>NW_004624843.1:2800360-2977430 GCF_000247695.1 Heterocephalus glaber | reverse complement strand
GCTCACCTTCTCTGCCCTAGGAGCTTGGGATGGTGGTGGGGGAGCTTCCTTCCGGGAGCTGGGACCGGCTCAGCCTCTCTGCCCTAGGCACTTGCGATGGCGACAGGGGAGCTTCCTTCTGGGTGCTGGGACCGGCTCAGCTTCTTCCTGTTGCCTTCTAATTATTTCATCTTGCATTTGGCTTTCCCTACAAGACGCTAAGCTTTTTAAACAGAGGGACTGTATCTGAACTCCCTTGATAACTTCAGAGTCGTGTTGAAATCTGTTGTGTGGTGAGTGCCTAGTTTTACTGCACTAGGAGGAGGCCCCAGGAAAGCACTTAGGAAGAGGTGGTATTTGGACTGTGTTTTAGGACATGTGGATATTCACAAGTGAGACTGGACAGATGGGGCTCAGCCCACCAGGGAGAGGAGTCAGGATGTGTGCAAGCTTAGATGTGTGTGAGTGTGTGTGTGCTGACGACAATGCACCTAATTTATATGAATGCTGGGGTGTAAATGAGGGTGCAGAGGTAGATCAATGCCAGGCTGAAAAACTTTCAAATGCCTTGAACTTTATCCAGTAGACAGTAAGCAACCACTGCAGGATTTTAAAGAAGAAACACAATGAGATTAGCATTTTATTTTTCTTATTCTTGTGCATAACCCGTGGAAACTGGGAATTTATCTGAGTCTGCTCCTGGCCAGGCAGCTGCTGGGGGCACAGGTGCCCCATGGAGGGTGGACTGGAAGAGGTGGAGACAGGACAGGCCCTGCCCAGCCTTGCCCCTCCTTGCTGCTGCACTGCCTGCTGCCCAGCTGCCTTGCTTCTGGCTGGCAGAATCCTATGACATCTTCTTTCCAGGACTCACCCAGAAGCTTCCATGCCAACATTCCCTGCTCATCCCCCTCCTCTCTTGCCACTTTGTGAGTTCACCCTCACCACTGTGCTCTGGAATATCTGAGACTGTTGCTGCCTTAAAAAATACCCCCAACACATACAGCAGTTACTAGGTAACTTCAGTCATGTGATGGGTCCGGCCTCTGCTTGCTGAACATTGGCTTTGAATCTTAAAAGAACACACAGGAAGATTTGTCTCATTTTACGTCTGTCTTTGCCATTCTTTATCTCTTCATATGGAATAACTTGACATGCTAAAGATCCAGACCTTGAATTTAAAGGGAGGACAAGCAGCATCTAGGATTTAACCTTCCCTAGGGAACATTGCGCTCCATCAGCACTCAGGAAGAAGGGACTTGGGTCTCAGAGGGGAACAGGGGACAAACTGTAAAAACCAAACTGGACCTGGATAGAGAAGATGAAAGGATGGATAGCAACAGCCAGGAAGAGAGAATTTTAATAAAACTTTTTAAAGTTTTACCATCTTTTGTTCCTCTGAAGATATGTGCTTAGCAGATTGAGAAACTGCTAAAGACTTCTTTAAAATTGAAAAACATGCCTTTGTGTCTTTGAAGAGACTTATCCCTGAATTGGAATAAATGGAAACAATAAGTAAATATTTTGAATAAAACAAACTTTTCAGCAGCCTTGAAAATAAGAAAATTCCCAAAGAGGCCTTTTTGCTACTGAAATGTAATTCCAACCTAGTCCTCCTGCTTCTCCATTAGGTTCGTGTGCATTTTAGGCCTTGCTTCATGAATTTGCTTTGGTCTCTGATTTACAATAATTTGAGAAAATAGGAGGTGGTCTTTTGAACAAACTACCTTTTTGTATTTTTAATTTACTTTTTTCCTTTCTGTTTTACACCGGTATTCCCATGGGTACTTGGTATTGCACGCAATCTCACCATGGAAGCTTAACATGGCTTGTTTTGCTTAAGCAATGTTATAAAACATTTTTATTTAAACCACACTTATCTCAGCATTTTCTCCAATTTTCCTCATTATTCTCAGAGAAGCAGTTTTTCTTTCTTTACAAGAACATTGGGGAACAAGAGTAAAAATTAATTCACATCTGATAGAAATGCATATTTAGTTTGCTAATCAGCCAACAGGATGAATCTTCAAGTTTCACTTCCCTGAAAAAATCTTTTCAACTTTATTTCCCAGGAAAATACTTAGGTTCAGTATGACCACATTTCATATTACATCACATGTGTAGGGACTATTTGATTGGATGGATATTACATCACATACATAGCGATTATTTGATTGGACAGATATTACATCACATACACAGGGACTATTTGATTGGGTGGCTGTTACATCACATGCATAGGGACTATTTGGTCAGCTCGCTGTTTTGTCACTGAACATTATTGCATTTTATCTATAATGATCTTAGGGTACTGTTATGGTCTAGATCTAGAATGTCTCTGAACAGGCCCATATGCTTGATGTCAAGCTTTTGAAAGGTGATTGGAACATGGGGCACTGTATTCATCAGTGGATTAAGGTCTTAATGAATCCATAGCTCGGTTGTTGTTAGGAGGTGGGGCCTGTCCAGAAGAGGCAGGTCCCTGTGGGTGTGGCTTATGTGGGTGCATCTTCCTCCTGGGCATCTATCTTCTCTGCTGCCTGACTGTGATGAAATGAGCAGCGTGTACCATGCCCTTTCTGCCTCAGAGCCAGCAGACTCTGGACAGAAAACATGAGCCAAAAATAAACTTCTCCTTTAAATTGTGGGTGTCCAGTATTTTGTTCCAGTGTCGAGAAAGTGTCTAAGACAGGCACCTACCACTGTCTGTGTGGCCTTGATGTTGAATCTGTTGCTTATCTCCCTTGGTAACGTTAGGTCTTCCGGAGCAAGACCCGAGGCTTCTTGGGTAACTCCCTGCACTCAGCCTGGTGCGTGTGTCTGTAGGACAAACAGGATACTGCTTTCAGAAACTCATTGGAGAAGACTGGTGTCCCAGCCAAGGAGGAAGCAAATTTGCTGTCTCTCCACTCTCTTGCCTGATTGTAGTGAGTTGAATGATGCCCACACACTGGGTAAGGTGATCTGCTTCACTGAGTCCACAGATTCACATACGAATACCTTCTGAAAATACCACCATGGACACATCCAGAAGTATATTTTGGGACTACTGAGCCATCCCTTAGCCCAGACAAGTTAATACACAAAATTAATCACCACAGAATCATCACATATTTTGGGCAGGGAGAGTAGGAGGAACAGCATATAAACAAGGGAAAGTAAATGTCAGATCATGTAGGATCTGTAGCAAGAAGGTAGGGGAGAAGTAGTGGAGACACGCATTGGTGAGCTGTCATTGTGGAAGTTTTGCAAGTCATGAGAGGATGCATTCCTTGAGAGAAAAAGTCAAGATGATTTTTAAAAATTTAAAGGACCTGAAAAGGCAGGATTCTTCCACGGAGAACACTCTCAATGAGAGAGCAAGTAGGAACCGAGGGCAGAAGAAGGGAATGTGTTCTGAGAGGTGGGGAGGAAGGTGGAGATGATGTCATTGGTGAAGACAAGAACGAGAGAGGGTGAAAGGTAGAAAGGTGGTTCAGGAGAGTGGGTGGGAGAAAGGATCCTGGGTTGAAAGCAGAAACTTTATTGAGGATCTTGGAGAAGATTCAAAGGATTTTTGAGAATAAAAGCTATGCTTGAGAAGTTCACAAAAGATTGGATATTGAGGAAATAGAGGAAGAGTTCTCAAAATTTACTTAAGAATCATCTTGGAAACTTGTTAAAAATGTTTTACTGTGCCCTCGTCAAAGAATCTCTGACTCAAGAGGTCTGGTGTGAGTTAATGAAGTCGTATTTTAACTCATCTCTCCTGATGCTAAGTAGAAGGTGCTCTGCAGACTATTTTTTGAGAAATTCTTTATGAGAGCCAACCAGAATATCCCACAGCTTCAGAGGTGAATCAGGGGAAGAAGGGCGGAGACAAAGTGGAGGGCAGAAGCAGCAGACAGTGAGTGAAGGTCTAGCTACCACACTGCAGGGTGAGAGTCTGATTCAGACACAAAAGGAAGGGGGCAGTAGTCAAAGAGGAGGGAAGCCAAGTGAGATACCAGGGAGGGCAGGGAGATGGATGAATCTGTCTCCTTACAATTCTTCTTGGATGAAGGAAAGGACTTAGGAGTTGAGTAGGCTTGAGTGACAATAAATGGTAGAGACCATTGAAAAGTTCAGCAGATGGTGAGTGACTTTCTTATTTTTCTATTTATTTGTTTTGGTGCTGGGAATTGAAACTGTGGCCTTGTACATACTAGGTAAGCGCTGCACGACTGAGCTGTATTTGTGACCTTGGTGTGTATATAGAGAGCACTTAATTCTTTTTCTTCGTACAGCCATGTTCCTATCTTCATTACAGATATAGTTCAAGTCACTTTTTAGAGTTTTGACGCATTTATGGGTTTAAACTTTAAAATTCAAACATTTAAAATTGCAGAGTTCTTTTTCTTTTTTTGGTACCGGGGATTGAACTCGGGTCCTTGTGCCTGTGAGCCAGGCAGCGGAACCTCTGAGCTAAATCCCTGGCCCCAAAGTTCGTTTTCTATAGAAGCAGTCAGTGTTCATTGATATGTGATAAGTACAACACATGGGCCAGGCTTTTATAAAAAAATGTGAAAGTCATACTTGTGTCTAATGAAAATTATATTAGTGTATTTTACTAGAGTACTGATATAGATAAAGACTCCCAAAGCGTATCTATTGTGTAATTACAAACTTTATACTTTTAGCTACATGGATAGAAAACAGTAAAAAAAAAAAGTAGTCAGATTAGTTTTTTCTACTGATTAATTTTTTGTTAGATTTCCCCAACCATAAGGTCAAATTACCTTGAAATCTCTGTGCATATTTTGCCATCTATTGACGAGGTTTTAGTTACTCAAAAGAAATAGAGTCAGTACTCATTTTTTTTTCATTCCTACCCTAACTGCCTAAAAGTAGATAAATACCTGTAACACTTGGTACCTACACAGGCATAGCTCACTGAAGAATTATGATGAATCGTGAGATTGTATTTAATATAGAAAATGATCCTCTCCCAAGGACATTATTTCTTTGCACAAATGTGTGTTAGTACTTACTAATAATAATGCATTTGCAAAAAAATTGTGAAAAGACTTCATGTATTTTTACTTTGTTTTGGTTGACTTCTCATTCTTCCTTCCTTTTTGTCTTCTCTTTAACCTATTTCTACTTGTCTCCCTTTAAATCCCATCTTATTGCTGCTTCTCTATCCTTCTAACTTATTTTTTCTCTTTATTTTGGTGCTGGGAATTGAACCTAGGGCCTCGCACCTACTCGCTAAGCCCTGTACCACTGAGCCCTCCATCTTTCTTTTGTTATTACTATTTCAGTTTTGGGTAATATCATCCCTTGAGGTGTATTTGCTGTGGGTTTTCAGGGATGAATGTGTTTTTCCAAAAAACCTAGATGAGATATTAAATATCTTAAGCATCATTAACTGAACAGATTGTAGCATTTGTTGAAGCTGCTTGTAGCGTTTTTTTATAAACAGGTTTCACCATCTGACTTGCCATTTTACAAGCCCTGTAAAACCTAAATGTAAATCTGACAGTTTGTCGGTCTATAAATTGTTGATTTATGCTTTAATTATTTCTATTTTGAAGGCATCTTAACAACTATACATTTAATTTGGATGATGCAGTTAGGTAAGTATGGCCCCCTGATTGGAATAGTGTGGAAATGGTACTGTTTACTTGTGCTTATACATACTAGATTTCACTGGGTCAATTTACAGCCCCTAAAATAGTAAGTTAAAATATGCTCTGTTAGAAACTTATTTTCTTTCAGTTTTATTTTCAATAGTGAAAGTCTTTCAGAACTTAAACTTTGAGGCTTCGTTTTTGTTAAAAAAATAAATAAAATAAACTTGAGGCAAGTTGTGTTGTTTAATTTTGGTTCAATCCAAAAGGTTTGTTTGGATATTAATGTTTATTATTTTGCTAAGAGGTGCTTCTAGTTCTGCTGCACTCCCGTGTTGTGTAGACTACCTACTGAATATTTGCAAGCTAGGTGGCAGGATGGTGTGTGTCTTTAGCATACAGACAACATGAACACTAAGCAGTTACTGTCAGCTCTGTTAAAGACAGGAGAGTACTGACATGCAGGAACACAAAAGCTTGGCATTTGCACCAGGCTCATCCAGCAGTGTAGAGCAGGCTGATGCACAGAACTTCAACTGAATCCTCTCATTCTTTAATAAAGCTTACTTTTTGCAATAAATTGCCTTTTACATCATCGCCTATAGCTATTGGTCAAACCCTAGCTTATAGATGGCAGCAAATTCCCCAATTTGTGAAGATAATCTTATTTTAGGCTCTGCAATTTAGTTTAAGCACCTTGCTGAGTAGATTTGTCCAAACCATGGCACTGAGATAATGGAGACATCTTTTAAGCTTCGATTCCAATTTTGCAAGCACTCTTACCTCCTTATTTTCCCACAAGATCTTTTTGGACCCTTTTATGATCTTTCCCACCTGATTAAACCCCTGCCTGGGTGTTTATGGGTGTGTAAAAGCCTACATCAAGTTTGATGAGGCCCTTGGCTTTATAAACAACAGACAAACAACTCCCAAGTCGATCAAAATACATGCTTTTGATGTGTCATCATTATAAAGGAAAGCTACAGATAAAACTATCAGTGAAGCTAAACTTCTATCACTAGATTTAGACAAACTTTTTATAGCTTTACAAAGATAATAGATATCTGGATGTTAAAATTATGTTTGTAAAACCTATATGATTTTTTAAAAAACTCACTGGTAATTACATACAGTTCTATTTTTTCTTAGCTTTTTGTTGTATATGAATCTTTAAAATGCATAAAAATTGTCTGGTTCATAGTGAAATAATGAGTTTTGTTCTCGGATTCAAATTGACGCTGCCACTCATATTGTCTGTCTGAAAATGCAACCTTTACTGACAAGAGGAACATGTAATCATTATTTTGGTAGATTTGTGTATGATCACATGGATTCCAAAATTATAAAGAGTGATACTTGGCCCTTTAGGCATATTAAATAAAAAATTTTAGTATTATGATTGTTTCAGAAACTAAATTATTTTTGTAAGGTTCATGTGAAAAATGTTTTCCATTCAATGTGAAGGGATGTGTAAAAATTAAACAGAGATTTCTGTTTTGAAGGAACCAATAAAGATATAATGGGCCATTGTTTATTCTTCGCCATAACATCTTTTATCCCAGAGAATTCAATGGTTTCAAAAAGTTGGTTATGATTATACACTAGAAAATGCTGAAGAGTTTTTTCCACTATGGCCTTAGAAGATATGGTCTGCTCTACTATGGTCTAAAGAAGACATGGAGAAAAATAGACTTATTTTCCAGCCATATTATTTCAGAATTGGAGTTACAGTGATACCTTCATACTTGACTGCTTTGAAACTCTTCTAAATTGGTACTCAGCCATTTTGATTGGAAAATCTTGTTCCAATATTCACCCTTTGGTACTCAACACACAAGCTAGAACTTCTTGATGTCAGTTGCCTACTGACTCACTACTGTTTCCAACCAAAACAATCTGTTTGGTACTCGGTACTTTTTGTACATATTGCTTTTCCCAGAGTCAGTGAGGTAACACTGCTTAACTTCCTCCTCTCCTGGATGTTTAGTCACTTGAAATAACATGAAGTATGTCATTGGGTCCATGTATGGCAGAAGGATGATAAAACAAAACAGGATATTGTTAATTTTATGTATTTATATGATGGTATAGAATAGCCAGCTGGACTCCATCTGTTCTGTTTCCTCACTCATCAAAATGCATAATGATAGTCCAGTGACCGCCTCATAGGAGTACTAATGACATAATGAACTTAAGTCCTTAGCCAGTGCTCAAAGAATGTTCAGTCATAACCACGTCAGAGCCAGCAGGTTGACCAGCAGCACCCAGTGAGGTGGAGTGTGTGGTAACTACTGAAATGTTATGTGGCATTGGAGCTTCTGAGGTGATACTATGGTCTGTGGCAGGTGCGATTGTAATTTCTGTCAGGGTCAGTTCAGAGCCGGCTCTCTGGAGCTCCCTTCTACTCACAGACTCCTCTTGCTCTGAGCTCTTTGGTTTTAAGTCACAGTGAGGGTGTATCTGAACAGTGTTCTGTTCTTCTCGTGCTCTATTTACTTGTTTTCAACAAAGATGAACCCAAGGAAATGAAATATTCATATGCACATTTATTTCTGTGGATGGAATAGATGCTGTCTAAAACTGCATGTAGGCTTTTGAAAATAAAAACACATGAAACGTGTTGGAGGGCAGAATTTTCTTCGGCAAGCTGTGTGTGGATTGGTTTGGAAGATTTGGGGATACCTCACATGAAGTGCCTAATTGCATTTCCTGTTGCATGACTGTAGCCAGCGTTTAAATTTCCCACCTGCCTCTTTGTAAGCTGGTTAGAAAAGCCCAGTGCTTCGTCCATGTCAGCAGGAAGCCACATAAGGAATCCTCATCCACCTTCCACCCCTGAACTAGTATAAAACCCCAGCTCAGTCTCTGCTCCTTGCTCTTAGTCCATTTTTGGACCTGCTTCGGAAGCCTGCCCTGCCCTATGCAGAAGGCCTCATCATGTGTATGACCAGCTTTCCCACTCTTGGTGTGTGATGGTGCCAACGGCACAACATTGGAACCCAGTTTGGGGGTGGAGGCCCGTTTTCTTTCTTCAGAAGGGCTACAGTAAATACTGGTTATGCCTACTACCTTGTCATCTGTGTTTTATATGTTCTTTGTATGTTCTCAATACTGTATTGTGAAAGGAAATAATCGCAATAAGCAAGTCTTTTCTTTCTGCTGAGTATCACATTGAGCCTTCTCACTAATTTCATTTATTCTTCACAACAGACATTGATATGGGGGTATTGATTGTCCCATTTTCAATATTAAAAGTAAGGCTATACCTTTTGGATTTTCACCCTCCAAAAACTATGAGCTGAATAAACTAAACCAATGGAAAACAAAACAGACAACAAAAGAAACCACTAAGGTGACAGATCTCAATATCAGTAAGCAGTAAGTGGCCAAATTGGAGTTGAAGCTCAGATTGTGTGGGCTCCCAGCCTCCCCTTTCATGTAAACCTGGTACCCAGTTTTTATAAACCACTTTACGGGGACAGTTATCTTTGCATTTCCTGCTTTCAGTCTTGGTGTGTGTAGAAAAGATTGTAGTACACATCTTAAGTGTCATGCATCGTATTGTGGGGTTGAGCAAACCCTCACACACTTTCGACAGGGCTGACTGACCTGGTTTGTTTCCTCCCAGACAAGAACTGGCACACTCCTAGCAGGTGACCAATAAAAATTTCTTGAGGCAAGATAGTATGCAAGACATAGATGTATGCATTTTGTGTTTCCAGAGTTTTTTTTTTTTAACTCATATGACTTCTTTTGTTAAATTATTGATTTTTGCTCAAGGATGAAATGTTGGTTTCAAAAGACCAGTTTGAATAATAGATTAGACTTCTGAGAAATGAGCTACTTACAGGAAGTATCATTCCCCTGATACAGCACCAATGATATTTTAGTGCCTGGGACTTTCATTGTAGCTTGCAATCTAGGCTGCTTGAATTATACCTATTGGCGTATCTGTTTGCTTTTCCCAGATGGGTGATGATTCCTGAGAATACAAACCAAACCCTGGATAGAATTCTGGATTCCTCCTAGCTCCTGCCCTCAGAGACCTTCACACATAGACAAGCTCGGTAAATGGTGATGAAGTTGCTTAAATACATCAAATTGCATCTCAAATACACAGATCATGCCCAGGAGATGCAGCCACTGGGAACTGTCCTGTTCCATTTTGTTTTTTCCTGTCAGTTCTGGTTCTCACAGTGTGGTAGGATGACTTTCTGCATTGCTTGATATCTCTTCCTAGCAAGTTCTACAGCTGAAGTCTCTCTCCAGTCATCAGCACCATGTTAATGGCTTTCTCTCCACCATGGCACTGCCTCTCACCTCACTGACAGAAGTTAAAATCTAAAGCTAGTGCTCTTCTCTGAGAGGGAGATTTCTAAAATGTCCTTCACTGAATTTATTATAAACTTACCTAATAACCCTTTGTTTTTAGAAAGATAGAATATGAGGAAAGATACTGAGTTCTTTGATTATGATTATGTAGGGGATAAAATTTAGAAAAAAGAAACTTTTTCAAACTGGAGATGGAGCTGTTTAGTATGAGGAAGATACCCTTTCTTGAAGAGAAAAAAAGGCAGAAGATAGAAGCTGCCTTGAGAATGTGTAGCCATCTGAGACAGGTTTTAGGTAAAGACTACCCATGCACGGGAGGCCCCCTGGGGGTTGGTCTTGGATTGATTTGTTAGTTTTTCCTTTTCTGAAAAGAGCAGGTCTTCTGTGGGCAAGTTTACCTCACCCTTGGTCCGCCCCCCCTCCCCGCCCCGTGTGTGTGTCTTTATCTACCAAACGGAGGCTAATTTTCATCTGCACAGGTGCCTGAGGAGAAAGTCGGATGGTGCCTGTAGAGCTCCTGATCTTCGGCATCTTCCCTCTGACAGCCACCGCCCCCATTAGAGCAGCTTCCTGTGTCCTCGAAGCCTAATTGCTTCTCACCCCCTCAGCTCCTGATGACTTGGGGGCCAGTGTGGTGGTCAGATCTAGGCATGCTTTCAGTCACAGAGAAGGCAAAAAGTTCTGTACTACGTTTTCTCCACAAATAGGAGAGAAACACAAGTCTACAACAGCACAGTGGAAAGTGCCCTTGATACCCTGATTTAATTAGGTGCCAACTTTTACAGGGCCCTTGTCTGCCAGGAGACGCCATCTTGGCTAGAGACAGGTTGCTGTATTCACTGAAGACTGTTATAAAGGTAAACTGAGCCACAGTTTATTTGAGCAAATGACAATTGATTCGTGAATCAAGCAGCTCCAAGCCAGAAGCTCTTCAGGAGCCCCACCCAGGGAGTGCAAGGCAGCTTATTCATCAGACACAGGTAGAGCACAGAAGTGCATGCTTGTTATAGTTCTACAGTCGCCTTATCTGGTCTATCCCATGGGAAAGCCTCTTGGTCTAGAAGTACAGGTTTGTTGACTGCATCTGACTGACACAGCTTAAATTCTACTTCGTTTAGCACAGGCATTCACAAGAAAGAGTATCAGTTCGGCTTTACACAGGTTTGCAAGGTTTAGTGAACTCATGAGGGCTAAGCAGTTGTGTCTGATCAGGGCTCCTGCAGGCCTAATCTCCATTTTCATTTACTTTTAACAAACTGGACAGTGCCACTCTGTAAAATTCTTGCAGTTTTACCTTGTCTGCCCCCCTACCCCCCATCCCATAAATAAAGATTGGAGGAGGAAACAAACCTTACAAGCCATTTATTAAAAACAAGTCCTAAAGCCGCCTAGTGGCTGACACTACAGAGGCTTCTTTTCCGAATGGCACTGCCATCCTCTCTGGGCGGCCTCTCCCGCACTGCTTCCCCCTCAGTGCCAGGGCACCTGCTGTGATATATGGTGGCCAGTGCAGTGACTCACTCCCCAGTGGACAGACACCTAGGTCTGGACGTCTGGATGCTCCCTGTAAACAGTGGGAAAGACATCTAGACAGAGAATGTCCCCAAGTGAACCAAGGGCAGTGGAGAGCGGAGTCTGGCATGTTCCCTGGACCCGGAGAACTGAGTCTCATTGTGCATTTTGGGGCATGCTTCAAACTGACCTTTGCTTCCGAAGGATGATCAGGGAGATGCTGTTGCACAAAATACAGAAGGCCACCAAGCATGAGGTGGCTGGAAGATGGGGCATGGTGCAGGGTAGACACCACAAGTGGGCAAGCACCGAACAGCTTCTCATGTGCGTCCAAATCTTGGAGAGGAGATGGATGCAGGGAATTTAGAATTTAGGGTTTATCCCAGAGGCAGGAAGGCGTTAGACCATCACCAGAGATATGGTGAATGATCATGTGCCAATGAGGGAATAGAGGGAGGCAGAAGGACCGAGGACCAGTTAGAAAACCACTGCTGGCCTCCGCTGAGGGCCATGGGAGGAAAATGCGATTGCTTGAGCTGCAGTGGAGGTCAGTCTGTTGCCTCAGTTTCCCCTAGGAAGAACAACCCAGTATAAGGCACACATTATCCTGTTCACTTCTCCCCAACTGGGAGCTGACACATTCAATTAAAACCCTTGCAGATTGCTCATAAGCTCATCATTCTAATGACCTTAAACAAAGGAAAGGAGTTATTGAAACGTAATTACAGAAGATATTTTAAAAGTTGGTTATATGCAGTTCCCGTGGAGCTAGAAGAAAATGTAGAGAGGTTTGTGGGTCTTAATGAGCTTAACATGAGTGGATCTGCCAAACCACACTTAGTATTAAGACAGCTATTTTTCCACTGGCTTTACTGTGATGAAACTTTAGCCATTGGATTGCTTAATGGGAAAGGATTATAGTTTCATATTCAGAAAGGAGTCTTCATTGTGCCTATGCTTTCTCCCCAAAATAGAAACTTGCTCTTTTTCAGATATCTGTCTCCCCAGGGCCAGAGAGTCAGGGATGGAGAGTCCTGAGCATGTCCAAAGACAGCCCATGTAGCATCACACTTGGTAAAATGGACTCAGCGAGTGAAGCAGTTCCTGGCGCCTCAGACTTCAGCCGGGATACCAAGGCCAGTGTCATTGTGCCAGTATTTTAGACTCCTCTTCTGTACTTAAAAACAAGGCTCATTTTCAGAAAGCAGCTACTGTAAGTTCTTGGCTGGCTCTTGTACATCCTTCCAATTTATCTCCTATGAGACCCCCCTAGTCCAGCAGAACACCTCTCATCATCTCGTAGCACCTAGCACATGGGATTAGAGTTATCTATCATCCGTCTTCCTGTCCAGATTGTAAGGTCTTTGCAGGAAGGCAGTGTTTAATGTTTTTACCTCCATCACCTGAACGGTACCTGCTGTAGGTTCAACACTAGATAAATAAGCGCATAGATTCTTAGGCATACCACATGCCAGTGTCCTGTGGTGCATTGTGACAGTTAATTCTGTTTGTTTTTTATTGTTATGTGTGTGGTTTAGAACATAGTTCTAGATGCTTGTTTCTTTCAACTCCAACAGTGTAGTAGTAACGGTGTTTGTGGATTGTGTGGATTTCCTTGAGTCATAAGTATAAATTACACTCTGTCTGTACCCACGAAATTCTTTAGCTGTGGCCCATGTTTGCACCAGCAGTTTACTGTAAGGCACACAGACTGCTTTCATCAGTCCCTGGTAAATATGTTCAACTCCTAGAGCAGGGCCCTTGGAAACCAGTTTGGAAGACTCTTCAAAGTGGTCAAAATGATAGCTGTCATTAGCTGAATGTGTCATCCAGGTTATTGTCTTCAACATTTGTCTGATTTTTCTACCTTGCTGGGTTTATTTTAAATCACAAAGGTCCATTTGCAGCTTTGTTTAAAAATACTTTCCTTCAGGAAAGTTTTTACCTCAGGAAACCTTGGAAAAGTCTTAATTCTCTTTTTAATTCTGCTCATTTAAAAATTGACCTGCATGTGTGTGTCTGTACATGAGCACTTGTGTGTGAATACATTTGCACTTACTTGGATTGGGGTGTAACAGGATAAAAGCATGTAAGAAACTGGAATTAATGTTCCCTATGATGGCAGATACTTCCAGCACACAGCAAAGTCAGCAGTTTCTACTTTAAGCAAGTCTTTGTGCAGAACTGAGTTGTTCACATCAGCAAGGAAACCAGTCACTGGAATGGCTTCTCACATATCTCATAAAAGGTTTGGTTTGGAAAGAGGCCTTTCCCCCTTTCTCCTCTTAATAACTAGGCTAGCACTTAACACTGGGTATCAAAGAAAATCAGCTTTAGAATCCCAGATTCTTGCTGGTGGTCAGGATAGTACCCTCAGGTACACAGATGAGGAGTTTAGGTTGAAAACAAAGTTTCTGAAATTCCCAGGTATTTACCACTCAGCCACGGTGTTTTCTTTCCAAGCACCCTGAGAATGTGCTGCTCATTTGTACATGCTATTAAAGTAGAAAGCACATCATCAATATGGGGCCAGTGATTGGCATCTGATTATCACTCTCTCAAGCCTGGATCACTTACAAGGCTGCTCTGGGCTCATTAAACTTCACAGTTTTCATAGCCACCATCTGTTCACTACAAGGAATCTCCATACCACTCCATGGTTCTGGCACATTTTCCATTATGCACTTTATAAAGTCTGCATTATATGGACTGTCTTTGGAATCAGTATCCAAGTAAAGTAGGTTTTATTACTCTTTAATTATGTTTTTACTCCAGGGCTTTTGTTCAGAAATCTCCAGTATGATCATATCCTATGCCTTTCCCAACTTTCTCTTCATAAAACAGAATGGCCACACTCAAACAATTTTAAGCTATTAATGGTAGTTTGGGGTTGTAGTGTAGCTCTTCAAAAACACCAAATAAACTTCTTTCCCCAACATGATAATTTTTCTTTGGCCAAAATTGGAAAATGTGTAAATTTAAGGAATTTAATTTAAATGTAAAGAATTAATTCTGTAACAGTTACTCGTAAATTTTAAGGAAGAAAGTTTGGTTCATACTGCTTTTCAAAAATGTGCTTTGAAAACCCTAATAATTTATATGTAGCCCCGGGCAGCCCCGTATGCCCTAGACTACCTGGTAGATACACAAATTCAGCTTCTACAAAATGTTCATTCATCATTCCCCTTCTGGATTGTTCCCTCTGTGAGTGTTATTTCTGACTTGAAGCTCTTGAATGGCAGCACCACTGAGTGCAGGATAAAGGACAGACTCTGTGCAACTTGTGGCCCATTTCTTCTCCAGCCCAGTATTTCTTCTCATCCATTTCAGTTTCTTAAATTTCAATCTCAGTCTTTCCCATTGGATGCTTCTCTAATCCCAAGCCTAGGTTTGGAGCCCTCTGTCTTGGTTACTTTCTCAGCATTGGGACAAACTACCTGACACCCACAACTTCAAGGAGGAGAGATTTATTCTGGCTCACATTTCAGAAGTTTCTATCCATGGTCAGTAGGAAGAGTCCAGCCAGGGAAAGCTGCACTTATTATTGTGGCCAGGGAGCAGAGAGTGAAGTGTGGAGCCAGGGAGGAAGATACATCCTTCCAGTTCATGCCCCAGTGACCTGCCTGTCCCTGACAGGCCCCCTTCCCAGCTGTAACACCCCCATGGCACAATCACCTTCCAAAAGACCCATGTCTGAATACATGAAGCTCTTGGGGAACATCTAGATCTAAACCCCAACACCCTCATCTGAGCCCATAGCAACCACTGCTTCCCCAGCATAAGGCCTACCAAACCATACCACGCTGACCGTAGGCAAAGCTTGTAGCTCTGCATTCTCCACTCCTGTTACCTAAGCCTAGCATAATCCCTGGCACACAGTATAAGTGCTTAGTAAATACATATTGAATGAAGAAAAGTTCAGCTTTGGAGGATGTAACAAGGTAAGATGAAGATATCATTTCACAAATTTGGGGACAGGTTTCTCAAAGTGCATTTGCAAGAATCCTCATGTGAAATGTCCGCATAATGGCAATTAAAAAGTAAACTTGTCACCTAGAACCATTTGACTTAGTGTTCATTTCTCCAATCTTTTTAGCATGGATGCATAGAAAGCAAACTGAAATTGGTTTCAGAAGACCTTGGGCACCAGTCCTGGTGGTGTTGCTTAACCTGTGAAACTAAACCAACTGATTTGCTTCTCAGAGACTTAACTTCCTCAGTTGTTATGTGGAAGTGGTAATGATTCTGAAATATGTGTGTGAGGTCATATGTAAAAACACCTAACTTGGTGCCCAGTGTATAGTAAGGTATTCAGTAAATATTGGTTTCAGGTCTGGCCATGAAAGAGAGATAAAAGATACAGGCATTTCTTGTTTACTTAGCTGTCAGCTCTTTTTCATGAATTCTTTTTCATGAATTCAAGTCACCATGTGTGACAATTTACCAATCTTGTCCTAGTGCTGCCATTGTACTTTAAAAATTAACCATATAACTTTTAAACAACTTAATCCCCCCCCCATACACTTCCATAAGTTCCATTCTATTCCTCATTTATTTCTTCATTGCTCACTCATTCCTCCCTTTGTATCTTATCCCATGGAAAATATTCAAGAAGAGGAATACATATTTCTAAGTTAGTTTTGTTTGGGGCTGAATCTTGGATTACATTTACAGAATGTGTATTGAGACTGAAGAAAGACATTCGTGTTATTATTCAAGATATAATTTCGTAGTCATCTCTTTTTTGAAATATTATCACACTTTTCTTCCCTTTTTGGTTGCACTACATTTCCTAGTTTCTTAAGGCTTTGTTAGTCTTTAAATTGTGAAATAGCTATGGAGCTTTTTTCTCTGTAGGAATGTATCATGGTTAAACTGATCTTAAGGACTTAGTATAATGAGTGGCAGGAAAACCAGTCTATCTACCTTCATGTCGCTCACTTGTTTCGAGTTATTACTCTCCATTTAATTAACTTAATGAGTATTATCAAAGGCATATCTGTGACCTAGCATTCTTATTAAGTCCCCTTGAAAGTGCAGTGACACTTGGCTCCAATGAAAATGAGCAGCTGGCAAAGCGCATCGTACTAAAATCCGTCTTCAAGAAAACCACTGTGAGCTCCAGAATGATTGTAGCAGCATTGTGTGTCTGTCATGGGGCATCTTCACATCAGAGCCAGCTTGTCTTTTTTGAACATTTATTTAGCAGAAAAGGATTGTATTTCTCTGCACTAGCACTTCGCTGAGTTGTAATCAGTAATGATTTTACAGGGCACCTTCTGGGCTAGAGAGCAAATAGCTGCTACAAGGTGCCAGAACAAACAAAGGAAGACCCTTGCAGAATTGCTGCATGTCCTCATCTCTTCTCTCCTTTTTCAGAACGGAGTATTTTCCCGGAAAGAAAGAGAGCATACTAAAAATGGATACTAAAGATACTTGATGTATTTTTAGTAATTTTCCAAGCACAATTCCAACAATGTCTCATTGTGTATTCATCCTGGGGTGATAGAATATGGAGTTTGGGAAATGGCTCTATAGAATCCGCTGTCCATGCAAGATAAGCCACTCCTTGCAAGCTGATGGGAATTACATTTATTCTGGCTGCTCTGCCACCAAGGGACACATAGCCATTCACCTCAGCACGGTTGACCTTGCTAAATGTATCTGGCCTCAGAGAAAGAAAGGCTTTGTATTTCTAGTTGCCCTTTTAATTCTTTTGTAAACATTTAGGTCATCATGATATTGTCCATTTCCAAAGCATATTGAATACTGATTTTAAATATTTTCTTGCTGTTATCCAGGTGTTAATGAGTAGAGGTGAAAAACAGCATCCACTGTCTTTGCAACCATGATTTTAAGAAGAGCATTACTGTATTCTTTCATGTATAACTTGAAATGTTTTTTCAACATCTTTCTGGAAAATTGAAACAAAAATACCAAGACCTAGCAGAATCTGCTGTATCATTTTACCTGGACTCATAATTCATTGGTGATATTCCCAATATAACATTTAGGTATTTTACTTGCTAAATTCTATTTTTTCCACAAATCATTTTATTTTTCATGATGGCAAACATTTTCTCTGATTTAATTCTGCTTTCAGTGTGTACCTTTATTGCAGGAGGAAGGAGAACTAGACAGAAACATAGATGAGAAGTGAATGCTTTTATTAACTTACATGTTGTTGTGAAGATGTTGTCTGTTTCTGATGTTGCTACAATGTCATTCATCAGATCTTGAGATCAACAAAAATAATAATTTCTATGAAGATAAAATTGTGTAGGAGCTGCTGATGTGGCTCAGCAGTGCAGTGTCTGCCTGGCAAATGAGAGGCCCTGGGTTCAATTCCCATTACCAAAAAAAATGAAAAAGATAAAATTGTGTGTATATTACTTTACATTTGGAGAAAAGATCCTAGAAAAATGCTAGGTCAAGTAAAGCTAGTAATCTTATCTCAAAATAGATAACTGTGTCCTCTAGCTATTTAAGGACCAAGTGATTCTGCTCCCCCCTTTTTCCCTCAAGAATGAAAAATGAGGAAATATGGATCTCTAATGTTAGAATATATCAGAGTATGGACCACTAGGGATATTGAGGTAAAATTGTTTTAATCATGCTGGCAGTGCCATTTATTGCACTGAAAATTGATTTTAGCAAGAAATGCATGAACATTTTTCGATTATCAGACTGCTTGATGGCTATATTGGGGTGAGGAAAAAGCCAAATCAGGTAAAAGGATCAATTTGATTCTGGGCTGTAGTCACAGAGGAATAGATTTTCACTTTTTGGAAGGAGATTTATTTATATTACATTATACTGAGGACTTATTGATGTGCTGGCTAGATTTTACATTTCAGAGTTTAGTTTCTTAAACACAGACCACTTAATCATCCAGATGATTCCTCCTTGCAAGAAGGATATGTTTGAAAAGCAAAGATGGACAGGTAGTGGGTCTAACAGAAAACAGTGTGTCTGTTATCTATGGCCCGTATTGGTGCCTAACAGTTCACCCCAGACTGACGTGCTTGTGCTTGTGATGTAGCTCCACTGTGGACAGAAATGGCACAGGGCCGGGGCATTAGTTGAGAGCATGAGTCTATCAGAGGTTGAGCCTTTGTGTTTTTTTTTTTTTTTTTTTTTTCCTTGGTGTTCTTATTACTTGCAAACCTGGATTCAGGAACTTCAAAAAATATTCATGAGAGCAGCCTCTGAGATTTCATTTGGAAGTGAGGAACAGTATACATGAATAGATGTATACTAGTATTCAAAATAATCAGATCCTGTACAGTACATACATGATTTGCCCTTTCTGGTTAATGAAGTGTTACCTGGAATTCCAAATTTTCTTGAGTTCTAGCTCTCGTAACAATAGCTATATCCACTTGGAAAGGAAGTTCAACCTCTCAGTCTCTACTTGCTCATGAATGGGAATCTTGACTCACAAGATTGGGGCTAACAAAAATGTCCTTTGGGGAAATGTTTTGCAGACTTTTAAAGTGTATGAATGAGTTATCATCTTGAAATGAGATTGTGTGGCTAAGAAAATCCAAATTCAGCATCTGTGGCTGTATTTTCAGACTCTATACTGTATCATCAGAAACATTTGTGAGTTTGTTTGCATAAATATGAGTTCAATGTTATCTTCAGCTTATCTCTTGGTGTATTTTGTTTATCAAACCAAACATATATTATATGTACAGACAGCCGATATTTGGTTTTCTTTTTGGGTGGAGGTGGGGCTGGGGATCAAACTCAAGATCTTTTCTATGCTAAGCATATGCTTTACCACTCAGCGACACCCCAGCCCCTGGTTTTCTTTTATTTGGCTTTCATGATTAGACAAGGCATAGTTATGGTCCTAGGCAATTTTCAGTTATCCACATGTAGATCGGGCAGAGGTGGGGAGCATGTCTGGGGCAACTCCACTTTTTATCTTTTTCCAGGCAATATTTTCTCTGCTTATTCTTCCATTTACTCTTTAAATTTGGCTTAGTGGGGCAAAGGGAAAAGCTTTACAAACATTTTAAATTAGTCTTGTTTTTCTTGGCTGGTTTCTCTTCAGGGAAGGTTGAAGCAGGGAGATAAGTCACAGGTAGAAAGGCTGGTGTCTGCAGTCCACTTTAGGAGATCAGCTGCTGGTTTGGGGAGGGAAGCTCGGTGCAGAAGCGCATGTTTCAGGGCCCAGGTTTCTAACATTAATTGTCTTTCTCCTTGCATCAGGCAAGCCAGTGTAGCTTCACTGTTTCTTGAGGTTTGCAAATGTTCCGAGCATGAACACTGGCCATGAGCAATCAGAGCAAGAGACTTTGGTGAGGGAGCTGGGATTGTACCCAGTACTTACTCAGACACCACCTCGTGCCTCTCATTTTCTTTAAAGAATATGTTTTTCTTCTTCTTTCCATTTTTCCTGATTCTGACGTCTGCCAAGCTACCCAGCCCTGAGCCATGTGACCTGGCAGTTTTCAGAAAGAAGCAAATTTTGACTTTCATGTGTTATGAATGCACTCATGAATCGAGGATTACAAAGAATCTGCACATCTATATACAAGAATTATTTTGTGTTGGTATCATTGACCTGCAACTTTTGTAGGAGTTGTAAAATGCTGCACAGCCAGGTGAGCTGCTGGGGTTCTCCGGGGTCTAGACAATGCATAGTTTTGCACTGCAGCACACTGCAACGTTTTTCTGTATGACTGGCTTGTCTTATTATGGTCAACTTTGTTCACTGCCAACACATTTTCATCATTTTACTCACTCTCACCACATGGTCCTTGTATTCCCATTATTGATTTTACCTGGTGTGGACTCTTACCAGTCATCTAGACCAGGAGTCAGCAACTGTTTTGGTACCAGGGACAAGTTTCATGGAAGACAATTATGTTTCTTTTTTTATTAGTAATAAAAATGTTTGCAGTACAAAATAGTTCCATGCCCCTGCACTAGCATCACTGCCTCAGCTCTACTTCACACCGTCAGCCATTAGATTCACAGGAGCATGTAACCTAGATCCCTCCATGTGCAGTTCACGGTAGGATTCACACTCCTAGGAGAATCTAATGCTATCACTTGTCCAGCAGGAGGCAGAGCTAAGGCAGTAATGCCAGTGATGTCTAAATACAGATGAAGTTTCACTTGGTTCTCTGCCACTCCCCACCGCCTGCTGTGCAGTGCAGCTCTGTTCTGAGAGCTTCCATAATCTCTTATGTTTGCATTATGACCCAGCACTTCTTCCCCAAACACAAATCCTGCTTCAGTCACGTGGACTTCTCCATGCCACGTTTCACAGGATTGTCTCCTCAGCCACACTCATTGCAGAAACTCTCCTTAACCTGCACTAACTCTTGTTGAAGATTCGTCTACCTCCACCTCATGAAGCCTTTCTTCTTAGACTTCCTGTTGGGTATATGGTTTGTACCGAAAAACTTACCACTTAATTACCACCTAGCTTGCAGTGCAAAGGATGACTTCACCTTTGTTTATTCCAATATGATTGTAAGTTCTTTTCTTTCCCTTTTCTTATTTTTATTTTTTGTTGTTGCATCCAGCCTGCCTAGTATCATCACATGCACATAAGAACCACCTATTACTTACTGATATATAATTATCT
This sequence comes from Heterocephalus glaber, assembly GCF_000247695.1. The sequence goes on along the minus strand of NW_004624843.1, from coordinate 2,956,412 downwards.
AATCCTTGGTTACCATGCAGTTGTATGATTAAAGCAAAGATCGAATAAGTGGAGAGAGATGGAAAAAAGTTTTATTTCTTAGTTATTTTAGATTCAAAAGACATTTCTGCATCATAATCCTAAAACCTTTCCCCCCGATGATCCTGAATCCTTGCTCATGGGTGTGCCATGACTGATTCATTGTGTCATTATTGTGGGCACCTTTAGAAAGAGTAAATTTCTTGAGAGCAGTTACTTGACATTTCATTATTAAGCCCCTTCAGGGCAACTGTTCAAGTTAACTAAAAAAACCCACACAGTGACATTGCCTCTTATGCCCAAAACCTGTATTCCGGTTTGGAAAGTAGAAAAGCTAACTTATGTTGGACAGGAGGATGTTCCTGAGGCTGTTCAGCCAGCTCCTGGGGGACCTTCCCTGAGGCTGACATAGTCCCCGGGACTGGCAGGAGTCTCCACTTTTAGTCTGGACCACAGTAGAGCAAACGATGGGATTTCTCTCTCCTTCACAAAGCAGAGATTTGTGCTTATTTTATTCTCTTCCATCTCCAGGTGCCCACACAGTGTCTGGTATATTTCAAGCACTAAATACTTGCTTTCCAGTGGGCAAATGCTTGTTTTCCATTCTCTGGTCAGTGTAACATATTTATAATTTCTGAATTTACAGTTTTTGAAAAATCTAATTTTGATAGGATTCAAATTGAATCATTTTCTCTAATAGATGTAGGAGCTCAAACAAGAAACCCAGATATATGAGAAATATCAAGTTAAGAAACTAATACAGTGGGCTGGGGATTTAGCCCAATGGTGGGTGACACACCTGCCTGGCAAATGCAAGGTTCTAAGTTCAATTCCCAGTACCAAAAAAAAAAAATTAAAGAAACTAATACAATTAAAGCTGAAATATGGTATATATGTGTTACATCTTTCTATAAGTTTATGTGCTTCACAGATATTTTATTGATAAACACCTGTCTTTATATCCATAAAGGGTTATATTATGTTAGTTTATAAATGTTCTATTAGATTTTTGAGGCACAGGCTTTTGTTGCTCTGAACCATTGTTGACTAAAATGTCACTTCACATCATTTACTTATTCAAATACAGTTTTCACAACAATTATAAGTGAAACATAGAAAAATAATAAAAGTTGTCTGAGACAAGACTACATTTTAGTACTGGAATCTTTTATTAAACAAAATTATTTCTTATAAAGGAAACTTCCCAATGGCTCGAAGTAAAGTTCTGCATGCTTTATTCTTAGCCCACTGTCAGTATTCGCATGGAAGTAGCTCCTGGAGTTTTTTTTGAATTATTTTCCTCCTCAAGTCAGCTAGATGCCAGCTAAACTCCAGGCAGATTTCAGCCCAATTTTTTTTCTTCATGCTTGAAATGAGCAATTCCCATAGGTCAAATTAGACAATAGATTACCAAGTGAATTTATTTCATGTATGAGGGTTTCTGGGGAAGAAAACAGACCAACATATAAATCTGTTTTAAAAGCAGCAAGTGCTTTATCGATCTCTGTTTGTTGAGAAAAAGGCTCCCTAAGGCAAGTCCTATCTAACAGCAATTAGGTGGGAAGGTCCTTGGTGGCAGTGTAAATGGTTAATCAGCTCTCTGGAGGAATGGGAACTGATTATGGAATCTTATTGCTAAGCAAGCTAGTTACAATGGACTCTCTTTAAAATAGAATATTTAATTGTAGAGTTTCCCAACATGTCCAGCATAAAGAAACCTGAAATTTATTTGGTACAAATTTTATTTCTGTGTGAGTGGCTTTAAGGTGATTTCTGGCCTATACACTCTCCTGGGCAGTTGTAACCTTTGAGTCCACACATAAAACTGTGTGTGTGCTTTCATATATAAACTATTCCTGTAATTGAATATTTTAGCATGAATGTTGCTAAACCTGTAGCAGAATCTAGAAGTAGGGACATGGAGAGCAGGCGCTACCCAGTGTCCTTGAGAAAAGATGAGCAAGGGTAGCCTAAGCCACAAGGATTTGGGGTATCTGTGAGGTGCTGAGCTTATGTTTCCTTGTCCCTTAGCTCAACAGGAGACTAAAATAGGCCCTGGACTTGAATGCTAGGCTGCCAGCCCTTTTCTGAAGGGAGATGGTTGGTGTAGGTCTGGCTTTATACAGAGTGTGAAGAATGTAGGTCAGTGTTACAGGAGGAGCATATTACCTACAAAATGGTTTGTAAGCCAGCGAGAAACAGAATTGAAGATGGAGAAGAATCCAAGCTGGACAGGCAAGCTGGGCCACACTGGTTTGTAACAGAAAGTATTTACAAGATTTCAGGAGGTAGACATTATGCTGAATATTTATGCACATCATTTTCTTTCCTTCCTGCAACAATTCTATACCATAGGCATTATTTCAGTGGTCACCTCTTATCTCCTAGGGCAATATTCTACCCCCTCCTAGTGGATGCCTAAATCTACAGATATATACAAGTACTGTGTCACCCCAACAGTCAGCCAGAAACATCTAGTAAGTGACTAACAGGGAGGTAGTATATACAGAGTGTATACCTTGAACAAGGAATGGTTCATGTCTTGGGCAGAAGACAGCAAGAAAGAACAAGATTTTATCACATTATTCCAAAGAGTAAGCCATTTAAAACTTATGAATTGTTTCTTTTTCAAATTTTCCATTTAACATTGTTGGACCACAGTTGACCATAGGTAACTAAAATCATGGAAAGCAAGTACACAAGGGGAGACTACTACGTTTTTGTTGCATAATGGACTGTTAGCTTCAATTGTGTATTTATTAACTGTGATATTCTGAGAATCTGATAGAGAATAACTGCTTAAGGCACTGCCATTTTGTAGATGAAGAAATCAAGATTAAGTAATTAGCCCAAGACCGCAGCTCAGTTAGCCCATCCATTTGCTATTTTATTAAAGCCATGATTCAGGTAATAAGAAATCAGATATCTTAGGATCCAAAAGCTACTGCTGTTGCTTTATTTTTGCTATTGTGTGTTTTTTCATATTTTTAGTGAATTAAAATTCTTTTTTGTTTTGTAGTACTGGGGATCAAGCCCAGGGCCACATGTATACTAGGCAAGTGATTTACCACTGAGCTACATCAGCAGTCCCTGTTTTATAAAATTATGTTGAGGATTTGAGTTTATTTCCTAATGCAGTAATAGAAGAAGGCAGAGGGACTCACACCTTAAGTGGCCACCAAGTGGGACTAAAATCGTTAGGGAACCCAGGAATTTTGCAATAGTTGACATATATGTAGAGAACTAAAAGAAAATTAGGAACTCAGAGACATAGAGTCAAACTACCATATAATGGGTCCTACAGCTACTTTCTTCCCAGCTTTCTTATATTGTGTTTATTGCCACCTGACAGGTTTCTAATCTATTATGGGAGGCAGGTGGTTTTTTCTTTATTTTTTATAGTAAATAAACTTTATTCATCTGCTCCTCTGAGATGACATTGCCAACGGTCACAGATTCACATACAATAGTTTGTACTGACTATTTACAATTTACAGTAGTATTTTTTTCCTCTGAAAAATTTAAGTACAAAAGCTAAGTAAACAATGAGGTACTGCCATTTGGGATTTATCTTATGTCCTAGCTTCAAGAACTAGTCTAGCGAATATTCAACAGATCAATCTGGGTAATAGTCAAATGCTTTAATTTACTAGAAAAAAATCCAGTAAGTTTCACCTCAAAATGTATTACACAGATCTATAAAAAGGAGAAAAAAATCACCCTAGAAATAAGTAAGGCAAGCAGTTCTTTAAAAAGAGGGGCGACAAGAGTGAAAGAAGGGAATATTCATTGAGCCCATAAATCAGGTTAAGTTATTCAAAATATCTTTCAAACAACATGAAGTTCTTTCCAACGGAAAACTGAAGAAAAAAAGAGATGGCCAAACAAAGGACATATTATTTGAAGAGCAGTGATGGTGATGGCCTTCTAAGCACATGAGTTTTGTCTTAAATTGTGACCCTGTTCCATTGCCTCCATAGTGGAGTGGAGCTTATTCACTTCAGGTTCTGCAGTGACTTCTTTCTAAGCTTCACTCACACCCTGTGACAGGACACTTGCCAAGATGGCTGACGGCAGGCCGTGCACATCCCTGCAGGCGTCCTGTGTGGGTCCCCTGTGGCGCCGGGCCAGTCTACCCAAGCACCAGCGCATATGGCTGCAGCTTCGTAGGACTTTTCGTCATCCACCATCATTTGGCAGCTTCAGAAAGAGAATGCTGTTAAGTACCCATGACGCAATGTAGAGCACTCATAGAAACTCTCCAGATGTGTACAGTCTGAATTACCTCAGAATCACAGCTTTCCAACTACAGCGGTCCTGAGTCCCTTGCAGCTCAGTGTAGGACCAAGCAGTAATAGGTCTCCGTTGGAAAGGCTTTCTGCGTGACAGCCAGAGAAATCTCTGGGTTTTCCTCTGTCATGGCCCTCATTTTGCCTTGCGATATAGGAGGGAGATGTGAAGCTCAGGACTGCATGCTCAGAGGGGGAATTTTACAGATGTGGAGGCCGGTTCTTTTTATGGTGGGGCGCAATTTTAGTCTCTCTCATTTTGCTTCGGTGATTGTGCTTCTGCTCAGATTACAACACAAGATAACTTAAAGAATTGGGAGCTGTTATTTTGGAGAAAATCTGCAGACAAATAACTGTTATTTGGGTATTTTTTTCATTTTGTTTTCTTTTTCTAGGGTCAATAATAATAGAATCCTGACTGCATAAAGTTAATTATACATAAATACTTATATGTACGTGTGTATACATTGATATATAAACTTTCCTAAGGTAGTAATAAACTGAACTAGATATTAGAGAATTAGGTGCTTTTGGGAGAAGGCATTTCAATAGCATGGCATTGTAATGCAGCAAACTGTTTCCATAATGATGTGTGTTCTTTGTCGGTGACTTTTAGTGATTCCTCCTGATTAAATTTTTAAAAAACAGCATGAATACAGTGAGAAAGTTTCCTATGGTCATCTGATTATAAGCGAATGAACTTCATGACTCCAGAGTTGTTAAACTTGGGGAAGAAATTAGAGCATGTTTGTTATACAATAGATAGTTCCCAGTGATCAGTTATCTGAGCTCCTCAGTTAATAGGTAACATAGAAGTTTGAATTCATATGGGTGGTTATGTGTTTTCATGGTATGTTTCTGATGTTTTTGCATTTCAAATAAATTCAAGCTACATTGCCATTGTCATCAGTATTGCTTATCACGGTTCTGGACATTTACACCAGTGAAATGAGATGTAAAACAAAATGAAGTATACATTTTGGAATAAGATAAACAACCACTGTGGGAAAAAAAAGGAGTAGAGAAGTTGAACAGGTCATTTACAAAGGAAAGAATTACATGAACATGTGAAAAAGTGCCGTTTTACCACCAACCAAAAGTAACAATAACTTTTCACCTGGCAAATTGGTAAAGGCGATAAAAATGATGATTGTCTTTTTTGAAAAATGTCTAGGATACGGGAATGGTCTCATACATAGTTTGGGGGAATAAAAATGGGCAATGTGATTTTGAAAGGGAATTTACTATATGCATCAAAGCCTTAAAATGCTCACTTCTGTTGCCATTACAGCTCTGTTTCTAGGAACTTTCTGTAGATGATGTTTTGTACTTTCCCATCATTAATCTGCTTGAGAATATGATGAAGGTGCTGTATCTTCTTTTGGTAAAATGCATATTTACAGTCAGGTTTATATTTGATTCCTCAGGTTTCCTGACAATTACCAACCCCAGCAGAATGTCAGTATTAATCGTGCACCACACCCAAGACACTGCTATTTTAAAAACTGGGAGGAACATGTAAAACAAGATCTGTGAAACTCCATACTTAATATATTTCATAAATAAAATTATGAAAATGAAGCACAAGGTAAAATTTTACATTTAGAATAATGAAACAATTAAGCACACGTTATAATTTTAACATACGTCATTAGCCACTGCTGTCTACCCTTCCTTTTGACTTTGCCCCACCAGAGCCTGAACTCCATCCATGGAGCTGGTGCAATTTCAGCCCCTTCTGGCCATGGTTTGTGATAGGAGAAAAAAAATGCCATCCCATAGAGGAGCCCAACACTTCTCCTCCTGCCTTTCCTTCTCTCCCCACTCCCTCCCTCCCTTCCTCTCCTCTCTGTCCCTGTGTCTCTCTGTCTCTGTGTCCCCCCCGCCCCCTTCAGTGCTGGAGATGGAGCCAGGGCCTGGTGCATGCTAACCACACCCTCAACGCCCTCTCCCATTCAGCTACACCCTCAGCTGCTGTAAAACTTTTCAGGAAGTGGAGCTGTGGGGGTCCTTAAGACAGTGCAGTGGGGACAGTGAACCGAGGGAGATGGCTAAAAAGTGACTTTTAGGTTAGGGGACTATCACCAGTTAGGTCCGTTTAGGAGGAGAGTTCTGAGTGGGGGTGAAATCATTAGATCCTGTACCACGCTGTTTCACTTCGTTTATTCACACCTAAGAAGAGCCGATATAATTCTAAAATAGCTCCTGCTATGATGATCAAAATGTTTTAAGAAATAATCTGCCACGATGGGGCTCAGCCTATAAAGCAAAATCAATTTAAGGGACAGTGTATCATCATGGGGCATTTTATTTTCTCACTAGCCTCAGTTTAACCACTTTTTGCTCTTGTGGTCGTACCATCTCTGGTGGAAGTCTTGTACCAGGATGCAGAAGACAGTCTTGAATCCTAGCCTTTCCAAACCTTTGCTCATGCACTTGTACCAACAGGGAGGGGTCTGAACACAGATCCCATTTTAAATCGTGTAAGTATATTAGGAGTGCTTTAGTTTTTTGGTTTTTGTTTTTTGTTTTTCTGGTATCAGGGATCAAACTTGGGTCCTTGGCTTGTGAGGCAGGTGGCGGAACCACTGAGCTAAATCCCTGGCCCAGGAGTGCTTTAGTTTTGACCTGAGCCTGCTTCTGTGACCTCAGACTGGTGACTTAACCTCTCTGTGCCCCAGTTCATGCTCTCTATGTATTGGTGCTGGAAACAGTACTTACTTAACAAGGCTACTGTGTGGATTTATGCGTTCAGTCATTCATTAGGAACATAAATCAGTCTCAGATAATTAGCACCAATAAATGTTGGGTGCTGTTATTATTTTTATATTTTAGGTGATACCCACAAAATAATCAGGATTCTTAACAAGTTTGTTATAATTTAATTTTCTGGTAACATAAAACTTTATTTCTTTAAATTTTCATTTTTGTTTCTATTCCATTTCTTTTCTAATTAGATTATTGCTTAGTCCAGTATTGGCTTCCAATAAGAATAATTATGTTTTGTTTTGTTTTTATCTTTTTTAGGGCTCAATAGTTCCTCTGGCCCTGCTTGAACTGGACTTCCTGTCCAGATCTTTCACCTGCATTTGAATTTCTTTTGCTAGAAGAGAGTGAGGGCCAGATAGAAGGATCAACTTGAGAGAAGCTAGACCACACTGAACACAAAATCTAACTGTGTAGGTTCAAGTGACCAAAAGTAGCAAGAGTTGGGTAGAAGCCTGTGTCCCAGCTTGATTCTGGGTAGTTCTGGAAGCCCAAAGGTTGAGAAGCAGGGACTGAGTATGCCCTTGGCGTGAACATGAGAGTCACCTGCGTGGGCATGAGGCCACTCCAGGCACATGAGCAGCAGCAGCAATGGTGAACAAGTTACAAGCAGACCTGGGAGGAAGAGTTCAGCGTGCCCCATGGGGATATTAGACTGTGGGTCTTAAGGGACCTTTCCTTGGGAACACCTGAAATAACTGGGATTCCCTTCTTGGAGAAGTTGACATGATAGATGTGAGATGATAGGAGATTTTTGCAGCAGTTGACATGATAGGAAATCGTTGACATTATTTGGGTGTTGGTAAGCTTGAGAATTATAGTATTTTTATAACCACAGGCTGGTGGGGAGAGGTTTACATTTCATGTGCAGTCAAGAGCAAGTAGACATTGAACTGTGGATCTCAGTATTTAAACTGGTGGAATTTCCTATGAATTTGGAAAGTAAGATTGTATCATCCAATCCTAACTTTTCATCTAGACCGAAATCTAATAGTGTGATCAAATGCTTTTTTAGAATCACTATCTTTGGATCCCTTTTTAAAAGTCCAGGCTCCCAACTTGAAGAATAAAAAATAACACCTATCTGAATTTTGGAGAATGGTTGAGGGTAGGAGTGAATTCAACTCCTTTAGGGTTCATTTAAATTATGTGTTTATTTCATACATTTTCTAAAAGAAAATTAAAGTACACGAAGAAGAAATTAAGATTCGCTCCCTAGCCAAATCTGTTCATTTCCCTACTCTAAACCTCTGTAGAATGAAAAACTGTTTGAGACATGTTTTCTTGTGCCACAGGGTACATCTCTAGCCTCCTTCTGCACCACACACATACTCATTTCTAATTTAGGAATGCTGAAGTTTCAGCAGTCACTAAAACAAGAACTCATTGGAGGGAGTGCATTTCAAGAAGTCCGTGGTGCTGTCTTTGCATTAGGAATAAGATTTGTTGAGAACATGTAGCATTCCTTTAACTTGCTTATTTTTCCACCGGATATTTTTGTTAAAGATGAGAACATATTGCCTCTTGCAGTGCAGATTCTGGTAGTTAGTGGGATCCAGACACACTCCAAGAGCCATTTTTCCTTTAGCCCCTGGATTGAATTGCTACTGGGCAGGGAACAGGGTGACTATGATCAGAGATGGGAAAAGTCAAGTTTCACTGGGCCGGGTGCACTTGAAGCAGGAAGTGAAAGCCTTTCTATCACAGACCAGTCCTCATCTGTCACAGCCCATTCTGTCATAGACTTGAGGCAGTGACCGTGACTGACAAGAGACCATGGGAAGTGGCCCAGAAGAGCTACCAGTGAGAGGATGTGCTGCGGAGGGTGGGCACATCTTGGCTTGAGATCTCTGCTGTGTAGTAAACGCATCCTGCTCTGTCTCTGAAGCTCATCATTGTGGTTGTGTTCCCAAAGGAAGATTTCCTTATCACCCCCTACCTGCAAGCTCCGCCTTTCTCTTTGTGGGCCGGCCCACCCGAGGTACCGCCCACTTGTTAGCCTGTGAGCCCATTCACAAGTTTTGGGCAAAGCACTTCTGAAAGTAAGACATCACTGTCCCCTGTGTAATAGAGCCCTGAAACTTGACCACATCAACCCAACGGAACCACAGAAACAAGTAGAACCACCACCACTCACTAACCTTTTATGGCTCCTTAGTTTTGTTTTTTTTTAACCAGTCAGTAGGAAAAATTAATTTTGCAAAGATGTTTGTTTGTCAGGTTTAATGGTATCTTTATTTTATCAGTATTTGATTAATTAAAATTAGTAGTAACAGCGAATTATTATTAGTCACTCATCATTACAAACAGATCAGTGTCGAAAAGGAAAAGAAACTCTTCGTGTGAAACTAGCTTGAATTTTAAAAGATTTGAAAATGACAATACAAGGTTGTTGTGCCTTTTAAATATTGGAGTTGAAGGAGAATTAATTCATTTCTTCTTTCATTTAATATTTATTGGGCTCCAGAAGTGTGTAGTAACGAGGTTGTTGGTATCCCCTACATCTCTACATACTAGTTCCCGATCTGACATGGGCTGTTACTAGGAATTCCCAGATATTTGTACACCGGGCAAAATCAGGGAGCTTTGAGAGCAGCAACTCAAAAAATTCTGGCAGGTAGGCCCTATGAAAATGATGAAGACAAAGACTTACTGTCATTACTTTCCTACATATGCTTGATGATAAAGGGAAATCAAGTTTGACACTCTAGTCTGCATCTCTTCAAAGACTTCACAAATAATGATTGTTGTCGGGTCACTATTACAGAATTTGAGATCTGGCAAAAATGGCAGACATTCAGGGCTGTCTCTGAAGTAGAGAGGAGAGGAGACAGCAGGAGAGAAAATGTGTTGGGGAGTGAGGACAGATGGAGGTGCAGTGTCAGATCCCAGTTTCCTTCCCATCCCCTTCCAGGGATGAACTGAGCCAGCCCCAGCTCCATCAGTGACAAACTTTGTGTGCTCCTGAGACCAAGCACTGACCCTTGAGTCCTTGTAGATCTTATCTAAACATCTTATCTTAAACATTTCAGCCTCCTTGGGGCACAAATGGTGGAAGAAACTAAGATCACATGGGCACACACAGAATATTGGGAAAGATCAATAAAAAGTCAATATGCGGAGACTCATGTGAGATAGAGTGAATTTGCATACATATTATTCAGCTTCATCAGGAGACATTTCCTAAAAGAATGAAAATAAAGTTCTTGTTTAAAGGGCATCTCCTTTCTTGGCTTCAATCCATGAGTTGTGTTTTCTGCATCTTTGCTTTAGGTGTGTGAGGCCCTGAACTATGGAAGGGCCCCAGGGAGTCAGACAGCCTCCTTAGAAAGGCTACAGACTGAATGTTTTCCTTGCTCTCCCCTTACCTAAGAACCATTCCTTCTGATGTCATTCACAGGCCCTCATCTTGCATGGCTGGGTTGCATTTTCTGCTTACCTGGTCTGATGGACCCTGGGGCTGGTTGGTTGCAGTTCTTTGCTTATGCTGAGTGAAACAGAGAGAAGAAATTCTGAATCTGTCTACCAGTGATCGCACATTGTCTCGCTTACTGGCTTATAAGTAATGTGCTGCTGTGGCCTAAAGTAAGAAAATAAGACTGCTCTCTGGACCATCAAGCAGGTGATTGTCGAAAAATAATGGAGGAGCTTCTTGCTTTCCCATAATCCATCACGATTTGAACTCTTTTCTCCAGTGCTTTTCTCACTGTAAATCAAGGTATTGCTGAAGTGGTTGTGCATCTCAGTTTATTTATCCTGTGAATCTGATCTGTCCCTTATTCTTGTTTTCCAGTCATTCTCAGAGAGGAAAGCTTTAATTTCTTCCCTTAAGAATACACTCTTCAGCAGTGACTGTAACCAGATGTCCTACAAAGCTACAATACATTAGTCTCTGTATTATAGGTACTTGTGTCTATATCTTTAAATTGTTGGTATCACTTTTATTTCTTAAAAAAAATCTATTAGGAAACACACAGGATTTTTTTCCAGTGTGATAATTGTAATAGGGACATAAATAATGACAATATTATCAAATAATCACAATATTTCCTTGGGCCAGCTCATCACTAAATAGCAGAAAAACTGTGGACCCAAGATGATTTTAAGAATATAAAAACATAACGAGGCTAGTCATTAAAATTACTTTCACATCATGCACTGAGTTCTCCTTTGTAAACAGAAAGAAGAATATGACATTGAAACCTCTTGAGTGAGTACAGATTTTATTGCCAAAGGTGTTATATCAGAAGTGCTGCTGCTTCAGTGCATGAAACATAATTTAGCACATATTATTATTGTATTTCCACTCAAATGGATGGACACACACACACACCAGAAAGAGGAGAATTTGTCCCCTATCCCTGAAATAGTTTGATCTAATCAGCAAGCGAGGGTGGATTTTGATCACAAATAAGTTTTTAGCTGGATATATCTTACATTTGCTTTCCAGCATATGAACATTGCTTAGTCAACAATTTGTGCTCATAAAATTTTTATTTTCCACTTGAACTGAGCCAAAGGCAAATATTTTCCTTATTCTTCTTTTTAACTTTTTAATATAAAATAATTACAGATACAAAAATGTTGAAGTGTTATGATATTACCCTCTGTGCCTTTTTGCCCATATTTTCCGAACATTTATTTACTTCATCATTCATATTCTCTGTGCGTATATTTGTATATCTGTCTTGCTCTTTCACATCACACACTCACATTATGTTTTCAATTGTTTCACAGCAGATCACAGACATGCTGCTCTTTCTATCATTCCCAGGAGCTAGGATATTCTTTTAACCACAGAACAATTAGTAAAATTAGAAAATTAACATCTATCTAATACCCTTACCTCATCCACAGATCTTATTTATATCTTGACAATTGCATATGAATGAACTTTATATCCAAAGAAAAACAAATGATGGTCAGTATCCAGTCCAGGATAACATCATTGGTTTTGTTAGTGTCTTTTCCTCTGAAGAAAATTCTCATCATTTGTTTGTCTTTCTTTACATTTGTGAGATTTACACAATCCTTCCCTGTTTGGATTTGTCCAGCTTTTCCAAATGGTCAGGTTTGGGGTATTGGCAGGGAGGTGACAGAAGTGAGATTTCATCCTTCACAATGTCTATTTCCTTCTCAGCGGGTTCTGTTAGGTTTCTCCACTGAAAATGTATTACTTTCCCCTTGTACATTAATGTGGTTTGTGGGGAGAAACTTTGAGGCTGTGTGAATATCCAGTTTCCCATCAGACTCTTCATCCCCAGTTTTAGCATCTGTTGATACTTCTCGCTTCAAACACATACTAAGATGGTGGCTTCCAAATGATGATTTTTTAACCTCATCATCTCTTTTTACCTTTAGTTATTTGTATTCTAAGAACTTTTCCATTTCCCCCATTTATGGATGGATTCTTTCTTTTTGGTTGTACCTGTTACTACCATAATTAATTTTGATGGAGAAATTGCCCTCAGCCTGGCCAACTGTAGCCCCCTCCTGTCCTTTGGACATATTTCTGTTATTCTCAGCATTTTCCTGCTTTCTGGCATAGTGTGATGTTCAGTATCATCTCATACTTTTCACGTGCCAGCCTTGGAATCTCCTTGTAATCTCCAAGGAGAGCTGGTTCCTTTCAAGGGAGAATGATATTTAAAAACCAAGATCCCAACTTTAGGTGTGCTTGTTGCTACTGGCCTGTCACTGTTCACAAAGTGCTGTGAAAAGCTAAGAAAGATATTTGTGTGTGTGATGCATGTATGTACACAAACCCACCTGTGCACTGAATTTGATGCCTACCTGTGTAAATACATTGAAAGTCACAGATTTGTTAATAATTATTCCAGTTCCACTCTAATTCTTTCCAGCCACCCACATTTCCATGTTTGTCATTCCTTTCTCCAACAGTGAGAAACCTGGCTATCAACACTTACAATGTAGCTTCTTTTTAACTTCCTGCTTTAATACACATGAAGGAAGTTCATTTCACATCTACACCACTTTGAAAAACAAGCATAGTGAATGAATTTTGTGTTTGTTTCTAGTTTTTCTTTTTTCTGGCCTGAGTACATATTGTCCAAATACTATGTTAAAATATCATTTGGGATTTTTTTTTTTGCCCCTCTTCACTGTGGTGATAGTCTTAATTTGTAATCCATTTAGATTTATTTGTTTTTGTTTTTATTCCGTTTTGAATTTTTTATGGCTAATTAGTATTCTGTGGTTTAGATGTGCAGTCACCTTGGCCATTCCCCTACTTCAAAGTGCTTGTCCTGTTTGGAGTGTTTGGCCATTAATAAAGCTGTGAGGAATGTTCATGTAAAAGTTTGTATTTGAACGTGTCTTTGTGGCTCTGGAGTATATGGTAGGTCCACGTTCATTTAGCCTTGGCTGACCCTTCCTTCTCCTTTTTCTAACCCTCACTGGCCACCTACTGAGAGTTTCAGAGTTGCAGCCAATAGATTTGTGTATTTATTTCATTATTGCCAGCTAAACGTGTCTCAGTATTACTCTTTCCAAACATTTGGTGCCTTCCATGGTTTATTCCTAATGAGTCTCGCCCCAAAGAAAATGGACTGATAAAGTGCCACAAGGGCTAAAATTGGTGACATTTTTCACCTGCTACAGTGCTTGTGCTTCGAGCCTATTTGTCAGGATAACTCTCAAGCAGTGTGCCTGATATTGATTTATCATTTAGAGAATTTTCTCTTTGGGAACATTTCAGGGTCTAGAGTGCCCTGCTGAATTTCGGTCCCTTTGTCAGCATTCCCTACTGATTAGAAAGCAGAGGGGGAGATCTCAGACTTGTTGTGAAATAAATTGTTCTTGTGCCGCTGGGTAGAACAGCACCAGGTCTGACCCACTGGGTCAGCCCCCTAGAGGGATCAGATGAGGGAATGTGGCTTTCAAGGAGGTGTCTTCTTTATTAAGTGTTTTTGTCTTCAGGGCATGCTTCAGTGCCTTCTGGATAAATTACTTCCGTCTTTGACAGTGACAGTGACAATATTTCTAAGCTTCACACATCCAAGATCCGATTGACGGGAAAAATTGCACCTTGGGAAGTGCAAGATGGGACAAAAAAATTAATTCACTCTGCAGCATTGGAACAAAATTATAATATAGCTAACAGAAGTAAATCTGTCACTTAAATAACTCATTGTGGGACACATGCTGTGTTTAGCAGCTGAAGCCATGTGCATTTCTTTATTAGAGGTAAAAATAATTCTTCATTATTGCTTTTTGTAGGGTCTTAATAAATTTACCTCCTGCCCCATGATACACATTTACAGAAGAAAAAGTATATACATCTCCCAGTAAAATTTCTATTGATATCTTTTTAGAGTTTATCAACAAAACCTATGTAAATATTTGGGTGGTTAGCATTCTCAGTGTGTGACTTAGGGAAAGTTGGTGAAATAGGTATCACTCAACAAAGGTATGTGCGTGAATGGATGTGCGCTTCAGAGGAGCTACATTCTCCTGCCAGTGTTGCTGGTATCACTAAAATCAGTATCCTGGCCAAGCAGACAGTAAAATAGTACCAGTCTGTCTGCATCCCAGTCTGGCCACAGGACAGTACAGGACAGTGAGGTTCATCCTTACCCTAAAGAGGCTGAAGTGGATCTGCCAAAATAAATCCCAGAATGTTACCCATGATTTACTATGGAGGGGACAAAAACAATTCAAAGAAACACCTGGGCTTCCTGAAGATGACCCACAAAACCTGCTATGCAGAGAGGAAGGGCTGGAACTACTACAGCTGGAAAGGACACCTGCTCCATTCTCAGCTGTGGCCGGGCCGCTCGGCCTGGCTTGTTGAAGCTCTCAGTTGCCTGTATTAAGGGAGGGACAAAGTCTTGCCCACCATAGTGCTCTCTGCTCAGTTCTCTACTACCTGTCATATTGGTATGTTGGTTCCATGAACCACAAAGGGCAGGGTAAGTGGGAATCCAGCACATATAATATTTGGCCTTTGGAATCACTCTTTGAAGTAGGAATTATTTGCTTTGTAAAACATCCTTTCCAAGTTCTTTAGGAATATGACGTCTCGATGTTAACTCTATACACCGTCTTGCATTTTCAATTATTGATGCTAGCATCATGATTTAAATCTCTGGGTTAACCAAACACCTCTCAGGCTAAGGACAGTTGAACTGGCTCAGACTCTGAACCCCTTTCAGAATGTTTAACAACCCTCCCCAGAATGCCTGCTGCCTACCTATGTCCCCGAGCCTTGGTCTCAGTGTGGATGCTGGAAGAAATGGCCAGAGAAAAGACTGAAGATACAACGACGAACGAGAATGGGTTCAAATCCTCTTCAGGTGAGAGAATTAGAGTGATGAAGAGCCTGGGCCTTGGGCTGGAGGACGTAGGCCACATCTTGTTCTTTTGTAAGTGTGTGATTAGGGCTGTGACAAGTGTTCTCAAACCTCTGAGTGTCAGAATAATTGTCAGTACCGCAGGAGTGGTAGTAGGTTGGTATGAATGGTCACATAATGCTAGTATACATTCTCAATTCATCAGGAGTTTGTTGCAATATAATAAATAGTACTTTGAGTATAAATCCTTAGAAAACTTGCTGTTTAAATGTCTGAAAGAAAGAAAAGACCAAAGAAAACAGAATAGATGGTGGGCAGCCTAAAACAGCTCATAATTTTACTACGTGGTTTCAACAAATACAGACGGCTTTGGGGTACCAGGAACAGGTACCGGATGTGTCGAGTGATACATCCAGTGCCTAAAATCACCAATGATATTCTCCTTCCAGGAAGCCAACTATAGTGAGTATAGAGATTAAAGAGGCTTCATGGGACAGAACCTTATGCAAGGAAAGGGTAGTTGATGGGACTCTTTCAGTTCAGTTGGCCATGTGAAGGGAATGATCCTTATAGTCCCAGGGTGTTTTCCAGACTTGATGTTCTCAGAGGCAGTTACTCGCTCTTCTGTAAAGGCTATGCATGCTGAGTTCCATAACCTTAGAGGTCTTAGGTAATGTCTGTAAGCTTGGAATGCAAGCTCCAGCAGGGCAGAGTGTTTTACCAACTTTGTTTCCTGCATAATACACTGCCTAGAGCAGTCCTAGTAGGTTCTCAGCATAAACGTTTATTAAATGACTGACTGAATACTAAAAAACAAATACTTTTGAACTCAAAGCTTGTCACTTCCATTTGCGTCTTGTAGCAGCTGTTTCTTTGAGGTTGTTGGAATCAGGCTTGGGATATAGGCATCATTCCTTGTGAATTGATTTTCGTGGCCTTGCCCACATTTTATTTTCTTCCCTAAAAGCACAGCTTGAACCGGCATCCACCTGGTGACTCTGTGTTAGCCTCGAGTGAGGAGGTCTCCTGAGCAGATGGTGGAGTTGTTCAGCCAGCTCCTCCCTTGGGTGCTAATGCACAGCTGCCACTCATACTTGTGAAGTTTGAGCCCAGCAGAGGAAACTATACTGGACACAGTAGAAATATGCCTGAAAAACTGATTTTGAGTTGAGTTCTCATTTTTAGCCAGTTAAATAATTTGTTAACATCAAGGAGTATTTCATTATTTCAACATACTTTTATTAGTTATGGTTATCCAAAGAAAGGAACCAATAGGATGTGCATATATATATATATGTATATTATATATGTAAAATGTGGATATACTTAAGTTATCTATATATGGTGTGTGTGAATTTGGAGAGAGAGAGAGGAATACAGAGGCAGAGAGAACTGTTTTGAGGACTTTTTTTTGTTTTTGTATCGGGGATCAAACTCGGGTCCTTGCACTTTCGAGACAGGCAGCGGCACCACTGAGGTAAATCCCCGGCTCCAGTTTTGAGGAATTATTAAGTAATTAACTCATGGAATTATGAGAACTGTCAAATCCAAAAATACTGTAGACGGGAGACCCAGGGAAGAGCCTATCCTGTTTGCTTGAGCCTGAAGTCAGTCTAGAAACAGAAGTGTTTCCTCCTTGCGTGAACCATCTTTGTATCATGGCCTTCAACAAATTGGATAAGAGCCACCTATGTTATTGAAACTTAATTTGCTTTTCTTAAACTTTACTGAATTAATTGTTAGCCATATCTAAAAACTGTCTTCATGACAGCATCGAGACTGGTGTTTGACTAAGAAGCCGGATGCCATAGTGTAGGCAAATTGGCACCATCACAATAACTAAAATGTAACTTCACAGAAACTGATGGTGTGACTCATTACAGAGCTTGGACTAGAAAGTCACATGATGGGCTACAAAGAACATTTTTCTGCTTCAGTGACTGGCAGGCCCTGGGGCCACCACTGACTTCTCAGCAGCACATAAGTGGCTTGGTTTTGATCACTGGTTTCCAAGGTGATCACTAATAGGGGCACATTTTTACATTTTCCATCAAGGGCCCTGTGTTTTAAACAATTTCCTTTGCCCAACAAATCATGTTATGTAAATGTGAACTCATCAAAGGCTAAAAAATACATATGTGATAAGAGAGACACTGTCCAAAACGTTTTTTTCTGCTCTTCTGAAATATTGAAAATAGTTAATAGATCATTATTCCCTTTCTCTATTTTTGTGGGTTTTTCTGGGATCCAGGGTTAGGGACCCCTAATCTATAGAACCATGATCATCACAGTACCTAACCTCTAGAATCCTTGTGAGGACGAATGATCTACATAAACCACTTAGCCAAGTAAAATAAGCCCTAGGTAATAAGCACCAGCTGCTCTTGGTGCCATTGTTGATTTGCAACAGCCAGGGATTGGTTCCAGTAGCTTCCTTTCCATCTCTTTATTTTTTTGGAGCCAATATGGAGACATTATCTCCATAGCTATACTCTGAATTGAGTTCAGCCTTTAATACCTGCATGGTTTACATCATATAAATGTTGATAATTAGCAAATCAGTGTTTGCATTTTGGATTATCAAGTGAGTGGTATGTGGATCCCTGCTCCTCACAGTGTCTAGTGGGTTTTTGCTCCACCGTGTAGCAAGGAAAAGAACAGTTTCAAGCTGTGGTCATATATTTGTAAATAAATCTACCTTTTCTCTTTTCTCTCAAATGTACAGGTGGGAGTCAGGGAGATAAAAGAAGAGCTTCACTCTGGTATTTGGCCCAGGGTTAAAAGCAGCTTTTCTTTTTCTCATCTTCTGCCTTGTAACCCAAAGGCTATTAGGATTTCCAGTTTAGTTTTCTCCATCCTCTGTTTCTGTCATGTTATTTTGTATCAGGCATGGAAAGGTCGTCCCTTGCAGATAATGAAAGAAGAGCAAACTCTTTGGTACCCTGAGAAAGGGCTCCAAGAGTCCTTGTTCATGATGTGCCATATTTAAGAAACCCACAATCAAACCGAACCAAATCCAGGCATGTGAAGCTGTACTAGTTCAGCTTGGAAGGTTAAAAAGCTACTTGGATTCCTGCCTGACCATCCATCCTCTCTCAAATCCTCTCCGGGGGCCTTATTGTTACTCTCCTATTCCACTGTCCCATCCAGCATGCAGTGCGTCAAGGCTGGAGGGTGGAGTCGACACATGGACAGGCCCTCAAGTGGAAGGAACAGTGTTGGCTTGGTTGGAAGGGTGGATGTCAGGCAACTGAGGTTGATTTTGTTACAGATGGGAAAGGAATGGTGATTCCTGAATGTAGATCTGGTTGCAGTGTCAGAACACTCATGGTTTGGAAAGAGGCTTTGAGGACGCTGGCCTGTGGTGATCTGATGCATTGCATACACTCTAGGGGTGCACATAGCTTCTGTGATCCTCACATAATTTCCTCAGATAATTTCTGCAGTCAGCATTGGGCAAGCCCAATACACACACACATACAGACATTTTTGTTTGAGGCGTCATTTTATGGCCTTGAATAACACATTGGGGAAAACTTTCATCATTTTTTTTTTGCTGTTTATATCTCTCAAAATGATTCATTGTAATAAATGTCTTGCTCAATGCCTAGTTCTGCAACCATATAAAATGCTAGCATTTATTGTCAACTATTTCTTGCCAAATTAATGCTAGTATATATTTCCAGCTAGCTGTTGCTCCTCTGAAGACTCTTCATGTTGTCGTACAAATCTTTTTGTTCCAACACACTGGGTGGTGACAGCTTAAAGGAAAATCTGTGTACCATTTAGGACAAATTTAGTGACCAATTTTGTGACTCTGTTTCCTGTCACTTTGTGGCTGCAGAAGATTCCAACTCTTTAAGATGGGCTTAGAAGGAATTTGTTCATCTAGAAAACATTCACCTCTTTCATAGACCCACAGGACAATGGGGTTCTCATTAGCCAGAACTGACATGAGCGCATAGCTCTGTAGATGGCAGAACCTCTTGTGGTGGCCATGCACACAGAGTCCTGTGTCCTCTCTCACAGGGAGGATGTGGCACAGAGGGAAAGGAGAGGGAAGTTTCCCACATGGGGATGAGTTTTTCAAGGACAGACTGCTCTTCATATATTCACGGAAATCCCACTGACAGTGCTGATATGGACATGTGCAGGCATGCTTCATAGAGTATTGGGTTTCTGTTTATGGGGATCCCTACCCTTCTTGACCCAATGTGTACAGTGGACCTGGTTGCATGGACAATGTAATTGAATCCTTGATATTTTGAGCCAGTTATTTTTAATTGACAGATAGTAACTGTGCATCTGACTTGGGCTCAGTGCAATGTTTTGGTACATGTATACATTGTGTTATGATCAGGTCGGGATGTTTAGGTTATTGATCATCACACACATTTATCACTTCTTTGTGATAAGAACATTCAAAACCCTCTTTCTAGCTGTATAATACTGATGACCCTTCTGTGTGACAGCACACCAGTGCTTACTCCTTCTTTCTGAAAGCCATGAGGTACATTGCTATCAAACTATAATAGAGATACTAAAATCTTAGTAAACATTTTTATTTGCAAAAATAAACATGAAATTCAAGAAGAAATAGGGAGAAAGACCTTTTTGCAAAGGGGAAGGGGATGAAAATGTTATGTACATGGACCAACTCTCTATAATGAGCGTAATCATTATGTGCTGCAAACATGTACTAATTTAAAAATTTTTTAAAAGCCTGAACAATGCTTCTCAGTGACTTATGGTCAATGTTATATGTTAATGCCAAACTCTAAAGAATTTAATGTTAGAATTGGGCAAAGCATGGCTAGAGATAGGGTAGGATTCTAGTGTCTGTGTGATTTTGACCATATACTTTATATAAATGGAACTGCAATATTTGTCTTATGGTGACTGTCTACTTCTCTTAAAAAATGTCCTCAATTTATCCATGCTGTCTCAAGTGTGTTAAGGCTGAATAATGCTGTTTTTTAAATATAGGCCACATGTTGCTTACCATTCATGTATTGATGGACACTGGGGTTGCTTCTGCATTACAACTATTGTGCTTATAGTGCTGCCATAAACATGAAGAAACAAGTATTTCTTCAAGGCCCTGATTTAAATTCTTTCAGGTAACACTGAAAAGTGGAACTTCTGAATCATATAATTCTATTGCTGATTTTAAGTGAAGTACTATAATGTTTGCTATGACTTGAATAGCAAATGTCCCCACATGTCCATTATGATTAAAGACTTGGTCTCCTGGTTGGGTATACTGTTTTCCCAGCACCATTTGTTAAAAGACAGTTCTTTCCCCCACTGCATAGTCTTGATGTTTTGTAGCAAATCACTTAGCTATGTATGCTATTTCTGAGCTCTCCACTCTGTTCCATAGGTGTTTCTTCTGTCTTCTCAGATCTTACCATTAAGTCCCTGTAGTTAATTTTTTATTTCAATCATTTCAGCTCCAAAACTTTGTATTCTCTTGTTAAGTATTTTATCTTTTTAGTGATGTTCCGATTTTGTTTATAATCAGTTTCTTGACTTTTTCCACATTGTTCCTTAATACTATGGACATTTTTAAGATCATTATTTTAAAGTCTTTGTCTAGTAGGTCTACCACCAGGTATTTCTCAGGGATAGTTTCTGTTGACCCCCCACCCATTGAAAGGATTGTACATTCCTAATTATTTGTTTTTGTGAAAACTGGACAGTTGAATCTAATAATCTTGTAATTATTATCTGCCTTCCCCATGGTTTGCTGGTTTTGGTACTGATTTGTTTTTGTTTCATTGTTGTAGGATATCTCTATGTCAAAGGTTAGCCAGGTGTGTAAACTTACAGTCTTCCCAGATCTCTTCTGAGCCTATACCCTTCCCTGGATATCTGTGGTCACGTCTGAGTTTCCCCCATATGTGTGGGGAAACTATTTTTAATGACCTAATCTTTAATGTGTGTATCCCAAAAGTTGGAAAGAGAATGATGAAAGGGTGGGATGTTGGGAGGCATAGCCCTGTAACTCCCCTAGAAGTCACATCTGCTGGAGAAGAGAGGCTTGCAGCCGTGGGCGAGGTGCAGCGACACTGGGGTCAGCCCTGCCTCTATGCCTGCACCTCTGCAACACAGCAGGTCACAGCACAGGTTTCAGATATTTGGAGGGCAGAGTCCCTTCTGCACACCATAGCTCTGGTGGCCTGTGTGCAGGTTGCATGCAGGCCAGGTGAACAGCTGCCTGTCACAGTGCTGGGGGTGGAACAGAGGGGACTACTACTGTGCTACGAGCTAAAATTGACTGAAATTAACTGCACTTTATTCTAAGCCCCCCTCTGGAAGGTGCAGGCCTTTAGTAGACTCGAGTTCCAAAGTGACTACATCAGAAAAATTCTACCAAGCAATTACAGAATTGATGGTGAAATGAATCAAATTTCCCCATAAGATCAACATCAAATTTAACCACTGAATTTGCTTTGGTTTGCGATGATTTCAGTTTGTGACCAGAATCGTGGAAAGAATTAAGTTCTTGAACCGAGGCGCCACTGTATTGTCTTAGGTTGGAGACAGACTCCTACTCCCAACTTCCCAGATTCTTCTCTCCATCTTCATGGGCTTTGAAATTATCATAAGCGATGGTGTCATAGGAAAGAATGAAGCACTGATTCTTGGGTGAGCTATGGAAACTTTAGGCCAAGTGGAAGCAGCAGATAAAAGGTCTCATATGATTCCATTTGTAGGAATGACCTAAATAAGACAGCAAGCAGATTAGAGGTTGCCAGCTGCTTGGGGGATTGAGCAATGGGTTGATTGCCTAATGGGTATCCAGTCTCCTTTCGGGGTAACAAAACTGTTTTGGAAATTGACAAAGCTGAAAGTTGTATAGTATTGTGGCTGTATTATGTACTACTAAAGAACGCTCTAAACTGGTCAGTTTTTAGATCACATGGGCTTCACTTCCATTAAAAGAAATAGTAAGCTGTGAAAAAAACAATAAAGATGTCAGAAAATTCCAAAAACCAGAAAATTCACTGAATGTAAAACACAGATATTATTCAAGAAGTCTGCATTATGTATTTTCTGAGAAGCCTACCTTTTTTTTTCTTGCAGTACTGGGAATTGAGCCCAAGGCCTTCATACTTAGCTACATCCCCAACCCTTTGAAATTTAATTTAATTTTATTTTATTATTTTGAGTCAGGGTCTTACTAAGTTGCACCAATTAGGCTCAAACTTGCAGATCCTCAGACTCAACCTCCCAGAGTGCTGGTTTACAAGCATGAGCCACCATGCCTGGCTGCAAATCCACCTATCTATTCTGACTCTGATCCAGAGAGACAACATAGTGCCTGACTGGTCGCCTCCTTGGGAGTATGGGTACTTCCAACATCGGAGTCACTTTCCTCCTCCAACTCTTGCCAAGCACTGTCAGTTTTACCCCTGCAGCACCAATCCTCGCTCCTCCTGTCTTTCCCTAACACCTTTGCCTCCTGACTGGGCTTCTGCCTTGAGTCAACCTGGAATCAGGTGGGTCTTCAGGGCTCACACCCCTTCCATCCAGGCCCTCCTTGCTCTGAGCTTTGGTGGCCGTGCATCCTGTCAGCCAAGTTCCGGTTCCTCAGGCTGTGTGCAGGCTCACCTGTGCCTGTAGTTGCTCACCCTTCCTCACTTGCTTCCATCCAGCAGTGTCCAGAGCTCTTCTCTGACAACACCTCGGGGCCTGATGCGTGGTTTCCCCAGGCAGCTTGGGACTTTCTCTGGGGCAGCCTCACCTCTCCTCAGCTTGCTGCGCTCTTTCCCGGCTTCTGAGTCCCGATGCCTAGAAATCCATTGACTCACCTCCCTGATACCTCTGTCCTCAAGGCCTCATCCCTCCCCTGCATCATGATCCGGGCACTGAACTGTGCTCCTTGCCCTCGCTGTTCACCATCAGAGGGCTCTTGAGCTTGGTCCAGAACCACCCTCCTGGTGCACAGTGGAGCTAGAATTGAAACCCTCTCTGCATGGATCAGCAATTATTTCCTTCCTGTTGATTTCACTTTCATATCCCCTGCTTTGTGTGGCTCACCCAGCAACAGTATAATAGGTGTAAAATAGGTCTACATTCAATATGTCCAGGCTACACAATGCCTGTACCTCTTTACTAAGATGTAACATCTCACTAACTCTTGTTTGAGGGGTAACCAGAGCACAAAGGTGTGCAATAGCACCTCATGTCAGTGTCTTAGATGTTTTGTATGTACTCTGTGTGGTCCCTGATGGGAAACATTGTGTCCTTCCTCAGTTGTTCCCATTTCCCTGCACCTCTTTCTGGGCTGCCTCTCCTCACATTTTTGGTATTTATTTCAGTGTCACTAATTTTTAGCCTAATTATATACTAGTTTGTATTATTTCTTAATTGATCCCTTAGGTTTTCTGCATTTCCATAATCCCCATGTTCCCATGGTAGCAGTACTATACATTTTGATGTAGGGGAAAAAATTGAAAGAATGAAAATCTTTTCTTAGTACACCATAAACAAGTTTTTAAGAAGACGGGATGTGAATCATTCAGAGTTGTTTTTCTTAGTTTGAGTGCTGCCTGTGGAGCTATTTGATAAGCCAGCATTCTAGTCTTGTCTATGGATCTTTCATTTATTATCACACAACCAGATGCCCATCAGTTCAAATCTGTTTAGGTTGAAGAATAAGTAATCATGGCTGCATTTTTAAAAATTATCTTGTGAGAGAAAACAATCATGCTTTGGACTATAATTTAAATAGAACAGTTTTGCATCCTGGGCATTTGCTAGAAGTGAGAGGCCTAACTGAAATCCAACACTGAAAGATTTGTAAAGGGAAGCAAGCAAGGAGATAAGTTTAATAAAGGTCTTGTTTTCCAGATGCAGCATCCTTTTGATTCCTTCTTATCATTAAATTCTCTGTGTGTGTGTGTTTGCTTGAAAATAAACTTTGAGTGACCTTGTGATTTTAAAGAAATGTCAAATTACATAAAAGATCATAATCAGTCCTTTTTAACTTAAGAGGGAGGGAGGGGAGGGAGAGCAATTCTCTAGAAATTACATTTTAAAAATCCAAATGTGTTTAAGGAATTTCAATACGTTTGTGAAGCAGACAGCTTGTTAGAGAGCAAAGGTAAAAATTCTGATTATCATTCGTCTCCCAAGGGACAAGAAAAAAGCCTGTGCACCTCTCCAGGGGGATGCTGTGACTGTCTGAGACCCACTCACCTGCTCTGCTTGAGTGAAGAGCCCCCTGATCACCTGTTCCTTTGCTTCCTCTTCCCCTGCAGGTCACCTATCTGGGCAAAGTCTCTACCACAGGCATGCAGTTCTTGTCAGGCTGCACGGAGAAGCCAGTGACTGAGCTCTGGAAGAAGCACACACTCACCCGAGAAGACGTCTTCCCAGCCAACGCGCTTCTGGAGATCCGTCCTTTCCAAGTGTGGCTGCATCACCTCGACCACAAAGGCGAGGCCACGGTGCATATGGATACCTTCCAGGTGGCCCGCATCGCCTACTGCACCGCTGACCACAACGTGAGCCCCAACATCTTCGCCTGGGTTTACAGGGAGATCAACGATGACCTGTCCTACCAGATGGACTGCCACGCTGTGGAATGCGAGAGCAAGCTGGAGGCCAAGAAGCTGGCCCACGCCATGATGGAGGCCTTCAAGAAGACTTTCCACAGTATGAAGAGCGACGGGCGGATCCATAGGAACAGCTCCTCCGAAGAGGTTTCCCAGGAACTGGAGTCTGACGATGGCTGAACGAACTTGAGATGCTCCACCGAAGGCAGCATTGGTCAAGGGGCTCAACGGGAGAGATGAATAAGCAACCATTCAAATTTGGGATGAAAAGACTGCCCGACCATTGGCTGACCATGCTTTTGATTATATGTGCTGCCGAAGTGAGCGAGCACTGACCATGCTTTTGAAATGCAGATGAGCAATTCTAAATCTAAAGAGATGTATCATTAAAGTAATTCCGTGACATTGAAATCTGCTGCTGCTGCTGCTGCTGTGACTTCGCAGAGGGTGGGAGCGTGGCCGGGGAGGAAGGCTCTAGACTTCTTATTTTTCCCTCATAGTCCAACACCTCCTGGGGGGAGAGTTCCACGCCGGTTTTCACCACTCTCAGCCAAATATTCTGCGGCTGTGAGTGACGGACCATTCCAATCTGCCTTATGAAAACCAACAGCAATGTGTCAAGGCACTGTGGGTTCTGTCCAGGGTGGGCGGTGGAGGGTGCTAATGCTGGTGCGAAGCCCCTGGTGGAAGGAAGGAAAGCTCAGGATGGCTGACACGGCCCCTCCCATGCCGCATTCAGACTCTCCTCAGTATGCAGATCGCACAGCCTTCCTCCAGCTTTGCAGCTAACAACCCGATAGTTGGCAGTTAGTTCGCAGTTACAGATAATACTTTTATTTACACGAATATATCGAGTAGTACCCTCTTATTGTATTCACTTCATCTATTTTCTTAGAATACTTGCAGCTACTAATAATCCCTTCCCTCCTCCTGTACTGCCCGCCTTCTTTCTCCTGCCAGCATCCCTAGAGGGAGGGATTCTCTCATAGCCTGCACTGCAGGACACCAAAAGGGAAGAAAACAAGGAAGCAAATGAAATAAATAACAAGCAAACCAGCCAGGAGTTTAGAAAAATAGCAGCAACGCCAGAGAGAGGCAGTGAGTGAGCACCAAGTGAACCCACCCTTTGGGGGCTGTCCTTTCCTCAACCCTGCGTCTTGGTAACTTACTTGGCTGATGTCCTGTTGGATGCATCCTTCATGGCTTCCAGTCTGATTTGGGACCACCAAGGAAGCCTGGCCTCCATCACTTCACCTTGCACAGGGAGTGAGTTAGATAAACTCAGCCTGTCTAGAAAATCCATGTCCATCTCAATCTAAAGGGAAATCTTACCTTGTTACCATAAAGTTCCCCGTGTCCGAGAATTCCCATTGCCCATTTGTTTATTATTCATCATGAGAAAGTCTTGCTAAGAAAGCACAGATTTCTCAGTTTCATGAATCTTTAAATGTCATGAAGAATCCACATGGAATTTGAAAGCATTTGTTAAAATACGTGCATTTAAGGCTGAGAACTGATCATTACGTTCCCAGGTAGGATTGCTCCTTGATGGAAGTCTGTTTGTATTCCTTGTAATGTTAGGGGCACTGGGGCACCTTAGAAGCCTTAAATGAGACCTAATCTAATTCAGAGTGATGGAGTCGGCATTTTGGTTTGTGTACCTGTGTGTCTGTATACTCGTCTCTGTGTGCGTAGGCGTGTTCCCATGTGTGGGTCGGATTTTCAGGCATGAACAATAAGCATGGAGTCGCATCGAGGAGAACTGGTCTCCTGAAGAAATGCTTGTCACTTTATGATATATGTAAAGTATTCTTTAGCAAACATGCATTCATTCTTTAATAAAATATGTTTGTGTTAATCTGAGGGATTTCATACTTTATGTACACTTCCTTTTTCAAGCAGTGGAAACATGATGAGCCAAGTAGATCAAATTGAGAAAACTGAATAATTCTTCCTAAAATATTTTTAAAACTTTGTCATACATAACACATTCCTTGATTGTGTTTAAAATCCTTCTTTATTTCCAAGTGTTCAATTTCTCTTTAATTGCTGGCCTTATCTGAGATGGTAACACACCAACAACTGAAGGTGTTATTTAGTGTGATGGACTTAATTGCAGAGGAGTCTCTTTCAGAACATTTTGCAGATGATTGCTATTTGTAAAATCTCCTGTGCATCTTTGGGGGAACCTGTCTTGAAATCCTTGAAGTTGCGCTGTAAGTGATTCCTTCTAAGGAGTCTGGTTCAGGCCATGATTTCTTGGAATAGCTGCATTAATCAAGCGAGGCAGGTGGCCATGGAGCTTTTGTGTTTTCAGAAATGCCCTTCGTGGAGTCAGTAGCAAATATAATGGCTTTTAAAGTGAAAATATGGGTGCCTGCTAAAGAGATGAACTCAAGTGAGAATTACTGCCTAACTCCTCTGGCTGAAATGGCATTTCTCTCAAGTCAGACTTTTCAATTTTATTTTACTCCATTGTCCTTGAATATACATCTAAAAGAAAAAAAACAAAACAAAACAGCCAGCATGTATTTCAGAACAATGCCTTTTTCCACTCTGAGTAAAAGTTAAGTTGAGTCTCGAGTGCATACATGGTTATTTATTGTGAAAAGCTTTTACTAGTCTTTTCAGGATTAAGTATGACATTCTGGGTAATTGTCTAGAATAATACTGGGATAAGATTTTGCTTTGGATGATTGGTAAGCAATGGAAAGATAAATACACAATGGTATCTTTTACTTAGCAGATGAAGTCTTTTGTGGCAGCCGATTATAATTCCTCTCAGAGGGATGACCCCGCTCTCCACTGTTATTAATGCTTTGAATTCTCCCTTCTTGTTCTACAGTTGCTTTGCTAGTGCAAAGCACTTTGACGTCCATTAACTCCTATGCTCCTTAAAAGGACCCTGTAGGTGGATGTGCCAGGGACTTAAGAAGAGCAAGCAGGCTGAGAGAGAAAGGCTGCGTGACTTGGCTCAGGTAACACACCCAGGACACGTTCGGTGAGGTTGGATCCCCCCATGCTTGGTCCAGGGCTGCTCTTCTGTTAAGATAAAATCCATCTCCTTCAGATTTTTCATTTTCATTTCTCTTGAAACCTTCTAACTTATTTTAAATTAGCCTATTAAACTATTATAAATAAACATTTTCTGCTGTTTATTTTTGAAGTACTTTTTAGAGTGGCAGAATTTTTTTTTTTTTAAGGCCAAAACCTAAGAAGTTTTATTTGAGCGCAAATAAGTAATACGATGTCTTCTTTGAGTATTTTTTTGGCTGTGGAAAGATGCCTCTTTCATTTTTGTTTTTCTCTGTACACGTTATAGCTCTAAATATTACTGGTCTGTAGCATCCCATAATTTCCTTTCATGTCATTCATTGCAGTTTTCAACCACATATTTATTTACATGATTATGTAAATGTCTGTTTAAACCTCTCCGGTGGTGTTATTAAGATGGATAATTTGTCTTTTTGTCCATATTTCACCACCAGCTTTTATGGCAGGACCAGGCAGCAGGGAGAGACTCATCAGATTAATGTTAGCTAGTTGGTAGGATAGATGGAGGGACACACAGACAGAAGGAAATGTCATTGTGTATCTTTGATTCACAAATTCTAAGACACAACCTTGGAATGTATCAGAAAGTATCTTGTTGATTCCTTGCACAGTTTCTTTGAGGGTGAGCAAATAGGTTTTCACTGAAGGAAAAAATCTGCCCTTACCTGATACAAAAAGAACTGTGGCCACTTATAGATAGGAAAGCAATGTTTGATGTAAACCACACAATTGAAACAAAAACACCTGCATTTAGCAGATCACAACGTATTTGTCATACAATTATTACTGTTTATTTCTCTCACAAAAAAGAGAGAAAGTTGAGGGAAGGCATTCTTATTTTTTAGACCATCTGAAGCATATGAATTTAGGTGAGTTTTCCCCAAATTTACATTTTAGAAAACATTTTTTCCATCTGCCTTTTCTCACTTCTTTCCCTCTTCCACTCATTCTTCCTCTTTTCCTCTTTCTGCTTTCCTTCCTTTTCTGCCTTTATTGTTGCCAATTAACATGACCTATTCCAGACTTTCTTGGATTTTATGAGGGAAAAGCAAATGTGCTCTGAATCTGACATCACATTTGGTTCGTGCTCCATTGATGTCAAATTTGACAAGATTGGGAATCACTGCAGATTATCTTAAATTTCTCTTATTTAATTTCTTAGGCAGATGAGACACAGTGATGACTTAAGTCTTCATTGATTACTGTGTCTGAAGTATTCAAAAATCTAATCTTTCCATCCCCTACATATAACCTAAACTAATTTAGAAGGAAGTTGGAGCAGTGAAGATTTCCGTAGATTCCAGAGATAGCGCCTCAATTCTGATAGATCTGCAAGAAAATTTTCTGTGACATGCCAAGATTTGCCTCGTAGAATAGTTTTATAGGACACATTGTTCAGCTTGAAAACTTTGGCTTCTCCTTCTGAAGAGGCACCAACTGATAAACAGTCACCAGAAGAAAATTCCATGCAATGCAGAAATTCAGACTTAGGAAGAAAAATAAGAAAAAGGGTATAAGCAAATTTCCTAGAGCAAGAAAAATCTAAGCCTTCTTATTTTGGACATATTCAAATAAATTGTGTTTGTTGAAAATGAATCTAAGACAAGACTTCATACACTTGAGTAAAGCTGATGTTCATAAAGAGATTGGGGAAAAGCGTTGCTTTTGGGTTTTTCTTATGCATTCCCAATCGGATATTCATCATTAATCTGAACAGATTTTGCTTTGGAAATTTATGGTTCTGACCCAAAAATATTTTCATGTTTCCACTAAGTTTTCAATAGCTCATCGTAGAGGCTACTGTAAGAAGTCGCTCATATGATCTGAAAATGGAATTACTGAATATTACACATATATTCAACGCCTTTACAGTAAATTAACCAATAATTATCAATACTTTCATATAGCTTCTTTTAACAACTATTTTCTTGATAAAAATGGTTTCATCCCTGTAAGCATGTATGGTACAGAAAGGATGGATCGTTTGAAAACTTTGTGACATTTGTGAAATAAAACATGATACTACGTGAGACCTTGACGTCAGCTTGTCATTATGCGGCTCTAGTTGCCATTCCAGAAATACTTTGCCCTTGATTGAAAACCTGAAGAGAAAAACTTAAGAAAATGTCCACTAACAAGGAAGATCCAAGAGTGGGCTCCATTCCATGGGCTCTTGTCTTTTAAAATTAGGTGACAAAATGGCATATATTTATAGCATACAACATGATATTTGGAATATGTATCTATGTATGGAATGGCTAATTTGAGCTAATAAACATATGTATTATCTGACATTATTTTTGTGAGAATAATTAAAATCTTTCTTGCAACTTTTAGGAAACTAAAACCACAGTGGATATCATCATGTACCTGATAGAATAGCAAGTATTAAAACCATAAGACGTAGCAAGTGCTGGCTAGAATGTAGAGAGAGGAAAGGAGACCCTTGCACCATGTTGGGAGGAGTTTTATGTTGGTGTAGCCATTTTGGAAAACAGTGTGGAGGTTCCTCCAAAAATTAAAAATAGAGCTGCCATATGACCCAGCAGTCCCACTACTGGGTATATATTCAGAGGAAATGAAATCAGTGTGTCAACGAGACATCTGCACTCCTGTGTTCACTGTGGTCTTACAATAGCCAAGACATGTAATCAGCATGCATGTCCGTCAACGGCGAAATGAATAAAGAACATGTGGTACAGAGGCTTTTCAGCTTTAATAAAGAAGGAAATCTTGCCATTTGTAACAATATGGATGAACCTGGAGGGCAATATTCTAAGTAAAATAATTCAGGCCCCGAAAGACAAAGACTCACGTGGAAACTAACAGTGTTCACATTATAAAAACAAAAGAATGGTGTTTACCAGGGACTAAGAGGTTGAGAGTTGGAGGGATATTAGTTAAAGGACACAAAATTTCAGGTATATTGGAGGGCAAAAAATCAACAGATCTACAGTACCCACATGGGTACTGTAGTTAATAACAATTATATCCATGTTCACTTTTTAATGTAAATTTAGTATCAGTGAAGAGTAAGGCTCATTGAAGGTCTGAACATCGTGATTCTGATTCCAATTTTGCACAAAAACCAAAATCTGACAAATTTCATTATGTCCATAATTGGATTATTTTCATTTAGATGCTAATATAGATATAGAAACATCTTAATTAGGAGGTCTGGGATGGAACTAGACCTTTAATTCGGCATTTTCCAAATTATCTTATTGCTTCTCCCATTTTAATTTCAATAGCTTTTCCTAAAATTTACTACTATCATTTAGAAATTGCTACAGTAAAATCTTACTAATTTATACTAATTTGGAGTTTATGATTTTAGCCTTGAAAAATTTAAATTTTATGCTTATTTTTAATAAATAAATAGTATGAATAACGGGGTTACTGGAATTGCTGCCTACTCAAGGAAAACATTGTTTCCACATAATAAAAAAGCAATTTATTAGATATGAGTAATTTCAGCATAAGTAGAAGTTGGCATAGCTAAAATTTCATATTTGAAATGCTCATTCCACACTATTCTTCCTTCTTTATTAAAGTGGTTTTTTCACTAAGCGACATATGGTTAACACAATCCTAGAATTTAGAGCATTTAAAGCATTAGAACTTCTTTTTTTAAAAAGTTCATCATTTATATAAATCTGTCCCTTTAGTTAGTACAAATGTTTAATTTTGTTAACCCAAAAATAAAAACTAAAAATGATTTCAGTCCTACCGCTTTTCATAGAAAAAGAGCTACAATTATTTTTCCAGTCTTCAAGCTTTAACAGTTTTCTCTTTGCTACTCGTCTTTTTTCCTTAAATTATCAAGACCCAATATTGTTGTACATCACCTTAAGGAACTCATTAACTTACCAAGAACATGTAGCAAGTCAGTTGTGACAAGTATTTGTAGTGGTCTTATTTGTATTTAAAGTTCAATGTTGTGCAGTTTTTCAGGTCTATGAATGTACTTGTCATTGCACTGACCAACCCACTGCCAATCTGAAAACAGGATTAGCTCTGTCTGAACTGTGTCTGTTTGAGATTCCAAGGAGGACTCTACCCGCCTTGTGTTCACCCTGCCCAGGGCTCTGTGGTGAACAGAGACAAGTGACTGTTGGAAATTAGCTCAGTCTCCTAGAGCAAAGCGTCACCCAGGGGACAGGAATATTTTGCAGTCCACCATCTAAGAGAAGCGCCTTCTGCCCACAGGGTGTACGATGATCACAATTCACCTTAAACATAGCAGTCATGAGTTTTACCCCTAACTTAGATTTTTGCATGTATGGGTGGGTGGTTTTGGTTAATATCGGCACCATTTTCCTAAATATGATCACTTGTCGATCATTTTTCTCTTCTATTACTGCCCATTCTTACACTGTATGGTCTATGCTTAAGGAGACAGCCACAGGAGGGGAGTTAACATTTTGACTACACAAACTATGCCAGGCACTCTCCCAAGGGAGGTCTGTGTTTAAGAGAATATGATGTCTCTGGCTGAAAGAAGACATTTGTCAAAGGTCAGCCTGTTGACAACAGAATAGGAATTCAAGTTCAGAAGACGAGAACATCAAAACCTGGATACTTCATTACACCACATGCTTCAGAAACCAGAAGAGGGTTCTCCAGTGACCTCTGTGGGGCCGTTAGTGGCTATGAGGTCATCTTCTGGAGAAGACCCATCTCATCTGATGGCAGTGGTTGCCCAACTTCGAATCTCAGAATTAAAACCATTGTGAGCCCCGATTCATCACATGATAAGTGCTATTGTATGAAGAATTGCTTTTTAAGAATCAAATCGTTTCCTTAGAGGTATTTCTCCTCTATTACTCTTGAGAGAAAGGTATGACACAACCCACATGTTAGAAATAAGACAGAATTCAGAAAATAAGATAGAAATACTTCCAGAGGACCCCAGAGATGTACATTTTAAAGCCCATGCCAGAAAGCCCTGGGAGCCAAAGATAAAGCCTGGCTAGATTTTCACTCACATCCACTCCTTTAATTGCTCATTCCCAGAGGTGGGGCTCCAAGGCAGATGTCTCATTTATTTCTTCTTCTGGTCTCAACCCTGCTGCTGACCCGGGCTTTCCCAGCTCTTCAAGTGTCCTGGCCAGGATGGGCTAATGTCAGACAGCAGCCACTTCTGAAGAAAGCAAGAAAGAGGCCCAGGTTCCACACTGGTTTCAGTTGGACCAACTCTGTCCACTTCCAGACATCTGAATTTGACTTTTGTCTGTAGAATGCCTCCTAAAGAGCTGCAGTCACAGGAGACTGTCCAGTTAATCTTCCACATCAAAGCCCGGAACCTGAACACACAACCTCTAACCCTGTCACTCTCCTCCACTACCAGAGCTTCTGTTGTTCTAAATCCAAATGTGACAACTCAGCCTTTTGCCCAAAATATTTCATGGCCACCTTATCATCTGCAAGAATAATGAATTAGCATCTTCCTGCCCTCTTCCCTTAATTTTATATTTTAATTCTGATATACAAGCTTTTTCACAAGTGGGCTCTCTTCTGCTATCCAAGCCCTATTCTGTGCTGCTGTGAGTAAAGAAGTTAACGTCTCAGGCTTCAGTGTCCTTGTCTTAAAGTGGGTATAATAGGTGCCTTTGCAAGGGCAGTGAGAATTAAAGGAACAGATATATGTGAAGAATCTGGGCCAGGGGTCAGCTCTTGGCTTTGGAGCATTCATACAATGAAGCTATTGTTGGTTTTTCATTGCCTCCTCACACTCCTCCATTGGGACCTGCTGGAGAGTCTACATAGTTCCTTGCAATTTCCCAAGAAGGCCTAAGTTGGCCTTGGCATACTTGCTCCTCTATCACATAATGCTCCCAACTTGCCAATGGCTCCTATTCTCAAATTCCAATAGCCTGTGAAGACCTAGCTACAGTTGCTTTAGCGTAACCTGTTAACTTACTGCTGAGTCTACTCCAGGCCTGCCCAAGAGCTCCAGGCTCCAATAGCCATATGTTGTCATCCACGTGTATAATTAAAAATTTTCCAGTAGCTGAATTGAATATTTTAAATAGACATCGGTGAAATTAATTTTAATACTGTGCTTTATTTAACCCACAATATCAATAATATTATCATTTCCAAACAAAACATAGAGTGTACTAATGAGACACTTTATTCTTTTTATATGGTCTTTGCAATCTAATATATATTTTGCATTCTATATAGCACCTCAAGTGCTCAGTAGCTGATAAGGTCAGTGGTAACTGTGTTGGGTGGCAGAGCCCAAGAGGCTAAGAGCCACAGCCTCACCCTCCCTCATCACAGAGCTCATCTAAGGGATAATGCACAGAAAGGACTCCTAAGTGCTTGTTTAAGGAGTGGAATGTTGAACATGAGCAACTCCCTCAGGTACACAAATGTATCAGTTTGCAAGGGTTGTGTAACCAAATGGTGGTTTAAACACCAAAACGTTATTGTCTGAAAGTTTTGTTGACTTGAGGGGTGAGAGCAAGGTATTGATAGTCCCCTTCTCATCTTTCATTTCCTTTTATGACATTCATGTCAGATTATCATTGATTTGGGATGTTTGCTGAGAAAGATGAGGTTGTGAGGGAAAAACAGAGAATTTAAGAAATACAGCAGAAAGCAGCAGGATGGTCCTTTCTCTGTGTGACACCCTTAGCCAGCTCTTTGAGGCAAAGGTTCCAGACTGAGCCAAGTCGAGTCTAAGCCAATTCCCCTGGTGGTACCCTTGTTGTTTTGAGGGGGGAACTGATGCTTTCCAAGTATCTCAATATGATCCAACTAAAATCTCCACATCACAGAGAAAAAGTCTTTGAAGGCCAGAATGTGGGATTTGCCAATAATGTAGGGGTTGCAGTGCCTTGCTGCATTTGCAGATCTAGGTCATGTGGTTGTGGCTCACTCCACACCACAGCGAAGAATCGTACTCTTCTGCCTCACTGAGGAAGAGCATCTTTCGCCAGCATTTAAAAAACAGCTTCAATGCCGCTCGGTTCAGATAAGCCCACACTGGCATTCCACTGGCCAGCAACCCAAGAACGTCTGTAGAGCTGGGAGAATTTATTACTACAAAATACTTTCTAGACTGATTATTCAATTCTTTCTCTGAAAGGTCAGACTTTGTTAGATTCTGCTTAACGTTTTCTTTTTTTTCATTTAATGAATTGTCTTTTCCCCTCCTCCTCATTAAGCTTCTGAAGAGGATTTACAAAACTTTTTCTTCTAACCTTCTCTCTGAAAAATTAATGAGCTTTGCAGTTCCTTTCAACTTAATAATTTGGAAGTGCTAAAGTCAGTCTCTTTGTTTTTAGGCAAATCCCAGTGACTCTATACTATATCTAAACTCTATTGCTGGCTGTCTCAGGAAGTACTTAAAAATATGGGATTTGGAGTAACATTTTCTAGGCTCAGAATATATTTTGTAAGGTAATTGAGAAAAATATTTTTGCAGGGCTTCTCTGGACATGTGCCTGCATGGGTCCTCAGATGCAAGATGGTGATTGATAGGCTGTTTCCTTCACTCACACCTCACATGATAGAAGAGGTAGGCCATTGGACTTGACTGGGGCATGAGGCTAGTGTGAGAGAGACTTTTAAGAGAATCAAAATATTAAGAGCAAACGCTTTTCAGCATATGCCAAGTGCATAACTCTTTAAACACATCATTTCATTTAATGCAAGCAGAACTCTATGTAGTAGGATATTTCTCACTCATGTATGAAGAGTTGATGTCGAGAAGCTTAAGGAAGTTGGCTGAAGTCCATGACAACTAAGCAGCAGAGCTGGGACTGAACTCAGAACACTCTGATTCCAAAGGCTATGACTCATCTACGCTATCCATAGAAAACCCAGTTAGCCTCACCCATGACCTCCTTCCTGTGACCTCTCCATCTCCTAGGTGACATTTCCAACAGATCAGCTCTGTCCAGATGAGACCAGAGAACACAGCACCTCTCTCGCCAGTTGCTGCTGGGCCAGCATTTGGTAACTTTTCATAGCTTCACCCTCCTTGTGCTGCTAGCAACACCACAGCGAGGTCATTTGAATCAGAACTCCTCCTCATGGAGCATTTCCACTGGAGCTGCTCTCAGGTCCCTTCCCTGACACCCTGGGATTACCACGACGTACATTTCAACTCTTCTCTCCCTCCATGTGGCCTGGAAAGCAAATGTTAAGCAGAGATCATGTTAAGATTTAGATGAGAAGGAAACAATTACTACGTGCTTACCATGTATCAGACGTCAAGCTTTTTACTGTCTCTAATTTTATGTTTCACAAAGACCCTAGGCAGGGGAAACT
Organism: Heterocephalus glaber; assembly: GCF_000247695.1. The sequence continues at coordinate 2,920,121 of NW_004624843.1, read as the reverse complement.
ATCATTCTCCTTATTTTGTAGTTGAATGAAATACATCTAGAAAGGTTAATTTTTTTTTTTTTTGCTAAACATCCACTCTAGGGAGGTGGTCCAACCCCTGAGAATGATACCTTACCAGCCTCTCATGGGAGTTAAGGCTCCTGGCCAGAATGTGGCACAGGGCACTCAGTCCAGGTAAGCCAGGAAGATGCTTCTGGCTCTGGATCTCTTCTAAGCCATGTCTGTCTGGGCATCGTCTTTCTTCTTGGTAAAGTAAAATACAACTTGGAGCCCATTTCAAATCTATCATTCCTCAAGGAAGGACAAAAAAGAAACTTAGCAAGCCAAATAATACCTTGGCATCGATTCCCTGTTTTAATATCGTGTGGTATTCAACCCACTTTTCAGATAATGTTGAGACTCAGATTTATTTCTCACACTTTACACAAAGCTAGACTAAAATTGAACATGGCCCTTCTAAATTATTTGTATGAAGGGGGTTTGGGCTAGTTGTGACACATGCTTGTAGCCCCAGCACTCTGAGTAGCTGAGGAAGGAAGATCACAAATTCAAGCCCAGTCTGGTGATTTGGCAAGACCCTGTCTCAGAATGAGAACTGAAAAAGATCTGGGGGTGTAGCTCAGTGCAAAGACCCTCGATTTTACTTTTAGTACCACAAAGAAGGAAGGAAGGAAGGAAGGAAAGAAAAAAAGAGAAAGAAAAGAAAGAAAGAAAGAAAGAAAGAAAGAAAGAAAAGAGGCACTTCTGTGATACAACAGAGATTATCTGTATACTATTGAGAATGTGGATGCTGTTCTTTTTAGTTTTCCTTAAAATGTTATTTTCTCATCTTATCTATTCAATAATAAAATTGCAGAACCCACTAGGAATCAGTAACTGGAGGGGAGAGTGAGTTAGTGAATCCATGTCTAGTGTCGCTGTTCAATTAACTAGATCACACAAAGAGAAGAGTACTAAAACTATGCTCAGTGTAGTTGGATCTGAACAACTGGATCTTTGATTGTTTTCCAGACCTTTTCATTATTATAAATGTGTTGTTTCATGCACTGCCATTTAATCAAATGTAGCATTTACTGCAATCATCCTTGAATGACAAAATGCTATTCTTCATAACTTCCCTAAAAATGTGGTTTATTGTGACACTTTATTATTCAGTTTTTAAAACTCTACCATTTTCAAGACCTAGTATAGCTTTCTATGATTAGTATTTTTGTGCAAATCATAGAAGAATGCACCTCTGTTTTTAGGATTGTTTCCTTTTTATGACTTTATCTTTGGTTTTCCAACCTTAAAAAAAGATGCTACAGTTTATAATCAGATTATTACTCCAGGGATAAATATTATAACTCTGATTTTGTTTTGCAACTTCATTGCAACTTCATTATAATCCAAGGAAACATGTTTATAATGGAAAGGAAAGGAAGAAGTACTCCCAGTCACCATATCCAGAGTGGCCTTCTCATGGTGGTGTGATTAGAGAATGATTGTTTCTTCTAACATTTTCCCCATTTTTTAAGGAATATGTAATTCTTTTCACAGGAAATTATATATATATATATTCCATACATATTGAAATTATATACAGTGCATGTATGTATAAATGTAAATGTTTCATTTATTTATTACTTCTATTGCTCTTGAATTTTTGAAGAGAGAGAAAGAGAGATGGAGAGGGAGAGGGCGAGAGAGAGAACATGAAGTTAGTTTCCTAACTAACTTGGTAAAAATTCTTTCCAGAAGACACAATATGGTATGAGATATTCACTAACAGCAGGTAATATACAAAATTATTTCTGATGGAAAATACGCCATCTGGAAAAAAAGTAATTTGTGGAAATGCATATCAGTATGACTGGGCTATATCCTAAGTTAGTGATGATGGTAACTACATGATCAAAGTAGCTTTTTAGTAGGAAATGGAAGAGCGCTTGGAAAGAGCCATTATGAGTAGCCTCTGGTTAAGTTTTCTGGCAATCATTTCATGCATTTCCAAGTAAAAGATCTGAAACAAGACCGTGCAGTTGTTCCCGTGTGAGGGACTGTGGGAGTTCACTGTCACTGGAGTAAGAAACTCCCAGCTAAATTGGATCAGTGTAGCTCCAGGTTGGCTGAGGGGATTTACTGAAGATGTGCTGGGACTTACTGGGTGTGAGTGACAGCATCCAATGGGCTCTCCACTGGAATGGAATAAAAGGGACACGAAAAAGAAAGGCTTCCCTCTGCTTCCTCGGAGGAGCTCCAGTCTTCGCCTTCACCGTGGACGTCCTCTCCTGACTTCCAGCACAGGCTCTTCGGCCTCCTACTGCAGACTCTTTGACCTCCTGATGCAGACTCACGTAGAGCACTTTGTTGAGCTCCAGGCCTTTGACTGGATCCTTCAGATCTCCAGCACACAGACAGCCCTTTGCCACTTTTCCACACCTGACTCTGTGGGTGGCTACTTTAGCCAATCTTTCAATTTTTATATATTTGTATATTTGCATTAGATCTGTTTGTCTAGCAAGCACTGACTGATACATGGAGAAAATGGAGGAAGAGAAACAGAGGTAGCTTGAATCTTAATATGACCAAGAAACCTGCATTTACAGGGCTATCTTTAAATAAACTCACAGTGAGTTTGACCCAAAGTCCATGTCATTCTCTGTGCCTCAATATCCACTCATCCTGTAGCTCCTTTTATTCTCACACCAATGGCCTCTGCACATGTCCCTTCTCCCTGGAGCAGTGCCAGCCCCCTTAGTCTCAGTCTTAAATTCAAACTCCACAAGATAGATAATGCTTCACCAGCCTTTGTAGGAGTGTTGAGAAATCCCACCTTATACCCCACTCTCATAAGACTATGAGCATTTTCTTCTATGCATTTATCATAGTTATAATTGTGCTTTTATTGGCATGACTATGAAAAATTACTTTATGAGAAATGGTTACATTGTAAGTTTCCTAAGTGCCTACCACAATGCTTGCCACGTAGAAGGGACCCATAAATATCTTCTGAATGCATTAATGACTTGGCTTTAAAGCAATGATGGCTGTGGTCTTGGATCACCATCCTGAAGTTCACCACTTGTTTCAGTAAGCAGCAGTGGCTTGCTGGTGGGATGTCATGCTTTGCTGGTTGCATTCAAGCATGGTGGGTGACTGTGGAAGAGAGGTTTCATTTGTTTGCAATAGTCTTGGGCTGTGAGGGATCAAAGTCTAGGGGATTAAATAACTGATTCCTTAATCAACAGAGTCAGAATGACTTCAAAGAGATTTCTGCATCGGAAGATTGGGCAAGAGTACAGAGGAGGGTCAAAGTCAATGTAGGAAACATTAAATCTTCTGTTCTGACTTTATGGAGCTCTGTTTCCACCACGTTGCAAATGTTTCTAGTTTAGTTCCAGGCATGTGCCCAAAGAGAACAATAATGACTAGAATTACAAATTGTGAGAACTAAGGGAAGATTTGGAAAATGGCTTGATGTTTGTTTTTTCCTCAGATGGAGACCTAGAGAAGAATTGCACAGGATCCCTGTGCTTGGTGATAGGGTCTGGTGTGGAAACCCAGTGCTCTTTCCATCAGACTAGATCCCATATTTTTACTACAGTAGTCTGCTGCATGTCTACCTGGGGCCACTCACTCACATGCCCCACCACCTAGGGGCAGGAGACCCAGACAATTCTCCTAACATTTCAGAACGTCACATTCTTTATTCCCACACACAGGGCAGTTCTCGATAGTGTCTAAAGTCCCTTTAAACAGCAGATAATTGCTATTCTCGATTAACCTTTTGCTCTTCCCAAGCAATGTGATTCCATGGACATTATTTCTAAACCAGAGTCTTGTACTGAGCAGTTTGATATGGAACTTCCAACATTAATAGTGTTAACAATGAGCAGTGCTTATATAGCACTTCCTACATGCTGGACAGAGTTCTAAATTACATACAGTAAAGAATTTAATTCTGAAAGTGACCTTATGGGAAACACTATTATCTTCTTCCATCTCACACATGGGGACATGGCCACCCAGAAAATGTACACACTACACACAAAATCACATGGGTCCTAAGTGGTAGGGTTTGAACCCAGGCGTTCTGTCTCCACAGTCCATGACAACTTTGCTTAGAGACAGCTGTTTGTGCAATTTGGACTTTGTCTTTTATATTTAATTGATTATAAATTATTTGTTTCCCCAAAGGATTTTGAAGTTCCTTACTGTTGCACACACTATACCATTTACAAAATAGAAGAGAGAGTATGGGGGAAGGAGAATCAATGGATAAGGTTAAGGTGAATGCCAAAAAAATCTTTTGGACTTTTTATTAATATGTGGTTCTGAGTGTTGTGATAGGTAATAAAAAAGAGAAAAAGAAAAGGAGAAAGAGGGACATAGAGACAGAGAGAGAATGGTAGAAGAAAAAGGAGGAAGAGGAAGAGGGAGAAGGAGAAGGAGAAGGAGAAGGAAAAGGAAAAGCAGAAGGAGAAGAAGAGAGTCTTGTAGTTCTGCAGCCCAGAAGTCCTAAATCAAAGTGTTGGCAGGGTTGGTTGCCTCCGGCGGCAGTGAGAAGCCATGCCCGCTCCTGGCTTCTGGTAGTTTGCTGAAAATGTTTGGCGTCCCGTGGTTTCTACAGTGTCATTCCCATCTTCCCATGGCATTTCCCTGGTACATGTATCCGGGTCCAAATTTCCCTTTTGTATAAAGACATCATTGCCACTGGAGTAGAGCCTCAACCTCTCCCAGCACGACTCCATCTTAATACTGACATTTGCCATAGCCCTGGTTTGGCAGACTGCCACACCCGAGGCACTTGGGGTCTCACCTTCAGCATGGGAATGAGGAGAGCCACAATCCAACTCATAATAATAAGGGGCAGGGTCTTTTCTCCTGCCTTCTCTGTAATGAAGGTTGGCACCCCTGGCCTCCCTTGCTCTAGCATTGTCTGGTTTCATCTAATGGGGAAGCCCTGGTTAGAAATTTGAAGTGGGAGAAAGGAATGTCTTTTCCCTGCTTCTTTCCCTGAATAATCATCCTGACTCAAAATGCAAGAAACAATTTCCCGAGCTCTCTGGTTTCCACATTTTTATTTTCTACATGGAAATCTCCTTCACATTATACTTCATACTTGTGTAAGTCAGGAGGTAGGAATTCATTTAATGTTTTTCTATATGGTCACTGGTTGAGCTACCGTTCTCTGTCCAGTTCTTTCCTACTGATTTGAAAGGTTATCAGATCTATAATACGCTGTTTTCTTCTTGTTGCTGTTGTGTGTGTGAGATAGCGTGCTGCGGATTTACTGTGCCTTCTACCCATTCCAGATTCAAATGTTGAAATCCAAACCCCCTAAGCTGGGGCCTTTGGAAATAATTAGGTTTTGATGAGATTATGAGGACAGGGCCCTCCTTGTAAGATTGGTCTTCTTTTTGTTTTCTCCTTAAGTTCTTTTATTGGTACATGTTAGGTATCAATACGCTTACATTCATCACTGGGTGCTTGTAGCTGTCCATGATGTATCTTGGTACTCATTTTTTCCCCATTACCTGTGCACCCTTCACCCCCTCCACCTTTCCCTATTTACATAGACTTCATTTCCATTTTTTTCTTTTCTCATAATCTTTCCTTTCCCTTCTTCTCTTTCCCCTTCCCCTCCTGCCACCCCTACCCCTTTGAAGCATTTCCTATTTCAAAGTATCAATTATTCATTATTAATCCTTTTAATCCTTAATTACACTTTCAGTTTCTCACACTAGAGAAACTATCTGGTATCTACACATGTGTGTCCTATTTATTTCACTTAAGAGTATTGCCTCAATATGCATCCATTTAGCTATAAATGTCTCTAGTTTCTCGTTCTTTATGGCTGAGTAGTACTCCATTTTACCCAAAAAACCACATCTTCTTTATCCAGTTTCCAGTTGATGGGCACTTGGGCCATTTCCAAGCTTTAGCTATTACAAACTGTGCCACTATAAACATGTGTGCACATATATCACTGTGGTATGATTCTTTTAATTCTTTGGGGAAGATACCCAGCAGGGGACTAGCTGGGTCAAATGGGACCTCTAGTCCTAGTTCTTTGGGGTATCTCCATACTGATTTCCACAGTGGTTGCACCAGTCTGCACTCCCACCAACAATGGAGAAGGGTTCCTTTCTTCCCACACCCCCGCCAGCATTTGTTATTGGTTGATTTCTTGATAGCAGCCATTAGGATTAGTGTTCTTTAAAGAAGAGATGAGAGAGAACTTGTTCTCCTTTTCTTTCTGTCATGTGAAAGCACAGAAAAAATAAAACTATCCATAGGTTAGGAAGAGATTCCTCACTAGGAACTGGCTGGCAAGCTTTAGCCCCCAGAACAATGAGAGATGAACTCCCATTGTTCAGTTCACTCAGTGTATGGTATTTAGAGCTAGCTAGGGCAGATTTTTTTACAACTTGATTACTGGAGTAATAAATACTTAAAAATACCCAAGTTGCTGTGGAACTGACTAGTGAGTAGAGCCCAAGGGAGTTTTGAGGTGATCTTAGAACCAGGTATCGATGTTAAGGGTCATCAGCTCAGAAATACAAGAGCTGACCCAGAGAGAAAGTATGTATCTTCTTAGCGATCCTATCAATAATCATAAACAGAGTAGTGGTATAAGGACGACATGTTATGTGACAATGTGGAAAAGTCAGTATTTGTTGTAAAGTGGCAAAAAAAAAAAAATCTTGGCTTCATGGTGTTCATGTCTGGTGTTTTGTGAAAGTTGGAACCTCCAAGCCATGAAATTGGATATTTAGTTTAGGAGGTTGCCAAGAAAAGTGTTGAAGGAGCAGATTGGCTCCTTCTTATAGATCATGGTAAAATGTAAAAGGAGAGAGGTAAGTTGAAGAAGGAAAGCAAAGAGAAACCAGAACTTGAAAACTTAGAAAAGCCTTAAGATCTTAACCTATTCATATTGCAAAAAATACGAATGCTTCTTCTGAGAATACTAGAAAGTGGCTGAACCACTTAATAAGATGAATACTGTGGGTGTGAAGTGATCCATGGATCTAATCGGCCACATTGGCAGAAGCTAGGAATGGAGATGAGGTTCTACTAGTGGAAAGATTGTCACCTGGGACAAAAGCTAACAGAGAAAATGGGTGGCAAGAAGAAAGGCTGTCATACTTCTTGAATTTTACTGGTTGGGATGATAGAGCAACTTGGCTATAAATGTGTGCGGGTCTTCAAGAAGAGAGATAAATGACTCTAAAGGTGATTCATGGATCACCAAGGCCACTACCTTGGAGTGAACAGGATACACAGCCTTTGCTCAAAGTTATGGGGGAATTGAGGCCCGTTGTAGCCTCGGAGAAACATGAACTTTGAGAGCATGACCCTTGACCAGCAGGTTTTGGTTATATGACCTTTTATTTGTCCAGGTCCTTGAGGGTAGAATTTCATCACAGAAGGTCCGGAAGACAGAATAAGAAGCCTGAGAGGAGTGTTCTGAAGACTGAAGATCTCACGTAGTTTTCCTTGATAGGGTATGGACCTTCTGGGGATCCATCACCCCTTTCTGCTTTCACGGAATACCCTATGCTTGGACCATCACTTTATTTTGGAAGGATAACTTGACTAATATAACAAGTTCATGGCTGGGAAAGTAATATATTCAGAATGAATCAAACCTTGAGTACCACAGACTGACTGGCATAAATGACAGAAATTTATTTTCTCAGATTTGAAGTCTGGAAGTCTAAGGTCAGGGTTCTAGTTCAGGTTCTAGTGAGGTTTTATGCTTATTTTAGCTTTATAGGGATTTCAATGTGTCTTTAATGTGCTGTTCAAAATATAGTTTACAGAATCCTGTGTTTTTCTGAGCACTTTTTGGGGAGTGTACAAGGTGAAAACTACTCTAGTCATATAGTTAGAACCTTATTTACCTTTGACTTTTGGTATTTATACTGAAAGCACAAACTAATGTTGAGTAAAACTGCAGGTATCTCTATGTGAATCGAGGCAGAAACACCACAATGGGCTGGCAATCACTGTATTTGTCACAGCTGTAAAATCACAGCTCGATATTTGTATGGCTATTTTTCTCTAAGAATGTCCTTAAGAAAGAAGAAATCATGAAGTATTTATTAATTTATTAAATTTTGTCCTTTGAGTACATATCTTTATAATACACTCCACAGTGAGATGAGATCAACGAGATTTGTTGTTGACGATAACATTGAAACATTCAAGTCCAAATTAACATTTTGGAAAAATTTCTTCTGCTGCTCTGAGTATGACATCCTCCCCACACTGACTGACTTTTCTGATGAGTTAAGTGGTGTGTTAACATTTCTCAAAATTGCCCAGTGACACATGTCAACATTTGAAAGGTCTGTGTAACTCAGTGAACCAAATGGCCAGTGTGTGATGTTGCTACATCAAGCGTGAGTAAAACTTCATTCAAATTATGAATTTTAATGTATAGATTTTAATGTATCAGAATAAAAAACGTTCATTTTCATGGTTTCATACTCTACACTGAAACTGTCCTTTAGGAAAGTATAACTTTTTAAGTTTTATAATATTAAAGAACAACCATAATCATTTAAAAAGTGTTACAAAGTCACCCCTTGGTATCTGAGGGAGACTGGTTGCATGATGCCCCATAGACACCCAACTCTGTTGATGCTCAGTCCCTTGTAAACAACTGTATAGTGTTGGCATACAGCCTAAACGTATGTATACATTAAATCATCTCTGAATTACAATACCTAATGCAATATACATGCTGTGTAGATAACTGTTGCACTCTAGAGAACAATGACATGGAAAAATAGGCACATGTCAGTATATACACATTTTTTCCTAAAAGTTTTCCATCCGTGACTGGTTGAATTCATAGATATGGAACCCAAGGATGCAGAGCACAGACTATATTAATATCACGTTCCTTTTCCTCAAACATATTTGTGTGAAGCCAAGTTTGTCCTCACATACTTTAAGCAAAACCCTGTATCTCAAAAGATTAAATGCAGAAGCAGATCTTAGCATCCACATTTTTTTCTATTCAGCCAACACTAAAAGATTTTAAAAATGCAAAACAATGCCACTGTGCTCCCTATTTCACTTGTTTTGTCGTGCAAAATATAATTATATTTCACTTAAAATTTCCTGTGTATATTACATTTAATAAATGTGTTGTTGTTAATTTTAAATATATGAAGGTTAAAAATTTTTTTTGTTTTTATTTCTAATGTAGTATTAATAGATACAGCCCACAGAAACAGAAGTCTTCTGTAATCTTGAATAGTTGTTAAAATGTGAAATGTCTGGAAACCAAGAGTTTTGACATTTGCTTAGCGGTTAAGAATGTGGACTCCATGACCAGCTGGCCTAGGTCCAAGTTCCATCCACTCCTTCCTGGACTGTTTACTCCACTAGATTATTTGACCTCTCTGGGCTTCACTGCCAAATGAAGATAGCAAGGTTCTCATGAGGGTGAAATATAATACATACAACATGCCCAGCGTTCTGCCTGGCACATAGTATGAGCTACACATGTTATTATTATACCCATCCATGACACTAATAATACTATCAGCATGACTCTGCTTTGGTGGACACTATTTATTGAAGTTATCATGTGAAATCTATTTCAAGAAAGAGCGAAGGCCATACCATAGCTGGTGGGAACTCTCCTAGTAATTCCAGATGATGCATGTGAGTAGCTGCAGCCTTGGCTTCTTTCCAGCTGAGACTAGCTGCTGCTGGGTCCCCACCTGGGCTTCTAGGTGAGTGGCCTTGGTGTATTCAGGTTCACAGGTGACTCCTCATTCACGCCTACTGTCTCTCCCTGCTTTCCAATCCTTATGCCAAGAGGGTTCAAGAAGCTCCCATTACCAGCCTGTACCTCCATCTGTGCCATACCCCAGAGGAAGGTTTTAGATTTGTCCCTAGCTTTCCAAATCTGATCTTCTGTCTTTTCCACTGCGGGGTCTTTGCCCAGCCATCCCTCTTACTCCTGTGTGATCATTCCTGAATCTGGCAGCTCTTTCTCTTATAATGTACTGCGGAGCAACCCATTGCATATAGTTTCATCGACAACAGATTTTGAATTTCATTGTAACAATTGTTCTTGCATTCTTCTTGTCACTTTTGTGACATTTTCAAGAAGAAAATGTGAGACAAGCACAGACATCTTAGATCCTCAATGTAAGACAGGCATCTGTTTTCACATTGGCAAATTCTGTTTTAACATAGGTCACAGTGCACATCATTTTCATGTTCTCAATATCTGTTTTGAGTTGATGAAAAAACCCATAGGAAAAGAGTGATATAAGGATTTGTTCTTATTAAATTATACTTGTGACTTGATACTATTCTCACTAAACTGTATGACCTAAGCTGGTTTCAGCTTATATCATCGTGTCCTAGTTTGGGTACATGTATTATATGGAAACAGAAAAGCAAAGCAAACATTTTCCTCCAAAGAGCTTGCTTTGGGGAATTTCTCCTGATTCTCGCTCCAAGGTTACCAAGTATTTCTTCCCTGTTAAAAGTCTCATTTTCTTTCCCAGAAATCAGATCTCTCATCTAACCTCAGCCATGTCCCTCCCCACAAAATATATATATGAAGGATGGAAAAGGCTTTAAATTTTGGAAACATTTAAAAGGGAATGGAAAACTTTGGATGATTTTAGAAGGTTATTCAATCAGAATAGCTTCCCTTGATTATACACCTTTTCTTTTCTCTGGTGTTTCAGCCTTAGCAAACGTGGTTTCAATTTCGAATACTACCTGTTGTTAAATTATTTTCCACCAAACCAAAAAAAAAAGAGTAATGGATTCCAGATTCAGTATAACTTCAAGAAACCTGAGATATTTTAGAGCTCTGGAGGATAATGAAATGTTAGGAGAACTTCAAAGCCCCCCCTCCCCCCAAAAAAGGGAAATACTCAATTTCACATCTTGAGAACTCTTGGCTATTTTTCTAACTACAAGAGAGTTCAGCCTTTCTCAACCATAGAAACAGGTGAAAATTGCAAGTTAACAGCAGAACACTTTCCACTGTTATACTGGGTTGCCTTTTCTTCCCTTCCAACAAATCTAGAGCTATAGCATGATTAATTCCCATTCTTCTATACTGAATGCAGTCAGTCAATGCATTCTGTGTTTCAGTCCTTTTTAAATGATCGTTCTCTTCACATGGCAGTTGTACATGGTTAAGTGGCTGCAGGTTTGGGGTAGACAGGCCAAACATTGTGGACCTCTGTAGCTGTCTTGTTCAGCCTTCTCACTCCTTTTGATTGCTGGAAATGAAGGTGAAACTGCCAACAAAGGTGAGTCTGGATTTGAGTTTTAAAATTTGAGCAGATGTCAACTATCTACAAGTATAGAACTGATGATTAACTCTATTGCTGGCAGTGATAAAATGATAATAGTTCCAATACTTAGCAGAGATGGAGGAGGATAATTCCTGGCATAGAAAACCAGTTTGGAAGTTGGGAAAAACATGCTGGATCATTTCTCTGTAAGGATTTACTTGAGCTAAAATATTTGCTCTCTCTGCTTCAAAAGTGGTCTGTCACATTCCTCCTCTGAGGGGATGCTGAAGAACTCTGTACTTTCAAAAAAGCAAAACTTTCAGGATCAGGAAATTTAATCCATCCCTTCCTTCCTCCACCCACTTTTGTTTTTGTTTATATTTCTGGAGCTGGAGATTTAACTCAGTGCCTAATGCTCTAACGCTGAACTTCGTCTCCAACCCTACCAGTATTTTTAAGTGCAAGGTTATGGATTGCAATTTTAGGATCATGGTTACTCCATATATTGGACTTCTGATATGCCATGAGGGTGGTTGTGGGATGAAGGAGAATGTTTTAGTTAATTTCTGGTTGCTGGGACAAAATACCCGATACCTGCACATTAAAGGAGAGCTTTATTTTGGCTTATAGTTTGTAGAAGCTTCAGTCCGTAGTTGGCTGGCTCCAAGGCAATGGAAGGTATGGCAGAGGAGAAACAGTCCATGGCATGGTAGAAAGTGTGATCTTTCCCTCTTATTTCCCTTTTAAAAACTTCATCCAGACTACAAGCCTATTGGTCAGTGCCACCCACACCCAGGGCGGGGCTTCCCTCTTCAGTAAATCCATTTTCCACATCCAGAACTGTGCCAAACCAATCAGTGGACTAATCTCATGATCTACTATTGCATACCCACCATCCAGCCACTCTCAAAGCCCCACTGAGTGAAAGAGGCTTTGTGGAGACAAGCCATAATGGAGGGTAAAGGTTCAAAAGGTAGGAATTGAAGAAAGGGGAGTGATATTAGATGATATTAAGAGGAGGAAGTAGCTGATTTCTGGGAACCTCAGTAGAAACTAGATGGCCTACAGTGTATCCCTTTAGCCAGAAATAAACATGCTAGTTCCACCCAACTTACATGGCTATGAATCTTGGAACCCCATGACCTTGCATTTAAATCCCAACTCCACCACTACTTAATTAGTTGTTAGGTATATGAAACCTCCTTGTACCACCTTTAGAATTTTCACTGTCGTCTGCAATTGCACTCTTGACCTGTCAAGATATTGTTTGCTGTTTACACACTCTGCTTCCTTGGGCACGGCATGTATATGAATCATCAAGTCCTCATCCCATGACTCGGATGTGCCTGTGTCCAACTACAACCCCAGCCTTCACCCTGAGGATCTGGAGCAGTTTTTGTGCACAGTGAGGAGAGTAGATGGCTGAAAATGCACCTCCGGGAGGCAGGAATGCTACAGGATAGGAGGAGGCAGAGCAAGCATAATCACATCTCTAAGCCCCTGTAGCATGCTTTGTTCATAAAACTAAAATTAAGACATAAAGTTATTAGGAATGTTATAATGATAACTTCAGAGAATTAACTTTATATATAAGATTCCTTTTGGAGCAGGAAGCCTGTGCAGGTTAGTGTCCCAAGTGTGTCCTTGACCTTACAGCCCTTTATCTCCTCAAGGGAAAGTATAGGGTACTTCACTGTCTGTTGAAGAGCAGGAGTTCTTAATCTTTTTTATTATGTAGGCTCCTTTGGCAATCTGATGAAACCTAGTGACTGTTAAGAATGACTTTTAGTACATTATGTGCAGTATGTTTAAAATATGCCCTTCCATGCAATCCCAGATTTTTTCTTTTTATATAAATTCTTGCACAACATAACTGGCCAACTATCAGGTGACTCCATGGCCAGTAGCTCTTTTTTACTGAACAGTTCATCCACATGTTATCATATTGGTGACTGAACTGTCTCCAATGCATTCCAGTATATCCCATCTATAATCCTTGTTGATCAATGTTTGGATATGGTTTAGTTAAAGATCATTCCAGAGCATAATGTTCTTATCAAACTGAGCAGCAAGAGCGGTTACTCTGAAAGCCTTTTAAAATGACTCTGACTCTGAAGCTTTGGGACCTCATTTGTCTTGGAGAATGTAGAAGAGAACTGAGTTCATAATTGGCTGTGTTCCCTCAGTTGGCTGATATATTGTGATTTTTTAAATGTTGCTAAAAGAAAATGAAATAAAAAGAGAGTAGGGGCAACACTACATTTTTTTTTGAATTCCTAGTATAGCATTTTCATGATAAAAATAAGATGGAAGAAACCACTAGGTTTCAGACAGAAATTAGCAGGGAATAAAAGAAGGTAATTTTTCCCCTTCCAAATTAATGGAATTGTATGCATAGACAACAAACAATTGAGAACCCTCCATCAGTAAATGTGCAGAAAACCTGTGATGTTGTGTCTGGATGTTCCCCCAAAGCCTCATGTCATCACAGGTGGGGCTTTTCAGAGGTGGCTGGATGAGGGGTGTGTAATGCTGGGATTAAGGGTATGTGATTACTAAATTAGTCCACTGGTTGATTTGGCATAGTTCTGCTTGTGGATAATGGGAAGGCCCACTCTGGGGGTGGGTAGCATCACCCAATGGGTGAGTAACCTGTACATATATAAAGTGACAGAAAGAAGGCAGGCCTACTGCTGCTTCCTTGTTACTTCATCGCTTTGCTGCCTTCCTGCCTTCTGCCCACCATGAACTGTTTCTCTTCTGCAATGCCACTTTGCCTTGGAGGCAGCCAACTATAAACTGAAACCTGTACAAAGTGTGAGCCAAAATACACTTCTCCTCCTTTAACTTTGGATTTGGGTATTTTGTCTCAGCAATGAGAAAAGTAACTAAGACATTATTCATCCTTCCCTTGCTCCATGTGTAATGGCACACTTGACATATTTCTGGTTGTTGTAGAATAGGGTCTTAGGACATTAGACAGCTGGGGCTGTAATTCTAGCTGGTGATTGAGGTATCAAAACTGCCCTCTGGGAATGTGGTACCAAAGAACAAGGAGTAAAAAGCACTGAATAAGAGAAACTTCAAGAATATTCTTTTGAAGTATCTGATCATCTGTGACTATTTGATTGATAGCAGAAGCAGCCACCCAGCCCAATTATAGGTGGACTCTGCTACTGCATCCTAATCTTATTTTGTTTGGGCTCAGTAAGAACCTGAAAATAAATCTAAGAAAGAAGGTAAAAATTCCTTTTCAAAGTTTTGTTTTGCCATCCTTTGGTGGAATACCATCATTTTAATGCATTTCAGTTCTTTCATCTGAGGATCATGAAGTGTTACCTCAAATGGTTTCCAGATGCCTCATTGAATGTGTACTGGGGGAAGATAAGTTTATTTTGTTTGCTACAGATATTAAGTTCTATTATTTATATTACAGAAGAAAACAAACAAATGGGGTCTGAGAGCATCTTTCCTATTCTACATCATTTTAAATAAAAATGGAAAAAATGTAGCCATATATAGTCAAACATTATTCAGGAAATAATTATTTACAACTGTCTGATATTTGTTATTTTCAGCCATAAGCAGAATCACCTAGATTATTTTTGACGTGCTTCAACTGATTAGCTTATTTCTGATTCTATAGTGAAATGTTCTTTTTGTTCCCATTCAGTCCTACCGAAGTACTTTAGTATTATTCATTTCTTAGCTATGGTACCCACTATCTTTCACTTCTTATGATATTAAAATTTTATATCCTACTTACTTCTGAAAGTGCTCAAGGCAGAGAGCACCCTTTCTGAGAATAACCAGACCATGGCAATTTTTCTCCCTCCTATGACATGTCGTCTTCCCTGACTCCATGAATATGAATGATCTCACTTCCTGCCTCTGCAGCTGACGAAGTGTCATGAAATTCAAAGGAAAATGAGTTCCCAGTTCTTCCACCTGACATCACTAATTCCCTGCCTCTTTGAGAACTGACCCTCAAGGTGTAATGTAATACCTGAAAGAGGAGAAATCACAAACTTGTGTGAAGTTGACTTTCGGCACTGCCATGATGTTCTCCAACTATGAAACACTTTGAGCCAGCTGGCTCCTTATTTACTCATTTTTTCTGCAATTTAATAGGATGGGTTGTTTGAAAGATCATTCATAGGGTTGGTGGAAATACACTGATGTCAGGTCCTAAAGATACTATACTTAAGCATCAAGTGCTAAAAAAAAAAAAATATGAAATTGTTTCCAGCCAACACACATTTCCTAACTGGTTTTCCCACAAATATTTTATCCTAAGCATTATAAACTCACTTCTGATTTTTGTGGGTCTTATTTCAGTGGGTACATTACAAAGAATTCTTTAAAATAAAGATTGTATTGTAAAGACAGGAAACACTAGGAAGGCAACTAAGGAGAAAATGATAAGCAATGCTTTCATCTTTCAAGTGATTTTCAGTAAATCCCAACTGGGTTACAACCAACTCGGTTATCAGGTGGTTACTCAGGAACTACAGCATAGATGACTTATACAATGTTCACATTGCTATCTAATTCTTAAAGTATCCCTGGGGATGATTTCATAGGACAGTGATTTTTAAAATTAAAGAATAAACATTATTCTTATTCTCAGTAGAAACTTAACTGCTTGAGAAATTATTATATTTTATTAGTATTATTATTACTACTTTTGGAAGAAAATAAATTCTAGGAAGTAGACGCCAATGAATATGTCCAGAAGATCCATAGATATTTTGATCATCACTACAATAGCAACAACAGCAAGGCCGTCATCACTGACATTGGGTACCTATTTGGTGTTAGTCGCTAAGCTCAATGGAGCATTTTCTCAGATACCCTGCTATGTAAACACTGAAATAAATGCTCACACAACCTGAGTACATTGCCAGGGCCACATATAGCTAAGTTGCTGCCAAGTGAGTATTTTAACCACACAGGGTTGGTGGACTAGGTTGTTTTTCTCCTCTCTCTTCTCTGTCAGACCCCTTTTTCTGAAGCTTGTCAAGGCACTGATAGGACCACAGTGTAATTAGCTGCCAGACCTCTAAGAGACTCAGTAACAACAGAAACGTTATGGCTGTATCACAGGCACACACAGGTAAAGAAACAATACCAACCTTAAGAAATTACTGTGGGTTTTCAGAACTTAAGGAAATTGGAAACTTACTTCTCTTGATAAAATCTTTAGAGAGCTAACTAACCAAAACATAAAAGGAAACAGGATTAAGAAAACAATAGCACATTCCATTAAGAGATAGAGAAAAATTGTGAGTTTGGTTGAAAGAAGCAGAAAGAAAGCTTAATAATAGGTTTTCAGATACTTAGGAAAGATTAGTTACCACCTATTTCCTCTGTAAGCAGAAGAAAAGGACCTTGGTTTAAAACAGAGATAAGTAAAAATTAGTAAGTATCTGTGGAATTAAGACTCCAGGAGGAATAGTCTATGTCTATGGAGTCACAAACTCTTTTTGTTTTAACAAAATGTGAGGCTCATTGTTTCCTGGAAATGGTTCTTTAGTGCTTGAGAAATCGTACATCACAGTGGCTAAGAGTCAGGGCTCTGTAATCTAACCAGCCTGGTTTGTCTTTCAGCTTTACCACATTCATGAGCTGTGTGAAGTTGAGCAGGTTGCTTAGCTTCCTCAAACCACATTTTTATTATTCCTATGCAGGGGCTATGTTATCCACAAGAAAAGTGTACATCACGCTCTTAACACAATGTTCACCCCATAGTTACTACATGCTAGTTCTTACTATGGCTATTGCCTTGTTTAGCTGCATGGTGCCCTGGCAACAGGACTGTGGGTTCCATTGTATCACCACTCCCCTTCAGGCAAAAGGACACACAACAGACATTTGTCATTTTCTGGTTTCCCCAAATTTAAATACCTTTTATACTCGGCAGGAGTCACAAGGTTGGGACAAGTCATGGGAAAGCAGATTCAGTATTCTTTCTCCCAACATCTGGCAGTTAGAATGGAGACATGTGACCTTGAGAGAGTGAGGAAGCAGGCTTGGAATATGGAGCAGTGATGACCGAGAGCAAAGCCTCTAGAGACTGCTTCCTGCTTCTGTGACTGGAATGAAGGTGTGGTGTACTCAGTGTGTAGCTGGGTGTTGTAGAATATGATTGGACAGTAGCCAGTCTCTAGTGGTAATGATACCTATAGTAGCATCTTAAGCATCCTATTTCTGTGGTGGGTTTCTGATGATCTCTGGCTTCCTTTGGCTTTTGTCTGTGTTCCCAAGTTTGTTTCTCTACATATTTTAATAATTCTGTGATTCATCCTTCAGCTATATTTATGAAAATTCTTCAGGACAATCTCCCTACTCCCAAACAAAGCTCAGTGACATCCAATACAAGCATGTACTTCAAACTCCCATGAATACAGATTATAAGAGATCAGTTCCTCTAGGTTGAACTTGACACAGATTGATTCTAAACTTTGGTTAAGCCTATGTCTGCTCCATATTTTCCTCAGCTATTGGACCAGCAGCTACTGGAAGCCCATCTTTCTGAAATCAGGCTAATTGGCCAAATACATTTCAAGTCTCTGCCTACATCACACCTTCTAACATCCAACTGGCCTAGGCATATCACATGGTCAAACACCAGTAGGGAAGGAAATACATGCTTCATCCGGTGAACAGAACTGCAAATTCTCGGCAAACAGATACTTCAAAGGCTAAGGTTGTGAATAGAAGGAAAAGTGAAGAACTGAGGATAAGAAAGCAACTGACCACATACATACACTTTTTCAATATCCTTCCAGCAGATGTATTTTCTGCTTAAGTTAGGATTTGTTTCTATGTTGTTGTAGCAAAGAACCATCATATATAATGTAGATAGTATCAAGGGAGTGAATTATATTTCCTTAGAGTTTAGGAGAATCTCAGATTTGTTATCTGGTGGGACAGAAATAAAGCCAATGAAAATCAAGCATCTTCCTGCGTGTTAAAGGATGGAAATATATCAGCCTATGACATACAGTTGCAAAACAATTTGTTAAATTATTTCCTGTAGAGATCAAAAGTGTCCAATGACAGCCAGTAAGTGTCCACTGCTACATAGTAGTATAAAGAACACACATTATTACAAAGAAATGCAGGCTGTGGTGATCACATCTAACACTACTGTATAGTTTAAAAAGGAATCATTAGTTCAAATCATCATATTCTTGTCCCAAAGCACAGACTTAAAGCTTAGAATTCCCTATGGCTAGTAAAATAGCTTTGTTATACACTTTATTCCTGCAGTGCTTAGGTCATGAATTAAAAAGCAAATGTGAAAGGATTCTATACTTTGCCAAATCACAACACTGTCTGAGCATCCAATATTTCCAAATGTCTTAGGGCATTAACAGAGAAAGCATGGGCTTCTGAGAATTGAAATGGACACCTATGAAGGAGCATTTGGAAAAACTGAGGCTTGCCAAGATTCACAATGGTGCCGAGCCTACCCTTGCCACCTGAAAGAAGCTCATTTTCTCTGTCTGAAGCTGTTCTGGCTTGAATGAAAGATACCATGTCCCTCTTCCTTAATTTGCAAAAGGACCTTGATTTTTCCCTCTATGCCAGCCCTATTTTTCTCCAGACCTATAGATATAGTCAGACTGCAGAATGCCTGAGGGGTCTGAAGACATCTCACACACAAATAACATGACATCTTTTGTTCATTTGTATCAGTAACAATAATAAAAAAAATCTAAGCAATATGTGTGGGACTGGATTCCAAGGATGCTAGAACAAATGCAAGAGGATATGAATATAGATCAGAGTGATTTGTTTTAAAACATAGAAGGCATGAGAGACTTTGAATTCAGTGTGCTAGTTAGATTGGCAGGAGTGTTTTTAATATTTGCTTGATCTATGTGGTCCATTCTAATTTTTTTTTTTTTTTTTGGTACTGGGGATCGAACTTGGGTCCTTGCGCTTGCAAGGCAGGCAGCGGAACCACTGAGCTAAATCCCCAGCCCTGGCCCATTCTAATTTAATGTTGGATGCCATATTTTTTTTTTATGTAACAAAGATGGAAGTGCTGAGGTGGATTTACTGTGTATAACTTTTTCATCATTTACCTATGCTCTCCAGGAAGGCACAGAGATACGTCCTCTCTCAAGCCTTAAAAAGCCATTTGTGGAGGATGCATGAGTATTTCTAAATCACAATTTTTGCTGATGTTTCCAACAGGCTGATGATGCTGGTTGAAGAAATTCAGTTAGTACAGGCTCTCCAACTTCAATGGTATTAGTGAATGTAGGTGATAGATATTAATAAATAGCACATGATCACCAGAAGTGTGATGGAAAAGGTTCTCCCATATTGGGATCAAGGTAGGGAACTACATGCCCTAACTCACAGTGAGCTTTGATTATGATTTTAGGATCATTTTAGGTCCTAAGACTTAAAAGGTATCTTACTAAGCAGGTATTTTCGTGTACAACTTTTAAAAAATCCAAAGAAAACAATGAGATCCTGAGAATCACAGCTCTGTCAAATTCCCAAATATGTGTCTGTTCACAGATCCAAATCTCTCATAAATTAGATGCCTAGGAGTCCATAAAGAGCCTATCATGGCATCACATGTATGCAATGTGGACATTTATTGAGTCTTCCTCAGAGGAACCTGCAGCCATTTAATATGATAGTGCTTAGAGGTGTGCAGGTTCTTCAACACAGAAGACCAGAAAGAAACTTCAGCCAGATATGGAGATTAACCAGCCATATGATAAATGAAACTTTGACCTGAGTCTGGCTCACAGTAGATCAATGTCTAACCTCAACTTATAGATATTTCTTTAGCTGCTGAATGTGGTTATACAAATTTTCGGCAAAAATGAGAATTCTTACATGTGTTTTCTGGTCCTCAGAGTAAGCTCCATATTAAAGTACTATAATAAAAGATCCCATTCAGAGGAAAGATAGTAAATACAAAATCCTGAATAGTGGAAGCAATGAAAAACAATGCAAATCCACTGCTCCTACTTTCTCAAATAAACAAGCAAACAAAAGACTAGATAAAACTCAAACCCAAAGCACAACAAGAAAACAGAGAACATCCAAACTCCAAAGCTCTTGTAAGTAGAAAAATTAGCACCACATCGTGGCAAGCTGTCTTCCCTTGTTCTTGGAACAGTTTGGGGGCAATAGAAGGAAAGTTCCAAACAAGGACATGGAAGCAAGTCTTCAGAATTTGTGAAAGCCTAGGTAAAAAAAAATACCAAAAAAAGAAAACCTAAAGAACACAGAATCAAAAATATTGAAATAATGCACTGCTTCAGCTCATTGTCTACAAGGAAACATTAAAATGAATTCAGGACCTAAGAAATCAGTCTTGGGAAAATAATTGTATTAGTAAATGTATTAGTATTAGCAATTGTATATCTGATATACACACCCTAAAGGAGGAGAGATTTATTTTGGTTCACGGTTTCAGAGTTTTCTGTCTATGTTGGCTGTCTCCAAAGCAGAGGCTTCATGGTGAAGGGCATGGTGGAGCAAAGCTCCTCACCTAGGATAGAAGGGAAGCACGGCAGGGAAAAAATGTCTCAGAGGAAGAGGCCAGGATCAGGTGTAGTCCCTGAGGTCAGGGTTCCATGACCATTTAAGACTCACCTGGAAGTGTGTTTACTCATCTCTCAAGCCAATCATGTTATCAGTCAAGATTAGCTATTGTAATAACATTTCAAGGGGAAATGAGAGAAAGAAAAAAAGGGTACCTTTTGCAAGCTGAGTAGAAAAGGGAAAAATAAGCAATAGAAGAAAATTTTGTAGTCCACAGGTTTAAAAAATAAGAGTACAGAGGGACATAACACTCTTTCTCAGACCTTGCCTCTTCTTTATTGTCCTCCACATCCAAATTGGCAAAGAAACCATTTCTTAGTCTAATTGAAGATATGATTTTGAACCTACGCTCTCATAAACCACCCTGAATTGCATGACCTGTGCATAGAATGCCAATGTCAAAACAGTCTCTACCTGACTTCTTACCTATAAGTAACATTTAAAAACATAAAATTAAAACCCAAACAATCCTACTAAGGGAATTTCTTCCAATAAAACAAAAATTTAGAAGATAAAATAGTAAAACAAATAAAGGTCACATGACCAGTTAACTAAGTAAGAAAAATATAATTGAAAACAATGTATAGGACATTTTTAAAAAGCAGGAAATTTTAACAATAATAAAAAGTACATAAAGAGCAAAGGGTCAGAAATAAAGTTGTTGGAATGAAAGACAAGCAAAAAGAAAAATAGTCTGCGTACAAGTGGATTCATTAAAATATGGAAGAGCAACAATATTTAAAAGCACAATTTGTTACTTATACCTGCAGTATTGGCTAGGAATGCTCTAATCAGGCAAACTCATATGCAGATAACAATTCTAAATTTTGACAAAAATACAAAAGGAAATTATTGGAGAGAGAACAGAAAGAGGGAGAATATAAAGAAATCTATGCTTGGAAGCAGATGTTGTAAAGTATGAAATACTTATTTTTGTTATTTTGAACTGATGAATCTTGGACTCAAGGATCTGGGTGGGAAAACTGCAGTCTTTGGGAGTAGAATAGTCAGGAGATTTAGATTAGGAAAGCTGCAACTACTAGGGAAAAGAGTTTTCTTGAATGGGAAAAAGCCAGAGAAGGACTACTTGATTTATGTCTGCTTGCATTTCTTAGTAATTTATTCACCATGCATGACTGGAGGCTAATCAGAACAACTAAAAAAAATTTCTCATTTGAAATTTGAGCTAAATTCTAGGAATACATTTGCAATGCAAGTCAAACTGAGTTAAGAGCTTGGTAAACAAAACAAACGACCCTAAAAACCAACAATTATCAGATTTAAAAGGCTTATCCAATAGCTCTACAACGTAACATTGGAGTATCCACGTTATGATCCATAATTGTCCAATATAAAGAAGTAAAAGCATGAAACCCAGTCTCAAAATGGGGAACGAAGTTGAGATTTTTCAGATATTAGAATTAGCTGTGGAGTATTTCAGGGAAGCCAATATAAATATCTTTGATGATGTAAAAGAATAAATACTTCCAATGAATTAAAAGATATGAAATTGGAGCAGAGAAATGGATAAAAATAACTGTGTCAAAATTTTGGAACTGAAGTCACGAATTTCCCAGATAACAGAATAAAGACAGAAGTGAGACTCTGTGGACTTACAGTCAAGAGAAAATATCCAATTTGAACAAAATAGAGAAAAACAATATAAAAATCAAACAGAATATTGTTGTTAAGTAATATAAAAAGCTCAAACATACATGTAACCAGTCTTGATATGGGGAGAAAGTACGGGGTTGAAAAAAAAGTTTGAAAATAATAGTGGCTATAATTTTTGAAACATAATGAAAGATATATATTGACAGTTTTGAAATACTAAACCTCAAGGAAGAAAAGGGAAAAACAAACAAACAAACAAACAAACAAACAAACATCTATGCTAGGGACATCATCATAATCGGAGTCTGCTGAAAGCCAAGATGAAGAGGAAATCCTGGAAGTGCCAAGAGAAAGATGACAAATTACATGAAGGGGAATGACAATTTGAATGAAGTGACTTCTCATCAAAAGTTATTGATCTTGAAAGAGAATGCAACAACATCTTTCATGTATTGAAAAAAACTATAATCTAATAAAACTTTCTGAAACTGAAAGAACTGAATGTACATTTCAAAAGGACCTATTTACTCCTAGGAAAATTGAACAAAATGATCAACTATGAGCCATGTTTTAAAAGATGATTAAAGGAAAAAGAGAAAATGCCTGAGAGCACTTGGGGAAAATATAACATGTAAGTGGGGAAGGATTAGATTGTCAGATGTCTCAAAAACACACAAAGCAACAGCATAAAGGAGGAGCAATTTCAAGAACCTTGGGAGTGAAAGAAATGAATCAAGAATTGTATGTCTACTAAAATCATCTTTCAAGTTTTGTTGCTGAAGGGAAAGGAATAAATATGAGAAAAGGAAAGAATGGAAACAAAGTCTTTTTAAATAGGGAGGGGTGGAAGGGTTGAAGGGAGGGCAGGGGATGGGAAAAAATAAGAACCAAGATCTATCATGTAAAGGAACAAATTTCCAATGATCAATGTCATCATATTGTATACCTAAAATGTATCAATAAACCTAATGAATAAAAAAAAGAAACAGTTCTGAAATTCAAGAGATCAAGAAATGTGATGCCCATGATCTCCCTTATAAGAACCTACTATATAATGAACTTCAACTGATTAAGAGATGGCTTTGAAAGCTCCAGCAAATTGATAGACCAGGAGCAAAAATTTGTGGAAACAAGACTGAGACAACGGTGCAGGTGAGGAGAGAATAATACTATGTTATACATACTGTGTGTCTCAGGTATTTTCTGACAAAATAGAATTAGGGCAACTAAAATTTGGGAGGTAAAGGTTTAGGGAAAAATGGAAATTGGAATAAAGTCATTGGTTGGGTTGTTTTATAGGCAGTAAGTTTTCCATATCATTAAGAACTTACAAAGAAAATTTGAAAAGAAGATAGAATAAGCACAATCAAAAGGGATAAGTACAAAAGTTACCACTTGCACAACCAATAAAGCTTCCCAGTTGGGTGTGGTGGTGCACACTTGTAGTCCTGGCTCCTTGGGAAGCTGAGGTGGGAGGATCACTTGAAACCAAGAGTTTGAGTCTAGACTGGGGAGCAGAATAAGATCCTATCACCAAGTAAACAAAAACACAAACAAAAATCACACTAAGCTTCCAGAATACTAAAATAAAAATTTAAAATAGACAATAAATACATGATGGTAAAAAGCCAGCTTTCCTTTACAGCAGAAATTAACCTTAATTACATGGTCAAAGCTAACAATGACAGTAATATGACCTACCAACAGCATGTGCTTCCTGATATTAAGGATTAAAGAATCAGTCTTATTTTATTGTATTTCTGTCAACAAGATATAAGTTGAAACAAGGTCTTTGTAAACAGGGAGGGGTGGAGGAGTTGAAGGGAGGGCAGGGGAATGGGGAAAAATAAGAACCAAGATATATCATGTAAAGGTACAAATTTCCAATGATGAATGTCATCATACTGTATACCTAAAATGCACCAATAATCTTAATGAAGAAAAAGATATAAGTTGAACTTAATTACAAGGAGCCACCAAACAAACACAAAGTGAATAGGACACTCTATGAAATAACTAATCTATACTTTTCAAAATTAATTCATAGGAAGCAGAGAAAAAAATTCATGAACTAATTCAATTTAAACATGATTGAAGAGGCAGATCAATTGAATGCAATCATTATCTTGGACTTTTTTGTTTTTGTTATGAAGTACATTATTGTAGAACTGATAACATCTGAAGGAGGTCTATGGAATTACATATTATCCATATTGATTTCCTAATTTTCATAATTTTACTATGTATAAGTAAAATCTACATTTTAAGAAAATATAATATTTACGTTGGAGTAAAGAAATGTCACGTATACAAGTTGCTCTTACATGGCTAAGAAAAGAGAGAGACAGGAGGAGGAGGAAAAAAAATAGGAGGAGGAAAAGGGGCAGATAGGGGAAGGAAGAAGGAAAATGGACAAAGAAAGGATAAAGAAGAATAAAATAAATGGCTATGGTGAAAGGCATCAGAGAATTTTTATAGGATTTGGTAGCTTATGGAAGTTTAAAATAACGTGAAAAATAGAAAACAACAACCACAAATCATTTCTACGGGGGAAAATGTAATATGAGATACTAAGGGAATCCCCATGATGCAAGCAAGACTCAGAAGTTGCCTGGGAGGTAATTACATGCATGTGTTCATTCAACTTTCCAGCTTGACCAGTGGAGAAGATGGCTGTTGGTCTAGCACAGCTCATGGAGAGCTGTAAGTCTCTGCAAAGGGTGGCGCCAATTGAAGCTTCTGTTCTATATGTAGGCTTCATATGAAAACAAATTAATGGAGACCTTGAAACATGGCATATAACTACTGATTTGACAATTCTTTTTCACTGTACATAAAGAGGATCTCTCAGAAAAGAGCAATGTGAATGATTAACTTTCCTTCAGGTCATGAAAACCATCTGTCTTTGTTCCATTTTTTGTTTTATTTTTCATTTGTATGAAGTACATGTTTGTAGTACATAATGATTACATTCATCATTGGAAGTGGGTACATGCATATAACATGCCTTAACTCTGTTTATGTCTCCTCTCCTCCTCTCCCTCCTCCTCCCTCCATTTCTTGGTTCATCTAGAAGAAACTGTGTTTCAAGCCAATGAACGTATGGAATGGGTTTTTGAAGGTGGGACTTTTGGTAACTGACTCTTTTCTTGTGATAACTGCTGATATGAGGACTGTAGCATGAACATCTATCTCTGTCCTTATTGTGTCAGGTATGTATTTATACATTTAAACCGATTTATCATCTATTCTCACTTCTTGCTTATTATTAATGAAAAGTACATTGGATAACATGACCAATGTGTTCATTGTGCATGACAACATGAAATTTATTCAAATGTAGAAGAAGATGCTGGACTTTGAGCAACTTGTCTGGTCTCATGAAGTTTATAATCCTCTCCTTGAGAGAGGTATGGGCCTTTTCAGTTATATGAGTGACCTCTGAATTTTAACGAGAGAGTTACTTTTTTGAAAGTGTAAAAGAATGGGAAAAAGAACCAGTCAGCTTATTCCATGGGCAAAGGTGGACAGTAGTGGGATTTCTTATTTTTCTGGCCAGCATCTGGACTTTGACTCTGAATGATTTAAAAACTGAGGATATTCTGGGAGCATTTGAAGATGGATGCTGCAGAATGAAACATTCAGAGGCATGATTTCAGCAGCCTGTGCTAGGATTTTAGTCATCATTTTTCAAGCCTGGTTTTGAATATTGCTCATCATTTTGAAGCTACCCAATTTAATTCTAATTAACCCATTATCTGATTAAATCAGTTAACTGTATGAAATACAAACTAAGATGCTACAGCAAAAAGAGTCATAATTACGATATTTTCCATCATGTAAGAGCTGAGATATATAAATAATTCAGAGCTGTCAGGCAGCCCTGTTCTCCAACCCAATTTATGGAAGTAGGTCCCTTCTATCTTTTTCACCATCTCTAGGGTATAGTTCTGGTCTTCATTTAGAGGCCAGATCACCAGCACTGTGTCCACATTTCTCTCTGTGGAAGGAGAAGAGAGTAGTGGAACACAAGCAATTTCTCTTAGAGGAACCCCAGGTAATATTTTTTTCTTGCCTTTAATTTCTGAAAATTTAGGTACACAAGCACTCTTAGTGTTAAGGAAAGATAGGAAGTAGAGTCCTTCGCTGGGATGGTCTATGCCTTAATACAACTCCAGAGGGAGAAAGCTCTATTTGCTAAAGGAAATCATGAGAGATAATCACAATGGTGTGCCACATTTGGAAAGAATCAATTTCTGTCCTTTGCAACCTAAACTTCTGAACAGCACAACCACACTGCAAATGTGTTAACTTTATGTTAACTCTCTATGCAAATATTTGAAACTAAAAAGCAGTTTTTACAGTGAGTGATAGTTAATATTTAAATTTCTCTAGCTCCTTCTTTAACTTAAGAGTGCCTGTACCCAGTGAATTTAAATCATGGTCCAGTTTTTAAAATTTTTTCTCACAATGCAGCTGTATAAGAAAGAACTTTGTAGCTCATAGAGGGTTACTATGTACTAGAATAAATCACAGAAAGAGAGACTACAGAACCCCTTACTCTGAATTGTTTTAGAAAATCTAAGACAATGTCATCGTTGGACATGAACTTGTGCCATAAGACTAGATGACACTATGTTGATTCCTGAAATTAAAATGGGTCAACTCCTATGAGTTACTGTTTTGGGAATAACAGCACCGCCTTCCCCCCCGCCCCCATCATTGTGAAGCTAAGTATAAGATGACATTTGAAAAATGAGAAAATAAAGCCTTCTAGATGTCCTCAGAAAAGCTTCCACTAAGAAATTCTAGTACTAGTGCTTCATTTGGGTCTCTTAATCCTTCCTCATGAGGCTTTTTAAAAACTTTGACCAGTTGGAACTCTTTACCTGACCCATTCTTCCTGAAAAGTGTATTTGGAGATACTATAATTTGAATCAATGTCACAATTATCCATATTGTAGGGTTTTGTTATTGTAAAGAAAAGGTCCTGTTTCGTGACTCTGTATACCTGGCAAGTCACTGGCACACCTTTCAACTATGCTGGGGTCAGGGGATGCAAGGGGGAGTTGTCTTCAGCCTCAGCTGGGTTGAGTGCCTAGAATTTAATTTGGGGTTAAGAACAGTTCTGCAATTGCAATGTAGATTCTGTTTTGAAAGATTTTAGAAATCCATGGGACTGATGAATATATTATGTATTTATTAAAATACCTTTAATCTTATTTGAAATTAAAATTTACGTAGTGAGTAATAGTTTGATATTTGAGAAGAGATTGGAGGGGAAGTAACACCAATGACAAATTCAAAGTCCTACTGATTCTGCAGAAAAGAATTGCTAGGGACTGATGGAATGTCTCTCTTCGTACGTGAACCAAATTCTTGCTTTCCATTACTATTATCAAAATCACTGAGGCAGGTGACATTGTATATAATAAACTTTATTTTTTGAGACAGCTTTTGACTTACAGAAAAATTGCAAATATAGCTCAGGAAATTCCCCTATGTCCTGAACCCAATTTCCCCTATTATTAACATCTAAAATTAGTATGATACATTTGTCACAACTAATGAATTCATATTGATGAATTATTATTAAAGTCTATACTTAATTCACATTTCCTACTTTTTATGTAAAGAAAAACTTTCTTGTCCTTTTTCTGTTTAAGGCTCTTAACCAGGGTCCCGCCCTACGTTCGGTCATCATGGCTCCTTAGGTTTTCCTTGGCTGTTAGAGTTTCTTAAAATCGCTTGATTTTGATGAGTACTGCTCAAGTACTTTTGCAAAATCTCAAGTGGGATTTGTCTGACTTTTTTGTCACTGTTAGGCTGGGGTTCTGAGTTTGGAGGAGAGAGATTACATACATATGGTTTCGTCACACAATAGAAGCCCACCTGTCATCAATGTGAATGCCACTGTTGATACTGACTTTGAATCCCTGGGTAAGGTAGTTCATCAGGTTTCTCAATTGCCCAGTGCTTTCATAATTTTCCTCTTTCCACACTGTGTTATTTGGAAGGAAGCCACCATGAACAATAAGGAATGTGGGCTAGATTCTAGATTCTCAAAGGTGAACTATTTACATAAAATAGTTGGAACTTTTCTGATTGGGAGATTTTTGGCTTTTCCCTTTTATTTATGCAGTCATTTATTAATGTATATTTGTATAGATTCATGGATATTCTTTTATGCTTTGGGTTATAACTCAATACTAGGCAGCTGATATTTAATTTTTTTTCAATCCTGAACTGTAAATTTCATTTGTAGTAGTACAATGATTTCTCAAATATATTTTGGGAGCTGAAACCTAGGATTTCTAAACTGATATGTATGTTTCATTTGTAAAACTGTTGATGGTGAAAGTATTGTTTATATACCAACTAGATATTTAGATATCCATATCACATAGTTTAAATGCTTTTAAATATTGAGATTATAAATCTTTAAAGTTTTGAACATGTACTTAATGTTTATTTTAAAAAGACATTTTTGGCTACTAAAATATTTGAAACAAGGGCAATGCATTTCAATCTGTAAAATTTATTTTACTTCTACTATGTAATTAAAAATGATCTGGATAATTGGATAGTTCCAAACCCTGTTTGAAGATTGTAAGTTTAATAAATACTAAATAGATGCACTGTATTAAACTTAAGAAAACAAAACATCACAGTCATGATTCTCTGAGACCACTTCACTAAATCCAGATTGTCATCATTTCAGAAAAAAGAACTCTTTCTTTATAAGCACAATCTCTTTCATATTCTGTGGGTATCAATAATTGCAATAAATAATTGTAAATCTCAGGAGAAAATGAGCCATGCCAAAAAGGATTGATTATAAAGTCCTGTCTTGGAAAACCATCCATCATTATAAATGGACCTCCTTGTATTCTGCTACTGCAACCCATCAGCGATCTCTGAGAATTCCTCCCTGAGGTATGGACAGGAGGAACTGAAATATCACTCCATGAATCATCTTTATTCATAGACTAGCAGGGCAGCAGCTCTTAACCTTTTCAGTACCATGGGCTATTTTAAGACTTTGAAAAAATTTATGGCTAGTCAGTCTCCCAGAAAGAAAGCACAAAGCACAAATTGGCTATATAGACTCTTCTTAAAATACACGAAGGGTCCACTACTCCTATAATAAAATTAACTGGTCTAAGTAATTTGCTATACCTGAGCTGGGAGCCATGACAGAGGAGGAATTTGAGTTTCCCTCCCTTCACATATGAGAGGTATACCCTAATTCTTTCCTGACCTGTCAGGCCAGGTGTTTGTGCTCTTATCATTTTTTAAAGGGGCTACTCAATAAACTTAAGTAAGTGAATGAATTAATTATTTCAATGCAGTGGGACACAAGATTTCATATTAGATTCACATTTATAATAATAATATGCACAATTGTAATTTTTGAAATTTTTCTTAAAAAGCAAAACTAATGTAGGAGTGTGAGAAAAAAAATAAAGCCCTACCATTTCTAAAGGTTCATAAAATAAGATGATGAAGTAGAATTTAGTGGTATTGTTTCCCACTTTGTATTGATCTAGTCAACTGAAGTATTGGGATTTGTGGGTCAGCAAAAAGAAGCTGTGGTATTAAGACATGAAAAATTGCTTTTGGCTTTAGTAGAGGAAGGAGAGGCTGAACAGGACCAAATTCTGTCTTAGAACTCCCACAGTGACTCTAAGTCACAGCATTTCTGCATTGAGATTCACTGGGCTGGATTAGCAATTCCTAATGTTCACCACTGTTCAAAGCAACTGTCACAGCCAATAGGGTCGTCCAAATCAAAGGAGATTTACATCAAGTCACAAGCACTGTGTACAAGTAAGCTAGATGCCAGCATCAGATTTTCCTGGGTTGAAGAATACCCAGGCCGAATGATGACAATAGACACATTCTCAGAATTAGCTCTCCTAATATCCTCATACTCAGTCTCTGTGAAAATGTGGTATCTCCTGTAACTCCTGAATTGGCTTGGCCTAAGAGGTGCACTTCTTCACAAATGACAAGAAAAAGGGGTATTGCAGCAGAGATTGATAGTGATTATTAAAATCACTTTCATATATATTTACATAATTGTTGGGAAAATTCTTCTTTTTTTGAGACAGGGTTTCACTTTGTAGTGCAGGCTGGCCTTGAGCTCACTATGTAGCCCAGGCTGGCCTCTAACTCACAGTGATCCTCCTGCTTCAGCCTCCTGAGTGCTGGGATTACAGGCATGTACCACCATGCCTGGCTTGTTGGGACAGTTTAAAATGTTGTAAAGTGATGATTTAAAGATATACAAAATGAGAGAAAAAACATAATAAAATCTCATCTCCCCTCAGATTCAATATTTATAAACCCATGCTCACTTTATTTTTTCTGTATTCCAACTCAGCTACCCCTCCAATGGATTATCTGGAAGCAAGTTCAAATTCGTGTACTTTCACTAATATGTATTTCAATATGCATATCTAAAACGATAAGGATATTCATGGCAAAATCACCACAATATCAGAAAATAAAAATTATAAGTAATTCCTTTGCCATCCCAACTATCTAAGCAATGTTTGTATCTTGAAAAAAAATTTCCTTTTCATTTTTAAAATTATAGAATTATATAAATGCTTGTCAGAAGTACCACAAGCACTAAAGTTATTTTGAGAATAGATATCAAAACTTTTATTAACTACCTTTCCATAATATTGCATATAAAGATACTGTTAATTGTCTGAGAAAAAAATGAGAATCACAAGCAGAAAATCAGTTTTAAATTTTTTAAAAAAACATAAATGTGAACAAAACAACTTCATTACAAAAGTAGAGTGAAAATGAATTATGTGAGAACAAAAAAATCAAAGTGGTCACAGGAAATAGCAAGCATTCTTGTCTATTGATTTTTCCTTTCTTGTAAGGTAGATGATTTTTCTGCTAAGGGCTGCTGGGGATGGGGTAGTGAAGGAAGTTTGAAAAGCTGGGGGAAGTCTGAAAGAGCTTAATTAGCTATCAAGTTTAAAGTGAACTGTTATTAGTTATATTCAACTTAGATTTCTCTCAGGATCCTTGTTAGTATAGGAAAAACATAATAGCAACTTAGAGGAATCTGAAACTGGAGATTGGAATCCAGGAAGACGTGACACTCATTTTAAGGAAGTTAAGAAAAACTCTTGAAAAGTGTCTCATGGCATAGTCTGGTTCCATGCCATGAAACAAATACAATATTCCTGATCTAAAACTTCAGATAGGTTAATAGATGAAGGAGAATGAAAGTGTACTAAACTATTCCTCTCATATAGATAATACTGAAAAGGAGCATTTCATTTTTGTCTTTGATATTTAGGTAAATATAAGTTAAGGAGAGCTTGAAAAGCTTTTGGGAGCTACTGGAATTATGGTTATCACTAGCATATGAAAATGGAGGTGTCATGTTCTATTGATCAAAGAAACACTAGTTAGTTTCAGCAAAACAATCAACAACAAAACATCAAAATATTTGTATGTTAAAAGGTATAAAAAAGAAATAAATGAAAAATGAAGGAAAGGAGGAAAAATTAGAACTACACTGATTATCATAACAAAAGCTAATTAATTAATTGCCCCAATTAAGAGTCAGATGAAAGTATATTAAGTGTTTCAGATGAAAGTATAGTAATTAAATGCTAGTTACAAGAGATGAATTTATAAGAAAAATACTGAAATGTTAAATGTGAAGCCAGGACAAAAGCCATATTAACTTGTTTTATATGACTTGTATGACAAAAGAAATCACAATATTAACAGTAGGAGGTCAATAGTTACAATAAAGACCAATAGAAAGATTTCATTAGCCTCATTTCTAAAGTTTCTCTTACAATACTAAATGATACAATTTATACTGAATGTATAACTACTAAGAAACTTTTAAAAAAATCACACTGAATGCACATAAAAGTTTGTTTAAATGAAAATGGAATGGACTAATATATCATAAAAATAAGACATATTGTTATGAAACTCTAGGTTGTTGAAGATGATGTCATTGAAATATAAATTGGGTTATATGGGTTTTGAATAGTATACTTTATCTGATTGATTATCAGACTGGTACCATAAACACAAAGACACATCATTTTTTTTCAGCATCCACGTATTTACA
This sequence comes from Heterocephalus glaber, assembly GCF_000247695.1. Next base: position 2,887,532 of record NW_004624843.1, on the reverse strand, counting down.
AGATATGATTGCATCCTACATTATAAATAAAATCTTAAAAGAGTGTCAGCAGTTGAAATTCTGTACACCGTATCAGTCAAAAAAAACTTAGACAATTTTGCAACAAGAACTACTACAAAAACAAATCCAGCTATGTCAGGTCAAAGAAATACAAATGTAGGATCAAAGAAGAAATAAAAAACTAATACTTAGGAGAGCAGGGAAAGGGAGATGATGGAGGAGGGTGAAAATGACCAATGTCTGCGATGTGTATGTATGAATCTGCCAAAATGAACTCCAGTAGTCTGGATGTTTAATTAAAAAATAAAAACAAAACTATGGAAGCCATGAAAAAAGAAACAAAGGCAGACACCAACTAGAATGACACTAGTCTCGCTGCCATAGAGGTAAAAAATAGATGGAAGGATTTTCCAAGGCCTTCATGGAAAATAACTGCCTATCTAGAACCTATTATCCACCAACTATCACTCAAGGAGATAAAATAAAAATGCTTTTTCAGTAAGAAAAAGAAAAACTATGATTCTTTAATGTGTTATCCACCCACATAACAAATGGCTTCAATTCTTAAAGGCTTAATAGAAAAAATATATATTATCTCACAGTTTCTGTGAGTTAGAATTCAGGAGCGGCTCAGCTGAGTGGTTCTGGCTCAGGATTTCTTACAAAGTTGTCTTCAGTTGTGAGGTGTGGTCCCACTCAGCTGAAGATTTGACTGGACCAGGAGGACCCACTTCCAAGATGGTGGCTCCCGGGGCTGTGGGGGCAGGAGACTTCAGTTCCTTGCTACCTGGGCCTTTTTTACAGGGGGCTTTGTGCAGCATGGCATCATGTTCCCTCCAGAGGGAATGATCTAGGGAAGATAAGGAAAAGCTTCAGCCTCTGTTAGAGTGGAATCTAATTATTTAGTGCCATATTCACCTCATTCTAGCTGCGATAGAAGAGTCACTGAGAAAGGTACACACTTAACGCAGAAGCAAGTCAGACTGCACTTGTCAAGGAAATGCCCAAAATTTATGAACATATTTTAAACCACATTAAACTGGTTTAAAAATAATGATTATAATCACATTGTTCATCAGTATTGGTGGAGTATGACTGACTGCAGCTTTTATTATTTTATCAAGAAGATGAATAAAGGGGGAAAATGGTTCTCAATTCAAGAGTTAAAGAACAGCAACAGCAGATTCCTTGACAAGAGGCTGGAGGGAAGGGTACAGTGCTCATGAAGATAAAAATAAAGGTAGTGAGTCATATAAATAATGAAAGACAAGAAATGTTGTAATATATTAAATAACGTAAGACCCAGAGTTAAGTACACTAACACAGCTACCTTCAAATAGGTGGAATGGGTAATCAAAAAGATACAGTCACAGATATAGCCGTAAATATGAGAGACCAGCATTTAAAATTTATTTTAATCTGTGCTCAAAATTCAGCAAATACAGAATTTACTGAAAAATACAAATTTGTGAAGTTGCTTCAAAGAAGATTTTTAAAACTCTAGATTGAAATGTAACTATGAGAGATTAAAAAATCATTATACCAAAATGTCCTTTTTCCTTCTTTCCAAGTTATTCTGTATCCAAAAAGTTTTACTTGAGGTCTTTCATATAGTAATTTGATTATTCTCATGGTTTTAAACTGAAAATGTGAAATGTTCACAAGTTAATTTTAAGAAGTAAATAGGACTCAGTGCCAAAAATTGACAAGTGGAACAGAAAACTATTTGATATGTAGATCAGTTTTAAATATGAATTTATAATGTATCATATGAATATATAATTTGGTATTCTGAATTATACCAGTAATATGGTGGAAAAGCAGTCTGAATTTATTGGACTTAAAAAATCAATTCAACAATTATCTGCTTACCAGAAACGAACCAAAAATTAAAAAGGCACTGCAAAATTAAAGAATGAGCATCTAAACAAAATTAGTAGAAATTAGTCAAATTTAAGTTAACAGTATTAAAGTTGGATAATGTAGAGTTAATTATTAGAAAAAACTAGTCATCAGAAAAAATGGAGAAGTCATACTCTATTGGTCAAAAAATGTAGCAAATGTAAGATGAATCTAATACAGTGTAAACTTAGGAGAAAATGACTGGTATAGTATCTGTAACATTTTTGCGAAGCAACCTGGGAACCTTTGCAATTTTCTTTCTTCCTGGTACACTTATTATACTTCTCAGAAAATATATCTTTGAGAAAAACAACAATCCTGTACAAGAGGAGAAGAAAAATTATGTGCAGATGCCGTTCAGAGTATGGCTGAAAGCACAGGCTCAATTCCCTTGGATAAATGCTCTGGTCTGCTGCTGTAGCTGGGTAATTTCTTTGTGCCTCAAGTTCCTCAGATGGACAAGCAGAAAGGAATGCTTCTACATTGTTGCTGAGAATGTAGATTAGTACAACCACTATGGAAATCACTACGGAGATTTCTCAAAAATCTAAAAATAGAAATTCCATTTGACCCAAGTATTCTCCTTCTAGGTATCTTTCCAAAAGAGCTAAAGACGTCATATTACAGAGATACATACATACATACCAATGTTTATATATTCATAATAGCTAAATTCATAATAGGACAATTCGTAATAGCACCATTACAACAGCTAAATCTCGGAAGCAGCCTATATGTCCATCTGCAGATGAATGGATAAAGAAAATGTGGTATCTATACATAAGGGAATACTATTTGGCTATAACAAAGGATAAATTAGACATTTGTAGAAAAATGGACACACCTTGAAAACATAATTTAAATGAACTAAAACAAACACGCAAGTTTTTTTAAAATTTTTTTTACACAAGTTTAAATACCATAATCTTTTGATCATTTCAGTAATCCAAAGTACAAATAAAAAACAAAATAAAAGATTGATGAAAAGATTTATCTTAAGCAAATGGAAGGGGAGAAGAGCCAGAGGGGGAAAGGAAGGGCACATAAAAAGATTTAAGAGGCATCTTGTACATATACCAACTACCTTCAGTGAATGTAGTCTTTGTATGTGTAAACATTAACTAATAATAATGAAATGGGGAAAGGGGATCTAGAGATCGAAGGAGGGAGAAACGGATGAATGTAAACATCATGCACTCCAAATATATGTGAGTAAAAGCTTTTTGAAAATAAGCACACACTTCACAGGGCCTCTTCACTTTGGATTAAATTAATTAATACATATAAACTATTTAAGACAATACATTTCATTTACTAACCAGCAGATGCATGATTACTCATCTAAATTTTACCATAATGTTAGATTTAATGGGAAATGTGAGGACAGAGAAACTATCCTGTATGAGATAATTGGCACATTTATTAGAGGACTACTATGAAGCTTTTAAAAAATAAGAGCTAGGAGGACAACACAGACAAATTAAAAAATGCTGATGACAATATTAAGTGAAAAACAAAAACACAAATGATATTGTATGTTATACTTCTACCATTACTGCATTAGATTTTCTATGCATGTGAAAAACTAGAAGTTCAAGCAAACATTAATTATAGAACATTGCACATGAGTACTTATTTCTGTTATTCATTTATTCTCATTTTCTAAATTTATCTTTTCAAACTTAACAAAATCAAGCATTTTGTAAAAATAAGATGTTCCCATTGGCTGCTTTGCAATCTTTCCCAGTATCGGAAAAGGGCAATTTGTTAGATCTGTGGTGAGTCCACTGCCTTTCACTTGGTGAGATGATCAACATGATTGGAGGGGTACTTGGGCTGGTATCCAGAGCTGGCAATATCATCACTCATTTCTTTTTGAGTGATTGGACGGGCATGGGGCCCCAGCTGCAGAGTCAGCTGGGATGCTGTCGTGGATTCTGGCACGTGCGTACATACTTGCTCAAGTTGTTTTCTTTTATATTCTTTTAAATGAATCACTCAATCTTACAACTTCAGTGACTAACTTTTGAATTGGATTTTTTTTGGTCACTCTTATTCCCATAACATGTTTGCTTTTCCTGTGCCAGGCAAGGGGTGTGGACATGCTAGAAGCTGATGGCCCTGCCAGCTGTTGGTAACTGTGGATCTTTCTGAGACGCAAGTTCTGTTCTTGACCCTCTGGGGAGCATCATGGGTAATTTGGGTTTTGCTTACCTGTGGTGACTTCTGTTCAGCCAACTCCTCTCCAAGGACAGACAGCTTCTTGTGTGTGTTCCATTCAGCTACCATGATAATTCAGTTGAGAAGTACTGGCCAAAGGTACAGGGAGCGTTCCATGCCACTTTTTAATTCACTCCAGGTGGACGTCACTCTCCTGGAGGGCTGTGTAGAGAACGTTTTGCATTCAACAGGCAGATCTCTAGCTCACTTCAGCATGTCTTCTTGGGATGAACACTTGTAAGCAAAAGCAAATGGGTTCATTGGTTTGGAAGAACCCTTGACTTTGCATGAAATGAAGTCACAAACGTTTTGTGAGGTGGGCAGAGCAATTTCAGAGATGTGGCACGGCTCCTCTTATATTGATCCTGGGTTACTCTGAGTATCTTCTAAATCTTCTTTAAAAACTGTCTGTGAATTTAAACAGCTGCTGTACATGCAGGCTGGTGACAGAGTCAATTTGGCTTGCTGGGAAGAGTCTTACCACTGTGTCGGGGAGAGGATTAGAAAAGCGTGTCTAATCTAATTGTCTCCCTGTAAATAGACTCACTTTAAGACAGCCATGTCTGAGGGAATTCATGCCTGCCTTTTTAGATGGTGCTTCTGCGTAATCTAGAAACAGTGGCTTGTTCCTGGTGCTGAGGATATGCTTAGCCCCAACTTCTGTTACCACTGCCTGCCCTGTTCACCCTAAGAGGACTTCAGGGTTTTGTAGATTTGCAGCAGGCATTTTGGATTGGTTAGAATAGCATCTTATTCAAATTCTATGGCCATTTTTTTCCCAAGGCTAAAATTTCATACCTTATTATATTTCTGATCCCAAATTCCGTCCAGTCACCTGTAAATTTTCCTATTAGAGATTGTCAAAGGCCTTGTATTGTATCTTCCAGTATTAAAATGATAGTATTACTTTTTTCTAAGTTTGTAAAACATGATAATTACATTCATTGGGGAATCAGTACGTGTACATATGGCATCTTGATCATTTTTATTCTCCTCCTATCCTTGCTTTATCTCCTTCCCCAGAAAAATAAAATGAAATATCAACATTACACACCCCCACTTCGAACATAAATCTTCTTCCACGATCAATTTCCCATGGAAAACTTATGTCACTTTTCAGATAAAGATACAAATAGTAATAACTCAAGTCCAAAGGAAGGTAGAAGGAAAATCTTGGTTTTTACCATCTCCATGGTGGTTGCCAGCATTAGCCAACAACCACCCAGGATACTTGACCTGTGAACTTAAGCTAAATTAAGTAAACTTTCCCAGCAGAGGTAAATCTAGCAAACATCTATAGATACGCGCTTGAAGGATAACATCATAAATCTTGTTACCTTCTTTCAAAGACCAGATATTACAATGGTAGAATTTCCAATCACAGGTTTAATTTGAGTTTTATTCCTTGTCTTTTAAATTTATTTTTCAATCCAAGTCTGCTAATTCTTATTGCTCTCGAGAGGTTCATATTCTTTGCTCCCGAGGTCTGTTTGTGGTCTGCACTTAATCCATGCCCTGATGTCCACACACCCTTGAGAGGGGGTGTATTGGGGTGTATTAATTTTCCAAAGCTGATATAACAAGTTCCTGCAAACCGGTTGCTTGAACAGCAGACCTTACTGCCTCCATTCTGGATTTAAGAGCTCTCAAGTTAAGGTGTTGGTGGTGTTAGTTCCTTCTGAGGGCTGTGAGGGAATGGGTTGTCCCAGATCTTTCTTCTTGGCTTGTAAATGACCTGTTTCACATTCAGATGACAGTCTTCAAATTTCCTCTTTAAAAAGGACATTTGGAGTAAGGCCCATCACAATGGAATTTTTAAATACTTGATTACTACAGTGAAGACTATCTTCGAATCCAGTATACTCTGAGGTACCAGGGGTTAGGACTTCACGTTTTGGAGAAAGGATATAATTTAATGCAGAGCAGTGGGTAGCTTGTATTCCAAGCTTCTCTTGCTGTGGTGTGAAGGACGGGGCCTCCCACTCGCCGGAGTGCTTCAGCTGAGGAATGGGTTTCCTGATTTCTGAACTCAGAGTGCTCTTGACGCTTCTGAAAATTAGTGCTCAGCGGCTTCTGGTGCAGAAGTGGGCTGTGGCTTTTCCACACTTTCTTCAAAAAGGCCCAGAAGAAATGTAACAGCTTAACCTGCTCTCACGCTGGGGCAGTCTTCTCCCTTGTCTCTCACAGGTGCTGTTTGCTAAAATGGTACTTTTCCCTCCTCGTATGCTGTCTTTGATTTGAAGTATTTTCCAGCCCCTGAGCCTGTGAAGAGTCCATCTGAATCTAAGGCTGGTCCTGCCATAATTCTTTCCTTGCTTAGGAAAGCAGAATAGAATTTGAAGCAACTGAATTAGCACCAGCTTTCTGGGCCCAGATTTAGAAGATTGAGCTTGATCCCCTCTAATGCTTTGCAGATCATGGAGAAATTGGTGCCCTTGCCTGCTGAAAATGGCACATATTTTTCTGTTCACTAAGGCATAAAATCTGACTTTATAGAAAGGTCTCCTTTCCCAGGGTGGATCCTGGCCTAAGTAGTGCCACTTGAAGAACTGCCCGAGAAAAGCCTTGTGTGTCTTTATGTCAGGCTATGGCCCTCTTTTTGTTGCAAAGTCTCCCTTCCCCTTAGACTATCTGGAGCAAACATAATAAAAGCAACAGCAAAACCACATTCATCTGACAGTTCTAAAACGTAACCATATTTTGGACTACTACAAGGCAAACTTTTCATGGATTTTTAAGTCAAACAAAATATTTTAAATAGAATTGCCCCTGTCTGTCGCTGGCTGCTTCCCATATCCTCCTAGTGATCCTGAGACAGGAACCCACATTCTGTTGGTGTGAATGGAAAGAGGAGCCCCTCATGACCCAACGCTGGGTGATGCACTGTGGTGTTGGAAAAAAACAAGGACCCATGAATGAAACAAACCTGTGGACAAAGTTCATTTTCTGGCCAGGTGACATTTTGCAAGTAATTTGAGTTGGTCTCAGTGCTTTTATAGAGCTATTGTGAGGAGGGAATGAAATAATAGCCAAGAGAGTCATGAGTGTAGCAACTGGCACCACATGGGTTGCTTTTGAGATGGTGCCATCTTTATTTGTTTCAGTATTCATTCATAAGTTTACCCACCCACTAGAACATTAATTCACTTGTTCAATCTCATTTACTCACATTTTTATACTTTGATTGAAGTATGTAATTATATACTATAACAATGAATAATTTCAATGTAATAAAATTAATATACCATGTTATCAGAAGCAGATCCTTTACATTTGGTCTGTATTCTTCACATATTTAAGACAAGCTAGATTCTTGTTTAGAGGTCTTATGGTGAACTGAAATGTGTAGAAAGAGCTTCCACGATGAAGTGACTTCTGTTAAGTTTCAGCACAAAAGAAGAGTGTCTTTGGAACTGTAGAAAAGTCCAAGCCATGAGAGGTGAGTGGTCAATCCTAGAAGTCTCTGGGGCACAGTGGGACAAGGTTTGCCCAGCATAGTCCCACAAGGGAACCTGCCATGAAAGCACATAGACCCTAAGCTCTCAGAAACACATCAAATGGAAAAAATGACTAAAGCCTCTGTGAACTATAAATAACCCACGCAGGAAGAAGTAGGGGAGGGATGTGAGGGTGTCAGCAGGGATGACACAGATTTCTGCAAGATGAATTGGTACCTGGTATCCATTCCTGGTACGTCTACCTGGTTGTTAAAGTTACAGGCTGTCTATGCAGGATCCCAAATTGTAGTGAGCAAGTCTTTCCCAGTTGATGTAACAAAAGTTCTAAGAAAGATTTTACTGGCATAACTTAGGTCTAGAGTCACCCTTCTAATGAAGAAGACCGATGGGATCATTTGTTAGACTGCTTCATCACAGGAGGGAGAGGGAAAGTTCCTCCAATGAAAGACTCCAGGCAGATGGAGACTGATGATACATCGGAATCCTATAGCTGGTAATTATGAGACCCAAAAGGCTTGTGTGACTTGATGTTTGTTTTTCATAGTTAAGTTTAGTGTTAAATATGTGATACATAGTGTATCTTAAGGTATTTCAGATATATCACCAATTTGGGCCATGTTTTGGGATGCAGCATCTTCTTGAAGAAGCCCACTTTATTTGCTTTTTATCAGCCAATGGCCAGCAAGTCTTCATCAAGCAGTTCCCATAACTTATGGCTCCTATTTACACACAGGACAAATCAAATCATAGCACAGTCAATACCATGATAGTGGAAAACTCTCCTGACAGGCAGTGCCTGGACCCCAGCTGCAAGCACATATTTGTTCAAATGACATTGAACATCACTACTTCAGAGCAGTCCAAGGGCAAGGATCAGTGTGGAAAAAGTCCTTCAGATTCTCCTGCTCTTCTTTTCTTTAGTGCCCTTCCTTTAGAAAATCTCATGATTTATTAGCATCCCAGGAATACAAATCTCTGATTAGCTGTCATGGCTACCACTGGTTTGCCAGATATAGGGATATAAAATGATGGGATGGCTTAGGGATGTTCAAAGGGTCACTACTGTTACTGGGTTGGAGGACTTGTCTGGGTTCTTGATGACTTAAACAAACAATTGAGCAGGACACCCCAAATTAGCAGCAAGATCAAAGATTTATTTGAAAGAGAAAAGATATATTCCACAGGGTGAAAGTAGGCCAGTGAGAAGATCTCATAGCACAAGAGAGGTTGGGGTTGAGAGTTATAACCAAAGGGTTTGAGGGGTTGATCTGAGGTATGAGCCCTGTCAGTGAGTTCTCTTGACTCGGCCCCTCTATTGGGCAGGGGAGTTTTTGACCTTGCCCAGAAGGGTGGGGGATGGGGAAAGGGTGGTGGCAGTAGGCAGTGGGTATCAAATCTGCATAGACAATTACCTGGTAATTAGGGTTGGAATTGGCCAAAGTTTGCAGAAAAACATGGGATGTGTGTCCCAGGACTTATGCACAACCTAAGTTACACCTGAACTTCTGGTCTTGGGCAATGCTTAGCTTAGAAGGTAGATTTAGTCTCAGAAAGTGAACTTCAAAGTGTGCCATTCTATTTCTCCTCAGTGGTTTCTTTGGTTACCTTATGCCTCAGAACTAGCCCAAAAAAGCGGGCTGTAAGGTGGGTCCTTCTTTCTCCAGATTTTTCCTCCTGCCTCACTATCAGTGATTATGGCTATTTAAATGACTCAAACTTCCTTTGGTACAGAAACTTGTATCTAGTATATTGCCTACTCCAGGTAATTGCCAGGCTTCATGGCTCTCCTCACCTATAGGTATTGTAACAGGAAAGTTTAGTCTGGAGAAGTAGGCAGGGCTTGCTCAACCAAACTGTCTAAGAAAACTGGACTTCATCCCAGCTATGGAGAACATTTAAAAAGTTTTACATAAGTAATAAACTAAGATTTGTACTTTAGCAAAAACACTCTGGCAATGGAATGAAGAATGGATTAGAAGGCAGCAAGAGCTTGCTACTGTATCCAAAATACAAGTCATTGCTCTTAACTTATCATGGAACCGATGACCCCATTTGTAATTTGTAGTTATGAGCACATGAGAAAAGAAATATAAAATTGTGGTGTGTATCTTAATGGTAGCTGAATCTTTGAGCCATGAACACATGGATGAGGTCTAAGTTGGAGAAAGGGACTCTCATGATGCTGCCTAGAATTTTACCATTAGCTATTGGGTTTGTCCTGCTGTAATCCCCCCTCCTTCTGTGACTGTGGCCCTGAGCTGTGGCAGATCTGCTTCCAGAGGCAGTGTGAGGGCTGGGACTGAGATCAGTGTGGTCTCCCTGGAGATGGTTGTGATTGGTACCTATGTTTCCAAGGCATGCTTGCATTTGTTTTTGTACATACGGTAGTTGTGCCTGGTCTGAGAATCTGTAGCAAATGAGATGCTGAGGCAGTCTTGTGGGAGAAGAGTTAGGAGGTGGTGTGTTTTGTGTGTCACTGCAGAGGCCACCTTGTTACCTGTTTCTCCAAGCACTAGTCCCAAGCTCCCTATTTTAAAAAGCACATTTTAAGAAGTTTCCTTTCATTTTCTGAAAAAAAGTAGATAGTATACCCTACCTACACACAAACAGTTTCAAACATCAATGCATGTCCTGGCTTTGCTTATTATCTAGTTGGAAATTAATTCACAGTATTATACATTTCAACATGTGCATGAAGGACTAGAAGATTTATAAAAGCACCCCACTATAGCTTCACCAAATGCTTCCTAGAGTGTCACTAGACCAGTACGGACTCCTTATTTTTGAGAAGAGACAATTGTATCCTCTCCCGGTGGTGGAGACAGGAATCAAGGCCACCAGTTGAATGCTGGTCTGTCATCAGTCCCTTTCCTCTGACACAGACACCTGGCATGGAGCACTCAGAGGCAAGCTTTATCCATATGGAACATTTGCAAGAGCAGGCATAATAGCATGAAGGGCAGAGCATCTCTTTACATCTAGTGGGCTGGAGAGAAGCTACGAAAGTGAGAAAGCCTCAAAGCTGTAAGCAGGCATGTCCAACAGCCTTTATAATTCACTTGCATATAGTTTATTAATTTATTTACTCACTCTGGACTCTCAAGACCATTTAATGCTCTCCTGGAGTTTGCATCATTACCAAATAATATTCTACCATTGTGATGTACTACATTGTGTTTATCCATAAGGACATTGGGTTGTTACCACTTGTTGGCTATTACGAACAATGCTCTATGAGAACTTGTGCACAAGTTGTTCTGAGGATACAGTTTTCCTTGTTCTTCAGTATATGCCTAAGAGAGAATCTGATGAGACATATTAGTACCTATGCTTAGTTCTGGAGGAACTGTTGGCTATTTTCCAAAGCAGTTGCACCTGTTTGTATTTTCACCTGCAGTAAATGTGGGCTCTTGTTTCTTTCCATCCTTGCCAACAGTCGTCATTGTCTATTTTCAGTACAGTCTTCCCAGGAGGTATAGAGGAGCATCTCACTGTGATTTTGATTTGTGCTTCCCTCATGGCTGTTGGTGATGAGCATCTTTTTTTGTGTACCTACTTTACTGTTCATGCTTTGTTTGAATCTTTGTACTATTTTCCCCTCTCAGTGATGAATATTATAAGCACCTTATTTAGAGCTGTTATGGTCCCCAAATTTTCACTTCCATATTTTTGCGTATCATTTGTTATTATCCCAAATACCATAAAGCTTTATGCTTATTGTCTGACTTCCTCACTTGATATAATTGTGAATATATATTGAGTGAAAGAGTCTTTGTTCTGATTGCTGATTATATTCCAAGTGCCTGGAATAGTGTTTGGGGAAAAAAGGCATTCAATAAATATTTGCAGAATAAATTAATGAATGGAAAGAGAATCAGGTGCAGAAGGGAGAAGGTAAAAATTATGACAAACTAAAAACTGTCCGAGACTGGGTAGAGTAGCTACTACTTTACTTCATTTTCACAGGTAATAGGCTGGAAGCTCTGCTCTTTGTTATGGTTTAGATCTAGAATGTCCTCCAAAAGCCTTGTAAGTTCAGAGGTGGGGCTTTTGGATCATGATTGTGTCATGAGGGCACTGTACCCACCCGTGGAATAATCCACTGATGAGTTCATAGCCGAATGGAAAGTTTTCTTGCTCAGAAGTGGGTCAGCGGGGCCGTGACCCGGAAGGGTTTATCTCCCTCCCAGACTCCTCCCTCCACTGTCTGCTTCTGGGCCACACCACATTAGCAGCTTTCCTCTGCCAAATTCTTCCACTGTTCCCCCCCAGTCTCGAAGCCTGCTGACTATGGACCTAATCCTCTGAAATCCTTTAGTCAAAATAAATCTTCCCTCCTTTAATTTGTTGTGTTGGGTGTTGTGTCTCAGCATGAGGAAAAGTGACTAAAACATTATTCTTTGGGTTTGGTCACTTTTAAATTTGTGTGTCTGAACTACTTTATCAAAGATACATAAGGATGCATGCAGAACACATACATATCTTATATAGATTTTTTAAGGTGTCCCTGGAAGTTTTCCTGGAACTTTCTTTCACCTTTGTCTTGACGAGAAAATGGCTTTTAGGTTGAAAAACTTTTTCCATTTCCACTGAAATCATACTGGGGCTGACAGCCTTGAGACATTATTTTTTACCTCTGAGATAAAGAATTTTATTGATATAATGAAAATATTCATTCAGGACTATTTTTTAGTAAGTGCTAAAATGAAGATGGAACTGGGGAGGACAGAACTCATAAACCAGCTATGAATTCTAGACCTGATGATAAAAAATTGTTCATAGGGTAATATTGCTATCTGTATGGCCCTAAAGATGTAATTTCAGGCAATCTGGCTCTCATAGTATGCAATGGGTTTTAACACATACTTCTACTATCTTTTTCTTTCCCCTACCTGCTCCAGTGAAGATTAGTGTTCATATGGGAATATGTGCATCACAAACATAATAATAAATACCTTTTAAAATGATAAACATTTCCTTAGTAAAAATTTCACTGACTGTTTGATGTTATTAGAAACAAAACATTTTCTTCCCTCATATCAGAGAACCGGTTATTTATAATTAGTTTATAAGTAAGAATGCTTTTGATCTCCTGCACGCATTTATGAGATTATTAGCTTTTTTATTTGGGTTATTTTGTGTTCTCAAAAATCTCTTTGGCATGTTCATGCTGATGTGTTCCTTGAACTTGTGAACTCAGCTAAGTTATCTGTCGAGCATACTCTGTTAAGCTCCTTTCTAAGCATTTCAATTTTGGCAAGGGGATAAAACAAAAACCCAGTTGTAATCCCAGAGATGTAATGCTCTATGGAAATAACAACAGCAGAGTATTATGGCAAGGAAAACACTTGGAATTCTAACTACAGAAATAAATATCTACGGGAACAATGCAATTTTAAATGTCAGTGGCCAAATTGCCACTCATGTGTGATTTGACTCTGATCATTACCAGCAACTTTTTTGGGTAGTGAATGGAGTGCCAAGAATGCTGTAGGGTAACAAATGGAGAATTACTCACCAGTGCTGTTTTCTCACCAAGTGGTGAGGAAAATGAGTTGGAAGTCAGACATCGTTAATCAGACATTAAGTGTGAGAATCAAGGACTGAAGGACAGGCCTAACTTTCTCCTTCAGATATAATGTGGGTCTAGATTTGGAGGAACCCTCTGACCCCAGTAGTGTAGCCCGGTGTTTCTCACTTATATTCGATGAACACATCCAGGAGGGACACAGCGAACAGACAATTGAGTAATTAAGTAAGAACTACAGTTGCAAGACTCACATTTAGGCAAACTTCGCCAATAGCGGACATATACTGCCTCTCCACTGCACTCATTTGCCATCTGGTTAGTTTTTTAAAAGCTTTCAAGATCACCAAAAAGAAGCCATTTCCGGCAATATTTATCCCAGTATCTGTGTGTTCATATACTCTATGATTTGGGCGTTGCCATGATTAATTACCATTTTTAATATTTCCCAATTGACGGCCTTGTTGTTTTCTACTAGTAACTCTCATTTGCTCTGTCTTCATGTCTCTCAGTTTTCTCCTACCAATTAAAGCATTCTTCTTTTAAGATATATCAATAATATCAATCAGGTTATGTTGAAGTCTTCCATGTCTGGGGACCATTGTTTACTCTTAAGAGTATTTGTTCTCTTTTAAACATTGTATCTGCTTCCAAAATACATTGAAGGCTTTCATTCATCCTGTCCATCGAGTTACACTGCACTAGGGAATGACCCAGTTATCTATGATCCATTGTGTCTATGAGGTAGTGTGCAGTTGAAAATATTAATTTAAATGCTATATCATGACATAGTGAAATTTTTCCTACTAACTTAGCATCCTATATATTTTATGATAAACTGACCTTCAAGTAATGATTATTCCCTTGCTAAACAAATCAGTCATTTTTCAAATGATGATTAATGGCATGCCTTATATTATAGCTTGTATCTAGATGTTCCCCCAAAGACTCATGTACTCATAGTTGAGGCTTTACAGAGGTGGCTGGATCTAGGGTGTGTGAATATGGATTAAGGGTGTGTGAATAACTAAATAGGTTCACTGATTGGTTTAGTGTATTTCTGTGTGTGGATAATGGCAAGGCTTTCCCTGAGTGTGGGTGGTACCAACCAATAGTCTTGTAGCCTGAATGGAATAAAAGGGAAAGGGAGGCTGCTGTTTGCTGCCCCCTGCCTGCCTTGCCATGGAGGAGATTTCTCCTCTACCATACCCCTCTGCCACACTACTCTGCCTTGGGGCCAACTGTCCATAGACTGAACCTCTACAAACTATGAACTAAAATAAACCTTTTATCCTTTAACTTGAGGCTGTTGAGTATTTTGTCCCAGCAACAAAGAAGTAACTAAGACATCTTATATTTTGAAATACACTTATTTCACTTGGATTTTGGCAAATCTATGGGGAATCTTTATTTTTTAAGACTTTTTTTTTTGCACGCAATATAAATCCTCTTCTACTGAAGTGGATCTTTAAAAGGGAGCTTATTCTTGCTTTTGTGACTGCAGACTTGTTCTGGACTTCAGATTCTATCATCACAATGCAAGATGTTCTTTCAGTTCTTTGATCTCATTTCACCATTCTTATTTACTGATATTGCAAATGACTTCATTCATATATCCTGGAAGATGACAGACTTTAAAAAGCCCAAAGTTACATCATCTTTGTGGTTTGGCATTTTAGAGAAAGGACAGACTTCTCTCTCCCAATATTTACAGTCAAATCTCTGCAACTTTGTCCCCCATCTGTGAGTTATTTATTTTGTGGGAGGAGAATGGGGCACTTTGATTGGCTTGCATAGGGCATTCTGATGTAATGGCAAGCAAACTATGAGAGCTGCAGTGGGGTACATGTAATGAGCAGGCATACTTTCTCGAAGGCAAACTGGGAAACTTTTACCAAATAAATAACAAAGTCACTCAGAGAATGACAGAAACAAATAATCTCATATTTGTATAAGTGAGCTATACCCTGCATCAATTAAAAAGGCATTTTTGACTCTAGCTTTTGCCTTATATGTGTAAATTGGCTGAAAACATAATCTATAACCAATATAATTTTCTATTATGAGCATTAGTAAATTATTGCGATGGAACAAATCTGACCTGTGTCTGGTTTGGTAACTAAAATTCTAGTGTGAAATAACTACACCCACATTGTTACCATCTATCACTGCTTTCCTCTACAGTAATAGAATTTTGTGGTTGTTACAGGGATCATTTGGCCTACAAAACCAAAAGAAGTTTGTCAACTGATTCTTTACAGAAAATGTTTGCTGACTGCTCTTCTATTACAAAGATTTTCTATTCAATTAAAGAATCCCTAACCAGTAAATAGGACTAGGAAGGGACATCAGTAGTCTGATCGAATCAGAAGAAGTAATCAATATGGTGATTTATTTCATAGTCATACTATATTTAGTTTGGTTGGTTATACTGAGACAATTTTACTGAGATTGATATTTGTTCTTTCTCCCTTTCCTATATCAGACAGTAAAAGACATTTCCAGAAGTAAGTGAGGAGGGTTAGGAATAGAGATTTGTTTTTTCTGAATGTCATGTTCATAGTGTATTGGCATAGTTTCATTGGGTTTCATATGCATATGCTAACTGGAACTTGTTAACATATGTATTACATCACTTATAATTTGTAAGATTTTAATTGTTAATATGTGGTCTGTTAGCAATTTTCAAGTGTGCAACAAATTATTAGCTATATCATCATGTTGTAGAATAGATCTCTTGAAATTATTTTTCCTGTGTATCTGATACTTCTATCCTTTGACAAACATCTTTACATTTTTGAACAATAAGATACAAAGAAGGATATCATTCCTAACTAAAACACTAAGACCTAACATTTATATAATGCTTTATGAAGAAAATATCCTTGTGGTAAGTTGCATCACACTCCTAGGACTGATTGAAGGATGAGAAAATTGGAGGTACCATGAGTTAACAGGCTTTTCTAAGGTGCCTAGCTCCTGCCCCTAAAGTCATACTGAAACACAAGTCTTTAAACTCCGTATTCAGGACTCCTCCACTGTTCTGAGGCTCACACCTTTTGTACCCGTTTGTGGCACTAGCAAAGCAGTATTCTCTTATTCATGAGAAAGCTGTTTGGAAATACGATTAATGCATATTTTTTAAAAGTTTCCCATTTATATTTTGTTAAACTCTCTATACTTGCTTTTCTCTTCTCCTTCAGATTGATAGGTGTGTCTGGCAGTGCAGAATTTTTCAGTTCTTACACTGTCTGAAGATGCAAATTTGACTCTGCACATATCAACACATTGGCTCAGTGGAATCAAGTTCCTGGAAGTTACATACCAATGATAACCGTTAATGCTGGTTCTCCTGGACTTAAAGCTATCTCTGAGAAGATAGGACCACACAGGAAGCAAAACTAATGATTGACTCTATCTCAATGCATTTCTTGGCTTTGGTGCTGCTCAGCACAGTGTACTATGGAGAGGAGAGGAGAGTGATGAAGCACTGATACGAATGATATTTGACTCACAGAGTCCTGCACCCCTACATGGAGTCCAGTCAGTTCCCCTAACTTATCTCATTTGAGCAGGCAAATGGCATCAGAAAATAACTCTGAGTTCTTCTCATTGAAGCCAAATCTGAACTGGTGGTCTGGAGAGAAATTCTGTATTGAAGTACCAACTGGTTCCAATAGAATCATTTGCAATAGTAATTAGGGCTGACAAAATGCTCAGTTCTTAAGTATAATACAAATTCCAGATTTTTTTCAAAATGAAAAATTGAAGCCCAGTTTCCTTGGTTATAGCTCCCAATTTTAGAGTGTGGAAAAAAAGTAAAGCTGTTTCCAAAAAAGTAAAGCTCACCCTTATTTGCAGGAAGGATGCCTCCTTCACATTCCACTCCTTTTTGGCTAAGGTGAGCATCTGTTAGTATTGTGGAGAGAAACTGGAATAGTAAGACCTCAAGAGATTGGCTATTCTTGATAAGAGCATATCTCTAGCTGCAAGTTTGTCTTGGCTCAATATACATAAGATGACATGCTAGCTTTATGGTACAGGGGCAGCCACAGTTATCAATATTTAAGGACTCCTTTCAGAGTTATCTCAGTTGAGGGAGTGGAAAGACAATGCTATCTGCTGTTCTAAGATAGTTGGCACTATTTCTATCAAAGGAAGAGACAGATGAAGTCATGACAATGGTTTTCAATGTGAAGACCCATTCTTAACTGTCACCATATGGCTAGGAAATGATCTAAAGTGCTGGCTTGGCTTGGTAATGCCTCAGGAACTAACAACCTTTGGAAGGAACCTAGAATGACATATCTAAAAGGAGTGCTATGCATTACTGTTTTAAAACTGATTGCAGTTCTCTTTCCTGGGGCTTGCATTTCTCTACTTTTTATAACTTTAGAATGGCTAACAGTAGCAAGTGGATATACCTTATACCAACAAGGACAGATGGGGCCTGGTAGGGCAAGCTGAAAACACATGTGCCTGAGAAGCTGATACTAAGATTATAAGTCATTCCTGCTGGCTTGAAAAGAGAACCACAATTATGTTTCTGAGCCAATTCTGACATTAAGTAATTTCTTGAAGAAACTGTATCCCTGCTATTTTCCTTTTTACCAGCTAAGTTCCAAATGAACATCCCATCCCACAACCTTAAAAGTCAGAAATGCTATTATCATATAGCTCATTTAAATTCATCTCTCTAAGGTGCTACTTTCTCAAGAGTAAAAACTATACTTGAATTATTAGTTCCTGTCACCCAAAGTTGGTATTTCCCCCCTTTTCTTTTGTGTTTTATTAACCCTGTTTAAGAAAAAAGTGCTAAAGGTTAATTGGCATGTTATATTCTAGGCAGAAGTATAAGAACCCATAATGAGTGTTTGTAGATTGCATGATTACTTGCAAATGAATGTGCAAGCATTATATCATGTAAGTAGGAATGAAAATTTAAAATCTTGACAGACTTTATGAGTCAATGTTTTATCCAGAATCTTTCCAACCCCAAACTTTAGAAAACCTCATCTATAGACCAATTCTCAGTTTATCCAACTCTGGAAGGCGATATATTCAGACTTGAAGAATGAAGGAATTACTAATACATCTAAATCATCAGGGAACAATAAAGAATAAAGAATAAAGGTTGCGAGGTATCTTAGTTACTTTTCTCTTTGCTGAGACAAAATACTGGACCCTCAAAGTTAAAGGAGGAAAGGTTTATTATAGCTCACAGTTTGCAGAGGTTTCAGTTCCTAGTTAACTGGCTCCAAGGCAGGGTGACATGGCAGAGGGGCATCACAGAGGAGAAATAGTCCTGGGAAAAGAGGTAGGTGAGAGCAAGCAAGGGGTCTTAGCAGCTTCTTTCTGCCCCTTTCATACTCTTTCTAGGCTACTGAGATTAGGACGGTGCCAAACCCATCAGTGGACTGATTTAGTAATCACACACCCTTAATCCCAGCATCACACACTCTAGATCCAGCCACCTCGGAAAAAGCCCTACCTATGACAGATGAGGCTTTGGGGGAACATCTAGACACAAGCTTAAAAGGAGGCAATTTTGGGATATGGGATCTGGTGTTGGATACTCAGGCTTGAATCCAGGCTGTCTCCCTTTACAGCGGTGTGATAGACACTTTACTTAATTCTCCTATTCTCTCTTTCCTGGTGAGCATTGACGGTTCATGCTAGAATTCCCCTGCTGGCCTTCAAGCCTGGTCTGCCTCTTCCTGTGGCTAACATGGGCATCATGCACAAATTGTGTCATTGTGACTCTCTGGCCCTCAACTTCCTCGACTATAACATGTGAACAATGACCTTAAAGTTATAATGAAGATTATGTTTACTTTCCTAAATAAAATACCTAGCAGACACCCTGATTTACTGAGCTTCAGTAAATGAGCCACACAGAAAAGCTGGTCCAGTTAGCTTTCTGGACTCTGGCTTATCAAGGAAAAGATAATAAGATGATAATTTGTTCACATGTGTCTGATCAAACACAGGCGAGTTTTCAGGCACCCTGGAGCTCAGATTTTGTGAGACCATCATTTCAGCTAGCTATCCCGAGGTGATAGAAATGGGAAGCAGTTGTGAAGGGCAAGTGGCCTGAGGATTTCATATTGTATTTTATATATATATATATATATTCATCTCCCATGAATACCTGAATGGTGACTCCATTGTACATCTAATTGACTGGGCCATTCATTAGTAATACATTGGCAATCAACATATGTTGAGTAAAGATATTTTGAATTTTGAACTCAATCAGTTTTCCTGTCTCACTTAATCTTCATAACAACCCTTGGAAACTTCATCTGTCATTTTGGGGGGGTGAAGACTAAATTCTTTAACACAGTCTATATACAGCCTATGTGGGTTGGCCTCTGCAACCTCTAGTGAAGGCACCCTCTCCTCCTTTTAAATATTTACTAAGCATGTGTCAGGCAGTGCTCCAACAGGGAATGGAGCAAGTCCAGTCCCTGGGGAGCTTATGTGTTAGTAGGAGAAACAGGTGGGGGAAAAAAGCATAATGTCATGGAAAAAAATAATTCAGAATGAGGGAAACAGAAGGAGGTATAATTTTAGAAAGGTTGAGATTTGGGCAGAGATGGAAAAACGGGATGTGTGGGTGGGGGGTGTGCAGCTTGAGGCTGGCTGGGTGATGGACATTTCCATGCTGATGAAACCAAAGTACGACAGTCCCAAGACAGGGGATGCTTGGCTTCAGAAGGTGAGAGGTGCATGGTCACTCCCATTTTAGAGTCTAGGAAACTGCAGCGGAGAGAGGCTGTCCAAGGCCACACAGCTGGAACACAGCAGGGGTGCAGTCTGCACCACCATGTTCTCTGGGTTCAGTGCTCCGGAACTCGTGGTGCACTCCTGCTCCACAGGGTTCACTTCTTTGACCTTCAGAGCTGTCCATGCAGCTGGAGGCAGGACGAGGCAGTCTTTTCTTTTCCCTCAGTTCTCCACCACGATAAACAAACAGCTATCATTTCCTTACATGTCTCTTCTTTTTTATGTGACTTTTTTCCCTTTTCATTTTTTTAGGAAAATTTTTTTCTTTTACCTTTCTTTTATTAAAGGGTTTCATTCTGACAGATCTGTACTCCACATAACATAATACATTTTATAATTCTAAACACCAAGGCTTCTTAGATCATTTTGTTGCTAGGATGAAAGTTAAGGATTCAGGCATTGTTGTGGGTTTCTCCTCCCTTTTCACCAGTGCACTAGTAATTTATTCACTAAAGCCCATAGTTTACCTCTCCACTATCTCATTTGGCTGGCACAGTAGTTCATGTGATAATGAAGGACTGATTCTCAAGCCTATTCCATGAACAAGCATACAATGTACCAATTTTCTGTTATGATGTATGGAACAAAACATAATCTTTGTTTTCTTGTTCCTCTCCCTCCCACAATTATATAACCTAATCTACTCATAATTATTGTCATGTTAAAAATGTCACTGGACTGACTCAGTCCACACTTTGTTATATACATTTTTGCAGAAAATTGTGCCCTTCACTTTAGCTTGATGAGTAAGTTAAATTTCATTTTTCTCATTTGGTAAT
This sequence comes from Heterocephalus glaber, assembly GCF_000247695.1. The sequence continues at coordinate 2,866,857 of NW_004624843.1, read as the reverse complement.
ACCGTTGATGGAGGGTGCATAGTTTTCACAGACTTCTGATATAATTGTGAAAATGTAAGTCCAGTAGAAAAGGAAGGAAATGAAAGATATTTTAAAAGGGGTGAAATTTACTAAGAGTACAGTTATTTCATTTGAAAGTTTTAAAATAGGCAAAATAGTTATGCGGATGATTTGAACACAAAAGAGTATATTGGATAACCCTTTGCTGTCAGAGTCTGAGGTTTCTTTTCATTGTCTTACAAATGGCTCCCAAGAGTCAGTTAAGCAGGTCAATAAATGCATACACCAATTGTTTCTTCTTTAATCCCTGTATAAGACTGGAGTTATGAAATTTTATTGTTTATGTTGGCTGGAATATGGACATTGCTAATCCTGATAAAATGGCTTAACAGTGCTTGGAGTACAAGATTTAGTTGGAGTAAACTTTCTCTTGTCAACAATCTTGTTTATTTATTCTGCACCACCTGGCTGGAGCCATGTGTCTGTGTACTCCACTATCATGAAAAGCTCTGCTGGTTTTTATATCATAAAATAACACTCCTGAATCTCAGAAGATTTGTGCTTTGTGAAATTCTCTACAAAAGTTGAAAATGATTTATATTTTAAAACTATTCTTTACACAAGGTTCTACTGAAAATCCAAAGATCCCTGTTGTAAGGAAGAAGCATGAGACTTAGCAAATACATACTTGGAGCAAGACATGTAGATCATGTTCTAAGATTTACACATTCTAGAGGTAATTCAGTGATAAATGAGTATATAGTCTTTAGTAATATGTATCGATTTTGCGTGGACAGACCCTTAAAGTAATGGAGGAGATGATGGCTTATTTTCTTGCTGAGTTTAGAGTCACTCTGATTCAGGAAGGTAGAAATGATGTATTTGCTATTTCACTGGTTTAACTAGATATAATTAGGTATTGATTCTGACCTCGTTGCAAAGGAGATAGTGGGAAAAGCTAAAAAAAATGTTAATGGGTGAAGGCTAAAGCTTTCTTCAGTTTCCCCAAATGAGTTATTGAGTTACAAGAAGAAATTAGTAAATAGTAATTTCTTAAAGACAGTGGAAAGCACTTAAGTGAGAACATCCATTAAAACAATACAAACTCGTAAACTTGTAGTCAATTTAATATTATGAAATTTAATAAATATCAAAGTACATACAATTGTTTGCTTGTAAATATAGCCAGTAGTCATATTGACTACTATAGTTCTAAAGGAATACATTTAAATGAATAGATAAGAATGATTTTTCTGCTGCCTGCTTTGGAAGCACAAGGGCCTGGGTTTGACCCCCGGTACCAAAAACAACAAACAAACAAACAAACAAAAAGTTTTGGAAAAAAAAAGAATGATTTGCAATAGTATATCCATTATTTATATATTAAACTTTTGAAATGTGTTTCCTTATAGAGTTTGAATATTGTCCCTATGTATATTTTGCACCTTGAAGTTATTGTATTTAATAAAATTATCTCTGATGTATAGGAAAGAAGAAATGCCAGACTAAGCACTGCTAATTGATTAAGTTTTAAGAGTGCTATAGGCAACCACATGAAGTTTTACTATGCTGGATACGACTTTAGGTCATTATTCTTCTTTGTCTTAGAAAATGCAGCTTCTGCTCTTTATAGCTAAATGATGTTGTTATTATTGCTTATTTCCTGTGCTGGGGATTAAACAAGGTCCTTGGGGTTCTAAAATATATAATTCTAATAGCAGAGATCAAAGAAATGTTTAAAAGAAAATAAGGTCTACCCACAGACTATTCTTTAATTTTTAAACCACTTTATTGAGATATTCTAATGTTAAACCACTGTACGTATTTATTGTATACTATAGGGTGAGTTTGGAGATAAGCATACATTGTTAAATCATCATCAAAATTTATTCCATGGAACTGTCAATCATCTCCAAAAGCTTCTATCTACCCTAGTTATCTATTGTCATTATCTTTTGTGTTAAGGACAGTTAACATAAGATCTTCCCTCTTAGCAAATTTCTAAAGTATGTAATACTGTATTGTTAGCTACAAGTTCTATACTGTATAGTACATCTTTAGAATTTACTCATCTTAGATAACTGAAATTTTGTGCCTTTTTCAAATACTTTCCAGTTTCTCTCCCTATAACCCAGTCACTGAAACCCACCATTCCACTCTTTACTTCTAGGAGTGTCACTGCAAAAGATTCATCATGTGAGTCCTATGATAAAGTACTTATCTTTCAAAGTCATAATATTCTGTACTTCATCCATGTCGACCCCAATGGCAAGATTTTCTCTTTTAAAGGCTGAATGGTATTAAATCTTTATATGTAATAATAATTATTTATATTTTATATAATATAATTTCATATATTAAAATGAATATAGAGCATAATTATATACTCTGTAATTTACATTCTATGTAGAATATATGCTATTGTTAAGGTTATAATTATGTGATATATAATTAGGTTAATTTCACATTTGACTACTGTGTATAAAGCTTCAACCTACAAAAGAGTGAGGATATAGTTTCATATGCTTTTGTGTCACTGTTTAGCATCTTTTGAAGAGCTTCATTGCCAGTTAGTAAGTCTAAACCAGCACTTTCCTTCCTTGGCCTGGTAGTAAGTCTCATGAAACCTTATCTTTCATACTTAGTCTCCAGGTTATTTTTATGGTCTCACAGCATAGAAAGGTGCTATGTACACATATCTTAATACTATGAGTATCTACAAAAGAATTTTATGTCAATTCATTTGGAATTTGGAAGAAATATATATATATATATATGATATGATATGACTTTGAGTATTATCAATGAAAAACAGAAATTATAAAGCAATCTCACCATTGCATGTAGATGTGAATTGTCTATATAAAGCCCAATCAGCCTGAATCCTGGGTGATACAAAATAAATAGCATATTAGTGTCAGGTAGCATGTGTTCTTCCATGCAAGAATGGCTTGGAAAACCAACAGGAGCAATTCACAGCATGTAAGGCTGCTTTTGACTTTTAGTAAGACAGAGGTCAACAGTAGAGTGTATTCTCTCAAGAGACAAGAATTGGCACAGGTGTTCAGTTGAGGGTCCATTCAAGACCACACCTGTGTTGTTATTAGAGACTTGGGTTCCACTGATCTCTTTTTATGAAATGTTCAATGGATGGATGGTCCCTGAACAGTGGCAGGATGATCACAAAGAGTACTTAGTAGGTCAGAAGCAGAGCACGGATGCTGCTCTACCATGTGCTTTTCCCAGAGACCCCAAGTAGAATACAATTTATGTCTCATTGTCTTGGGTCATGTTACTTTCCCATGTTTAAAGCAACCACTGAAAGGGATAATAGGAATACTATGACTTATTGGGACTAATCAAAATTTGCACATGGGACTGGGGAGTACCCTCGGCACTATTAAATAGTTCTTCCCTCCTTCCTCTCCTGCTCTGCTTCGCAGACACCATGGAGTGAACACCTTGTTCCAACACTCGCTTCTGCTGTGATGTTCATGTCTTGGAGCCAGCTAATCTGAATCCTCTGAAATTGTGAGCAGAAATAAATGGTTCCTCCTTTAAGTTGTGTACGTCTGATATTTAGTTCTAGCTATGAAAATCTGACTAATACAGCCCTAATCATATTGGATTAGAGTCCACCCCAATGACTTCACTTTATTTAATCACCTCTTTAATTATTCATATTTCCAAAAGCAGTCACATTCCAAGGTACTAGGGTAAAGAGTTCGATGTATGAGTTTGGAGGGGCCACAATTCAGGCCAAAATAGTGATATTTCACAAAATCCTGACAGAAGTGAAGAGCTGTTAATTCTAATACAATGATTTGGAGGAAGGAGTGCATCTGGCATTTCCAAATTATACCAAGGAGATCACTGTGGGAAGAGTTTTTATCCTACAGAAATGAGAAATCAGTGTAGGGTTTTTAGAGAAGACCTACTCGTTCGACTTAGTGACTTGAAAAGATCAGTCTGTGTTGATGAGAGTAACTATAATGGAAGGGGAGAAAGGCTAGTTAGGATATATCTCTATAAAACTAGTGAGAGATGAGAGTCGTGTAGTTTAGGAGGGTGCTCAAAGTCTGACAAATGATCAGGTTTTTGCATATATTTTGAAAGCACAATCAAATGCATTTGCTTACAATTTGAGTTTTGGTTGTAGGAAAGAAGAGTCATGGACAATTCCAAAGACATTCACTCGATCAGTGGGAAGGGGTGAGGACGCTGGAGATGTGAGAGTCAAAAATGTTGATGGAGAGTACTTTTGAGCATGGTAAATATGAGATGTCCATTAGTTGATTACTGGTGTCAAATCACATAGCATTACTGATATTCAATCGTGCCTAACTGTAATATAACAATTTCACATCATTCACTCAAATCCAGGTCTAGAGTTAGTACAGAAGTCTAGTCATCAGAATAAAGTGGCATTTTTAGTCGTGTTACTAAATTCAATTTCTCTGCTGGCTGGAGGTACAAGGAACTGGAAACTGTAGCAGTGATCTCAAGTGGGAGATACGATATAAAGAAACATTACCACGTGTAGAAAAACTAAAAGGGCAAGAGGAACACAAAATGGCACTAAGGTATCACAGAGGTAGTCATTTCAGGAAGTGGCTATCACACTTCAGCTGTACAAAGTTTGGGGTGGATAAAATTTAAAGGGGTAGAAGAAAAGCCCAGGGGGCTGGGAATCAGATCTCTGGGGGGTGGGGGTGGGGGTGGGGTAGTACCATTTTCCAGGTGTTTCTCAGAGGGTATAATGCAGCAGATTCTGGCAAGGGGAGTGGAGATCCTACAAACTCCCCAGGGAAAGTCTGAAGAACTCTCGCCTCTGCAATCAGCTGTCACCATGGCAGTTCAAGTTCCTTCTCTCTTCCCTGTTCTTCCAATTCACCTCTACTGTTGGCAGAACCTAAGTGGGGTCCCCTAGAGAAGGAGAAAAGTGATTTGCAGAGTGCCTGTTCCAGCCTCACAAAACAACATGAAAGAGCAGTCCGAAGGCAAGACCTAGCAACTAAATAACTGGCAGAGGACCAAAGAGTGAGCGTGGGTTATGTCTTCCTTGGGACTTCAGGGAGAACAGGAGCAAAGGAGACATAAAAGAAGCAATTAGCAAGTTTGGAGGAAACCTGAATGAATCCTGGGCATTCAAGTACATAAAACCCTTCAAATACTCTATACCAACTTTTTAAAATGTAAAAGAGCAAGTAGAATGTCAACCAAGAATTAACTATTGAATTTAGCAATATGAAATAATTGCTCACCTTAGATAAAGGAGTTTTGGTGGAGTGGGGGGAATGCCTTTGGTTATTCTGGAAAGAATTGGAGTACAGAAATTAGAGACTTTGGTATACACAATATTTACAGGGAATTTTGATTGAGTAGGGGACAGAGAAATGGGACAATAGGAGAAGTCAGGATGGAATGATTTCTTTTTTGACCTTGGGAAAAATAGTAGGTAGGCTCATGGGAATACTTCAATAGAGAAGGGAATACAGATATTACAAAAAAGAGAGGAAACAGTGCCTGGAATAGTACCCTTGGGATGTCAAGAAGGGAAGGAATTCAGTGAACACACTGAAGGTCTGCAGTAGATCAGAGTATGGACAACACATGGCTAGTAAATGCAGATACTGAAAAGTGTGCAGATGTGGTAGTGGAATCTGTCAACATTCCTTTCTGATTGCCTAAATAATTGCTTAAATTTTCCATGTCACCAGCTGAGAGTGAGGATTGCAGCGAAAAATGTATGGATAAGCAAAGAGAGCAAGGCAGGCAATAGACAAGGACAGTAATTTAGAGTCTAACTCTTAGAGCCTCAGTTTCTTTACCTTAAGTATAAACTGCAAAGTCAGTGGTAGAAAATATTCTTATAAAATGAAAAACATAGTACAGATGTCACATATTAACAATAGAATCAATACAAAATAAAATCTAAGTATCTTCTAAGGAAAAATAGCCATGGATATGCACAATTTGGAATTTTCCTAAAAGTTTTTTTCATTCCTACAGTGCTAGGGATCAAACACAGGGCCTAACACCTACTAGATAAATGCTCTACCATGAAGATACACCCCAGCTCCTTAAAATAGCCTTTAACTGGGAAAAATTATTGTATCACATTCTAACAGAAGTGGTTTTTAAATAGATCTATCATACATGGATTCTCATGAGATAATCTATGTTAAAAATTAAATCATTAAGTTGAAAACTACTTGAAGTAAGCAACAATGTCTTGTTAAGTTTCCAGTGTTAAATGACAAGGATAAGACCTCACATGTAGGAGAGTTTAGTAAATATTTTGAGTAAATTGATATAGAAATGGTAGTCTGTCAAATAGTATTTGAGAGAGAGAGAAAATATATCAAACAAAACAATATTGCAGTTTGTATAAACACCATTTTTCTTAATGTAATGAAATGTATTCTCATGCCTCTTAAATTATTTCTATGTCTAATAAGAAAACAATAGCTAAATATATAGAAATGTTCTGTCTTTTTGAGTTATTATTGGCTTTACAATAATAGCCACACAAGCAGCCTTAAGCAATTACTAGTGACGTGGACCAATACTTTAGATTTAATTTTTCTCTTTTAAAACCTTCTCATGGGGAGGACAGATTCTTTGCACTGATAGTTCTTCAATGAGATGCTGGAAGAAATGGAAGCTGAGATTAATAAGCAAGTAGTAGTCTCTGTGCAAAAAGTAATCTGGGAAGACAGCAAAGCAGTTTTATCTTTAGAACCATGGAAAGGCTGTCTTTGCTGTTGAGAATTAGCTATTGGTAAATTATATGCTGTATTTTGGGGTAAGGGAATGGCTCACATTTAATACGTAACTCTTACTATTTTTTTTTATCAGATGTTCTAGACTAGTGGTGATGAACCTATGGTATGTGTGCAGTAGCAGGCTGTTGGATCATTGAAAGCTCTAAAAGGTTTGCCATTAGTGTCCTAGACCATGACTCTGCAAGATCGTTGTTTGGAAGAAATACATCTTTCTTTTGTTGTTTTGAGGACTAGGATGAAGGAACTGTGAAATCATTGTAAATAACCTTACATGATATTGAAGGAAAACAATATCAAATATCTTCTCTGTAAGAGTTTTGGTGAAGTGTAATTTATAATTCACAAAATTCACCCATTTAAAAGTGTAAAGTTCAATGAATATTAGAAAATTTACAGAGTTGTACCAGTGTTTAAGCATTTTTATCATTCCGTACAAGTCTGTAGATCCCATTTTCAGGCAACTCCAGGTCTAACTTCCATCCATGGGCATCTGTCTTAGTTACTTTTCTCATTGCTGAGATAAAATATAGGAGACCCAAAGATAAAGAAGGAAAGATTTATTTTGACTCACATTTTATAGAGGTTTCAATTCATAGTTGGCTGGCTCCAAGGCAGGGCAGCAGGGCAGAGAGGAATCACAGAGGAGAAACAGTTCATGGTGGGAAGAAGGCAGCAAAGCAGTGAAGCAAGCAGCAAGCAACCACAACAACCCAACACTCACACCCAGAGAGGTCCTTGCAATTATCCACTCCCAGAACTATACCAAAACAATCAGTAGATTAATTTAGTAATCAACACTATTAATCCCAACATCACATGCTCTAGATCTAGCCACTCCTGAAAAGCTCCACTTATGACTGCAAGAGGATTTGGGGGGATATTGCTAAGGCATAACAGCATGTGTGGACAAACCTACTTTCTATGTCTTTAGATTTGCTTTTTCCAGACATTTCATATGAATAGATATTATTCTGTGTGATCTTTAATATCTGGCTTCTTTTACCTAGCATCATGTTTTTGAAGTTCATTCATGGTGTAGCATGTATTAGTAGATTCTTACTTTTTAATTACAAAACAATATTTCACTGCTGAGATAAACTACAATTTTCTGTAGACACTTGGATTGTTTCCAAATTTTAGCTATGTTAAAATATACAGTTACTTAGCAAGTTCAATATTGCTCACTTGAGCTCCTCTCCCACCTTAGGTTACCCTCCAAGGAGAACCCTGGGGTCTGGACACATGAGAATTCATTTCAAGTTCTGTGCTGGAATGAAAGCACCTTGGGTATGGTCCATGAACCCCTGCCATGCCCTTGCTGTGGCCCAGCTGCTAATGACTCTCTTTTCTCTTTTCAGTAGAGGGAGCTGATTTGGTCTGGGATTGTGCTTCAGTTATGCTTCACTTGTCTAGCTTCCTGCCTAGAGTGCTGTGGCTTCTCTGAGGTTAATGATGTCCATTCCTTCACTGCCAGTCTCCCATTAAGTTCTGTTTCCATGATTTACTTTTTAGAAGACAGACAGCCTGCATGGGTACCTGTATTTAGAGTAGTTTCCAGCTTTAGCTACATGCTACGATGAAACTACCCCCCTAGCCCTCTTCTAAAGCCTGGATTGAGAGCTTGGAAGTCCATTCTTCTCCTTTCTTTAACACAATGCAGTGTTATGTGTTATTTGTTGGTTGAGGGTCTTTATAGTCTACAATGTCATATAATTTTAACTTCAATTCTTACAAACAAATATTTGGAATGCAAGAATGTAGATTCTATTCCTTCCACTATTCTGTGAGGTCCTTTTTGACACTGATTTAACAATTTTTGGATGCTGTGTATCCTCAAACAAAGTTCAAAATGTTCTTGCTTGCCTTATAGTTTTCTAACCAAAAAGAGTAGGATCCAATTAAAACACAAAAGAATGAAACTGCTCAAATTACTTGGCATAAAAAGACTTTGTAGAGACTTCCAAGAGCCAAGATCAGTCCTATCTTTGACAGAGCCAAAAGTGTTTTGTTCTATGCAGTAACATTTAATCTAACTACTGCTGGCAACCTTTACCAAGTCAAAACTTTTTGGAGCATCTACTGAAATCAAAACAATTGCCCTTTCAATGATGAGCAAGGGACACTTTTTCATTCTAGACATTGTGACTTGTAGGGACCGTTGTTCAAATGAATTGGAAAATGGTGTACTTTCTCCATACACAAATGCCCCAATGTCATTTTGGGATACAAATAGAAATGTTCAAAAAAAAAAAAAATTCACCATTTCCTGAGTTTAAGAAGGAACGCCATCTTATCCAACCAGAATCAACCAAATCTAGGATTCTCTTGCCTAACTTTCTGGACAAGGTTGTCCATTCCTTCTCTGTTGTTCTTAAGAGTTCTTTTTGTAATCATTTTATTGCAATGCACAATTTCCATTGCAATTCAGTCTTCTCCATCACATTGTAAAGCCTTTGAGGGTAGAAACTCCATTTCTTTCCTTGAGAACAGTTACAATTTTACTGGCCATATGATTGAAACTCAATTAGTGTTTGTTGAAAGAAAGAGTGAGTACTAAAGTGATGAAGAAGTTAATTTTAACTTTTGCCATTTGCTCCCTGTTGAAGATTGTTTTCTTGAGAAGAGATCATGAGATAGACTTTAGTATGCAGGATGTTTATTAGAGTGTCCATGGCAGGTAGGGAGATGAAGATAAAAGTAACCTTGACCACCCTTGCAGAGCGGTCTGGCCAGAGTTGTCCCAAGTAGAGGTTGAAATGGCCAAATCTTAATGCCCCTCTTCCCCTGGTCAGTCACTGGGTAAAGTCCAGTATATAAAGGGGGTGCCCTGGGGCATAATGTCTTTCTGTGGTAAGAATGTCCAAAGGATCTGACAGGAAGTTTGTCCCTGTGCAGGGATCCAAGCTGTACAATTCTGTTCATCAAGTCACTGCTTTCTCTTTTTCTCCAACTCTTAATGAAGGCACTGTCACTATCACATCCTGCTGTCTCTTGCAGATTTTTTATTTCTGTTACAAAAGACTTCTTTAATATATCATGTCAAACTCTGCTATGCTTCTAAAATCATACTCTTGTATCTAAGGAATAATATTTTTAAAAAGTTGTATAAAATCCTTGTCAGAAATGCCAAATAATTTTAGTTTAAAATTAAGAGGAAGTAGAGCTTTAGAAGACAAAAGGATTTCCTAATCATTTCAGAAGTATCCCGAAATTATTCTGTTTCATCATTTTTGGTAGACAGTTCATGCCCTGTCAACATATGTGGGAGAATTTGTTTTAGATTATTGAAACTCTTGGATGAATAATTTATCAAATTGTCAGCAGCTGTTTTTTCTAACAATAGATTTTAATGGACTAGTCTTATTTCATTTTTCAAACATTTAAAAAAAATAATTTGCTAAAAATATATTCATAAGCCTTTTCCACAACTTCCCCTGTAATACAAAATTTGGCAGTGATTTTTCTATTTTCCTTCCTGTAGTTGTCAGAGCTGAGAGCAATTTTTGTAGATATTTAAGACTTTACTTTCGAATATTAAAATTTCCATTTGTTGGCAACCTGCTGACCTATTCCTTTTGGTTTCCTAGCATTTGTTCTGTTGGGTTTTTTTCTTTTTTCTTGTATTCATTTCTGCAATTACCACTGTCAGCTGCAAAGATTTTGCAAGCCAGGAACTTTGTAGACCTTTGGTCGTTTTCACAATTGTGCATCATCTGGGAAGAGTTGGTGGTTCTCTTGCTGCTGCCGATGATCCCATGGAAAAGACTGATGGTATGCTTGGAGTGCTTTGCACATCCTGATCTTTATTAGGTCTTTCCCAGAAGGTGAAGCTAGGGACCAAAGAGAGCTTTTCTTTCCAACACCAGGTGGTGTGCACCATTTTCTATTTATTCCAAGAACCCATAAATTCTACTTGTTCAGGGTTTAGTCTGTTCAAGAAGTTTCATATGCATTGTTTATATTGGATCTGCACCTGCTTTGCAAAGATAAGCACTACACTTGTTCTCTCAATAAGAGAAAACTGAGGTTCTCAGAGAATTTAAATTATTTATCCAGGACCTTACAATGAAGAAATAGAACTTATTTTTAGATCTCATGAGGCCAAATTTCTAGTTGTCAGGTTCTCCAGAGCTAGGGTCTAACTAGAAAATTTCCATTGGGAAAAGGTATATATATCATCCTTGTCACAAGAGCATCATTAAGTGGTAGAAGTAGCATCAGTTAATCCATTGACTGACCTTGAATAGTATTTTAGAGGGTTATAAGAATTGTAGAAATAAATACAGATAAGTTCATTTTACTGCTCAACTTGGTCCCTTACTTCCATAGACTCTCTTTTTAAATAATCTGGTTGAGTATTATGCTTAAACAGGACAACTTGAGTATATGTCTTCATTTTCCTTCTGAAAGTTTACTAAAAAGAGAGTGAGGCAATCAAAAGGTGTTTATCCATCTGGTCAAAGAGACGAGGGCAGCTACCCATGTGCCATATGCACAGTGAGCGCTGTCCAATCTAATGGCTCATGTGGAACTAGTGGCAGAGCTGCTTGCACAATCATTTGGACCCGTTACAAGGATTGCCTCAGTCTAAGCCCCACTCAAATGTTATAAATTGGAAGTTTAGCAGAATACTTGGTAAATGAATGGGTTTTTCCACAACCTGGATGATTGTATGTTAGCTCCATAATTCAAACAGGCTTTTGAGATCCTGTGTCTCTTTCTTTGTGGTACAAGATGCCAGATGTGGCAACTTGCCCTTCGTTTTGGAAGGCATATCTCAGCTTGCTTCAGAACTCTTAAGCTCCAGAAAGTTTTCTGAGCTGGCAGGTTGTTGAAGTTTTGCTAAATTTATTTTCTACTCTCTAGTATGCCTGTGTTTTTTCAGGATAGTTCTACTTCCTCCCTAACACATTGAATCAGCATGCCAACAGCTGTGGATTAGCATATCTGTGGAAAGTGCAGTTTGGACTAGACTATGACATAAGAGGTAGATTTAAAATAACTCAATATACCCCTGAAGCACAGGAGCGAAAGGGAATTTCTGTCTTGGTTTAGTAGTGTGTCACTCATTCCACCAATAGCTGCATGCCTGGCAGTAGAGTCTAGATTGCTCGTTTCTGGTACAGAAACTACATTCAGAATATCATCTGCAATTGAAGTTGCAGCCTGATTAAATTTATAATAATCACTGTCATGCTTCAAGAGCTGTCTCTCTTTTGCACAGGTTAAATAGAACAATTGGATGGATATGTGGCTGATATCTCTGTAATCTCTCTAGAGGATTAATTTTGATCTTAACTGTGGCCTTAATTTTGATCTACTGTTTTGGAAGGCAGAGGCAATTCTAGAGGCTTCCACATGGCTTTTGCTCCTCTGATAGTCCTTCCACCCTATGTTGGGAAAATGACAGGGGATTCTGCTAGATGCTTGTTATGTCTCTTCCAACTATGTTTTCCAAGACTAGAAAAATTGTCACACAGTGGGTTAGGAGCTCAAGAGACTCATTGTCAGAATAGACCAAAGGCAAACGATTCACCAGTTGGCTTTCATAAACCCCAGCATTGACTGGTGAACCTTAATTATTTTTGTGTCTCTAGAAATTAGTGTTAGTAAAAAGACAACATCTAATAATACCACACTCCCTAATTTTTAAAAATATTTCTTTCTTTCATTTAGTGCCTTGATAAGTGATCCCAAGTAAGGTCTTATTTTAGAAAGGTAAGAAGAAAATATGTGAGTATATTAGTACCTTTTCTATTCTTACAACAAAATACATGATGTTGGTTTTCTAATGAAGATGAAAAGTTTGTCTAGCTCGCAGTTTTAAAGGCTGTTACTGCAGTCATTGACTCAGCCTCTGGTGAGAGCCTAAGGATGGGTGGCATCATCAAGGCAGCCTGTGCAGGATGAAGAGATCACATAACAAGCCAGGAAGCCAGAGTGAGGGGAGGGGAGGGGACGGGAGAGTGTTTGTTTTTTCCCTTCTTCCTCCCCCTCCCCTCCTTCTCCTCCTCCTCTTCCTCCTCCTCTTCCTCCTCTTCCTCTTTCTCCTTCTCCTCCTCCTCTTCCTTCTCCTCCTCCTCTTCCTCCTTCTTCTCATGAGAAAAAACACTTAGGATCACATGAGAACTACTTTAATCTCTTCTAGGGGTGGCATCGCCTAATGACCTAACTGCATCCCAACAGGCCTCACTTCTTAAAGGTCCCATCAACTCTTAATTTTGCAACATTGGGGACCAAATTTCCAATGCGTGAAGCTTTAGGGGGAACAAGCAACATTTAAAGTATATACAAAGTATATAGTGTAAATTTTTGTCTTGTATGAAGAGATTTCTTTATGGGAACCTGGCCTCCCATTCAATAGACTGAATCAGCAAACTGTATCAAGTCTAGAAATTGGATGAAAAGCCCTGATTCTTTTGTAGTAATTAAAATCAGACCTCTAATTACCAGATGTAGAGTTCCTCACTTAGAGAAGTCAAATAAAACTTTAATGGACTCTCCATATATTTTCATCCTAGATATACAACCAATAATATTGTGATACAAATTATTCTAAATATTGCTTTAGTCCCGATACAGTAACCATGTCCAACTTATCTGTGTATATTTTTACACTGGTTTGGCCCATAATTAAATGCTCCACATATTAGAAATCTTTCATGGGTTCTGATGATCCTCCCAGAAATATATTTCCCAAACTTTGGTGAACAGAGGCATCTTCTGGATTACTTGAACATTTTATCACCCTAAACCTGTAGATGTTATCCTAAAGAATTAGACACTTTTCTGGACATCAAGTACACCAAGGAATCTCTGGCTTTGTGATTTAATTTAGGCTACTGCTATCTTCAAGAAGCTAATGGAGTCTCTCCTTTCTGGATGCACGGTTATGTCACTGAATCCAGAATTCCAGAGCTATATACTAATGCTTACATTTTCCATAAAAAAACCATCATCTTTAGGATGCATTTCCACACATATCATTCAAGTTTATACCAAAATGAATTGTTAAAAATTTAAAATTCAGTTGGCACATGAGACCTCTGGTAATCTCACACATTATTCCTGTTCTCCTGGAGCATGTGTGGATTTGAGTCTGATTACAAGTCTTGAAGCAGGAAATAATGGTGAAGGCAGGACTTGTGGAGGATTGTAGTCCTCCCCTACAAGTCTACTGCCTCAGAAGAGCTTAATCCAGGTTAAGATGAGGAGAAGCTAATGTTCCCCGAAAAGAAAATACTGCTTGAATCATCAAGGGTGGCATTTGGGGTTCAAGATTTTCATTACCCCAGAATGTACCATATATCCTACCTCAGTTCTCAGAACATTATTTCTTTCTAATGAAATCCCTAACCCCAACACAAGAGATTCCATAAGATTTTAATTGAAAAATTCTAGATGCTGATTTCCTCAGTAGAATGCAAACTGGCTATGTTAAGAGACTGCTGTTCATCTTTTTACTTTGTTCTTTTTCTTATTAGTCTTATAATACTATTTGAATTTTTAGGCAGTAGGCAAGTATTTTTTTAATTTAATAACAAATTTTAAGGCAATGATGCTAAGGGAATAGCATTTTTCAGGTAAGTTAGAAATTTTTACTGTGCAGAATTAAAATGGTTTTCTGTACATTTAAAATAATTCAACAACTCAAAAGAAATGGAGCAGCCTGGCTGGCCGTTCTGTTATATTTATTAACTCTATCATTCTCAACTAGACTACAGAGTGACACAATGTTATCTAATTGCTTGTGTACTCACATGGGACCAACTGTAAGCTATTTTTTCTATCGGTCATGACCAGAACAGCAGCTCTTCTCGGATAAAATGTCAGATGACTTGTTTACTCCAAACCAGCTCTTCAGAGGCCTGGGCTGTAAAGGCTAACTTTTCTTTTTCGTAGCAATCTCTGGACCTGGTTTCTGTAGAATTTGCAGCAGGGCCCACACTGTTTGGATGGAGATAAAGTGCTAAATGCAACTGTCAGCTTGAGGTTTCACTGAAATAAAAGCTGTGAGGCTTTGGTTTTGTATGTGGATTATATAGAAAGAATTATATGTGAACTTATTTTAGATTCTTAAATGATAACTGTCACAGCCTGGAAAAGATGCATAAATATTGTTTTGGAAGAGATGATTTTTGGAAATGAATTTATTGAGTTTTATTGTTGCCAAAGCTTTGTTTCTACTTTTTTTTTTTTGGCACCAGGGATTGAACTTGGGTCCTTGCGCTTGCACAGCAGGCCATGAACCACTGAGCTAAATCCCCAGCCCTCTATATTTTAACCTAAAGTGGTCTAGTACAGAAATCAGAAGTTTTCCAGAAAAGCAGATTTGCATAATACATGAAGTCCCAAGGCCTTAGAAGTAGGTTGTCCGAGCTCAGGGTCTTGTTCTCTCTGTTAGAAGTTAACTTTCTTAGGAATAGTTCCAGGCCTTGCCTCTGGACACCAAGGAGAGCTATAGGGGGCAGCGGTGTCAGTATCCTTGTGCCACCCTGCACTGATGAAAGAATGTCACGCCCAAAGAAAGCCTCTGATGAGTTTATCTCTTATTATTATTATTGTCATTATTATAGGACGAAACCATGAGAGCAAGAAAAAATGTCAGAATTATGTTAGTTATGTTTTAAAAAACGGTTACTGAGGAGTGTGTGAGACTTGTTCAAGGCCACTGAAGAATTTGTACTAGAATGAAGGACTTTCTGGTCACAGTCGTTCTTCTAGCCCAGACTGATGCTAATCTACCCTATCAGTTTCCTAGGGCTGCCATAACAGAACACCACAGATTGGGTGACTTGAAGGATAGAAATTTATTTTCTCATGTTTGGAGTCCAAGATGAAGGCCTGGCAGGGCTGGGTTCTTTGGAGGCCTTTTTCTTGGCTTGCCTCTGGATGTCTGCTTGATGTGTCCTCACATGGCCCCTCTGTGCACGAACGTCTGTGGTGTCAATCTTATTGGATTGGGGACCCTCCCTCATGACCTCATTGAACCTTAATTACCTCTTTAAAGAGCTAAATACAATCACATTAGGGCTTAGAGGTTTGACGTATAAATGTTCCAGAGACAAAATTCATTTGATAAGACCTGTCTATCTAATGTTGTTGTTGGTTTAAACCTCTGCTGGGTATGTCTGTGTCCAGATAGGAGAAGCATCTGTATGCTCCAGGGAAGGCACAGTTGTAGGTAGACAAAAAGCTAGAGATAGGAACAGAAATAGAGATAGACAGGTATAGACCTGTGTGCAGATTTCCGATTTTCCTTATACATCATTGCATTTTATTTTCATACATCTCTATCGTTCAAACTTATGTCCATAGTTTAAGACAAGCTACCAATGGAGCTTGGTAAAGGCACAGAAATTATAGGATCACTTTAAAGCAAATATATGTAAATGGTCTAAATGATGAGGCTCACTTTTTTCAGTAAAAGAACACAGTAGTTTACATATAAATTTAATAGGATAGTTTCATGTTATCACAAAACAGAATTTTTTTATGTTATAGGTGAAATGTATAACTGTTCTCATTTCCCCAGAGCTCACAATGAGGGGTAGAGAGCCAGGAATCGGGTGAGGAATATGGCTCTACACACAGGAAGATCTCTTTCTACATCACTACTGTACTTGTGCCCATTTTACAGAACAGGAAATTGAAACCCAGAGAGATGAGTAAGTTCATAACGATTCAACTAATGAGGAAGTGATAGGATACTTGACTGTCACAGAATGAGATAAAATTAAATCTCGTTAAAAACTGCTCAACACTTAGCACTGTTACTAAATATTAACTGCTACACAGAAGACAATGTGATTTTTTGTAATAACGTAAAAACAAATGCTTTACTTCCTGCACTCCCATCTCTGTCAGGCTCCTGGCAATCCTTTGGAGGGCAAGAATATTGCAGAACGCTCCTAGGGGTTTTGAACTCCCAGGGAAAGGCCAGCTCAAGGCAGCCCAAGGTGAAAGGCATATTAAAGGGGTCTGATGTTCAGTTGGCCATCCTTGGGAAACACTAGGGACAACTAGTGGTGTGGACCACAATCAAGTAGATGTACAAGGTAAGAGAGGAAATATATCCGACAATTCTTCAGCATGAGCTTATTATATTGACTAGACTTGGGCTCTATTGAGCTGTAAAACACTTCTTCCTACATCATTCAGATCCATCCCACTTCAAATAAAAAACTGGGAAGGACTAGTAATTTTAGTATGTGGAGATGCTATATTTATTTGGGAATGTGGCGAAGTTTAAACATTTTTTTTCTTTTATAGAGCTGTCAGTTGGCATAATTCCCTCAGGCTCATCACATGCTAGTAAAGTATAAAACCAAAGTTAAAACCAAATTCTTAGTGTGTCTTTCCCTGAAATACTATACAATTTTAAGGCAACTGATGCTCATATTTTTAACGTCATAGGAGACAGATCTCTATTGGATAGGTGAACGATGAAAGGAAAAAAAGAATAACTGAGACCTTTTGAGCATCTGAAGACACATGTGAGCCCTTGGGTCTCACTTTCTATGGCAAAACATTACTCAGAAATGTTGGCTCTCACAAAGAATTATGGCAGTTTTTTTTCTTTTTCCCCATTTTCTGAGACACTGACCCTCTGGTGGAGATGCTGGCAGTTAATAAAACTGTCACAATACAGTGGCTGGAAAGAGTTGTAGATCAACTGCCAACCGGGGAATATGAGCATCCATGCAGGCACCAACTGCTGAAGTTGGACCTGCTTCCTCCTCTGTACAAGCTAGGCAGTATTTAAATGCTAATGTGACACCAGCATTTTCTTTACTATTTAGACAAAAGAAACTCTAATGAGCTACTTTTAAGCCCACACATGTGTTTCCATAGCAATCTTTACTTTGGAATAAAATTAGGACAAAGAGCTCCCTAACATGATTTTAAATTCTAAACTAAGCTCTGGTGATAGGCTCTACCACCAGACAGACGTTGCCATTGGGAATGCTGATTTGATTAAGTGTCCACTGTAAAGAACTCTATTTAACGGCACCATCTGTGGCTGTAATCAGTTTGAACTTGTAAAAGTGAAGATTTTGACAGGAGATGAGGCATGTGTTCCTGAGAAAGGACAACTTCCTTATTTTGAATGGATGAAAGCACAGAAGTACATCCAGAGAGCAAACACAGAGATGCTACAGGAGCTCCTAGGGAGCTCAAAAAGTTTGAGATCGAGAAGGAGAAACCTGGAAACTGACTGTGGACAGAAAGTTCATTTAGTGAGGCAAATAACTACTGTGGTATTTCTTGTAACTTAGCTTCTTTTCCAGTTGGAGTTGTCTCAGTCACTTTCTCACGGCTGGGACAAAATACTTGACATTCACAGCTTAAAAAAAGGAGAGGTTTATTTTGATTCATGGTTTCAGTCCATTGTGGGCTGGCTTCAAGGCAGGAGCATCATGGTGGAAGAAAGTTGTTAATTCTATGGTAGCCATGAAGCAAAGAGAGAAAGGAGGAGCAGGAACAAGAATATAACCTAGTGACCCAACTCCAATCAGGCCCCAATACCTAACAATACATTCTTTTACTGAAAGAATTCATCAATAGATGAATTCACTGGTGAATATAGTGTTCCCATGATCCAATTACCTTCCAAACACATGAGACTTTTGGGAGCCATTTTAGATTGAAACCAGAGCATTCTTATCCTGGTTCCCAAAAGATTCATATCCATATCATTGTCCAAAATGAATTGAGTATATCCTTAAGAGTTACCAAATCTTAACAGTTCCAGCGTTGCTGAGAAGTCCAAGTCTAATGTCTCCTATGAGACTCAAAACAAACTGTTAGCTGGGAACGCATGTAAAACTCAAAAAAATTTAAATACTTCCAGCATGCAGTACCACACAGTAAACATTCCCATTCCAAAAGACAGGTATATGGGAATAGAAAAGAACTGGATGAAAGAGAGATTGAAACCCTGCAGGGCAAATATTAAGTCCTGTAACTCTTATGTCCAGCACCTGGGGCAACACATGGTGATATATGAACTCCAAAGGGCTTAGGGGGTGGACCCTGTCCATATAGCATTGTTGCTTACATGGTCTCTCTCTTAGGCTGACTCCATACAGCTTCCTGGCATCTCCACATCACCTTTGGGTTCATTCCCACAGACTCATTCACTGCCCTCTCAGAAGCACATTGAGGAGACTCCCAGGCCTTCCTTTGAAATTTGGGTGGAAGCCCACATGACACCACAACTCTTACACTGTGCATACCCGAAAAACCAGCACCACATGGCTGATGCCAAGGTCTGCCACGAGTTCCAGTAGTATCCTGGAAAGTCTTGGACCTCTGAGAGCCTGAAGGACTGAGAACTGTCAAACAATCCCAGAGAACCAATTCCCTAACCACTGTGCCTAGGCACTTTTCTCAAATGAAAGCTTGAGTTTTGCACCCTTGAGCTTATGAAGGGTGGGGTCTTGATGATTCCTTAGCTACCTTCAAGCCATCTTTCCTCTGGTCCTGATGCAAAGTACTTGGCTCTTTTACAATGCTAATGTTTCCAGCAACCATGCTTTGCTTTGCCCCGAATTTGCAACACTTCTTTCTGAAGTAATTGAAAACTTTTCACATCAGTCTTTTGTTCCTGATTTCCTCTGTAGATATGGCTAAAAGGAGCCAAAGTACCCATGCCACAGCCTGAATTTTGGGCTGGTTTGGAATTTCTTCTGCCAGATCCATTAGTCCACTGCCCTTAATCTCACTCTCCCACAAAGATTTATGACAGGGGAAAAATTAGGATACATTTTCTGACAGGGTGTAACACACATGGCCTCTAATTCAAGTGCCATGCAAGTCCTTGTTCCCAACTAAAACCTCTTGTTGATATAGTGTAGTAAACATGGCCTGAGATTCCTTGGGGACCTAGCTCCCTACAAAACAGACAATTGAACAACGTCTTGAAGTACCTGATGGAAGTGGCTAGCCAGCACTTCTCCAAATATGATCATCTGAAAATCTTGGGAAAATGCAGAATTGGATTGAAGTAGGATAAGGTGGAATAGGAGTCTGTGCTTCTGAGGTGATATTTGTCCCTATAATGAGTAGCAGTCCCTATGCTGATCATTAGAAAGGGGACTAAATATTGGTTTATAATTAACAATAGTGACCATGCCTTCTCAGCCGCTTCTCCCACTAAGGAGGCAAGAGAAGTGTTTTCTTTCTTGCCTACTTCTTTATCTCCTTTGTGCCTTTTCAGGCCTTGTCTCATATGATGGTGGTGCTTTCTCAAAGTTTCCTGGAGCCTGGGGAATGAGGGATAGGGAAACATGAAAGGAACACAGGTCTGAGAAAACCTTTCCTGGGAGTTCTCACAGCCCAGTTTACAAAGCAGATGACAAAGTATTTTTTACATGTGTCTGGGGATGTAAATTTTTGTCCTTGGGCTGAATTCCACATGCATATTTAATACATTGGTTGCATTAAATATAGTGTTTATTATTAAAATACATCACAGCTTTAAGGAAAACATCTTTTTTAATAAACTAATCGTTGAATCTGTTGTTTAAAATCCTTGTGTCTTAGCAACAGCATATGTAATTGACCTACTGAATCTGAACTCAAGAGATTTGACTTGTTCTTTCATGGGCCCATCATTTTGTAAATAGGTGGGAGGCAAAATATTAAACCTATTGGGTTTTTATTATTGTTTTACAATATCGAGGTTGGACAAAATGATTGCTTAAATGCAAAGTTGTGATTCTAGAGTCCTAATAAGTATAGTAATTGATTTAAGATACTGCATGAGTAAATTTCATTTGTCTTTGCCACCACTGAATATCTTAGAAAATTATTTTGTTTTTGGCTCCTTTAGTTTCCACACCCATGTTGAAGGCTTCATTAGCAGTATATGTAGCTTAATGAAAGGTCAGTTAATTTTAGTCTTATTATTTGGCCATTTATTTCTTAGTGTGCTGGAATTCTTTCATTCGGGGAAGAAATGTGAAAAGGTAGAAATCATATAGCACAGTCATGGTTATCAACTTTTACTTTTTTAAAAAATAGCAGCTTTATAATGTAATTTGTCTTTAAAGGGTGCTAATAAATAGTTTTAAATATATACACTAGTTATGTAATTCTCATCACAATCAGTATGAGGACCTTTTACCATTCAAAGGAGTAACCCTTTACTCATTAACAGTCATTTTCCACTTCCCTTCAATTTTTCCCATCCCTATTTCTAGACAAACACTAAGCAACAAATGGATTTTTCTATTCCGGCCATTTTAGGTAAATGAAATCACACAGTATTTAGTCTTTTGTACATGGGTTCTTTCTTGTGCCATAATGTTTGTCAGGTTTACATATGTTGTAGCATGTATCAGCATTTCATTATTTTCATTGTTAAATAATATTCCATTACAAGGATACAGCACATCTTATTTGTCCTTTTATCCACTGAGGGACATTGGAGTGGTTTCCTCTTTTGGATCTTATTTAAAAAGCTGTATGTATATATCTTTTTATTTATACTAGAAATGAATATTGGGTCACATCATAATTCTATGTTCAATCTCTTAAGAAACTGTCAGTCTGTTCCCTGGTAGTCTGGTTTCCTATTTTACATTCCTAGAAGCAGTGTACAGGGGTTGTGAATTCTCCGCATCATTCTAACATTGTTATTATCTATCTTTTTAGTGATGTTCTAGTGAATGTAAAGTGTTGTCTCAGTGTAGTATTGGTTTGCACCTCACTAACAGCTAACGGTGTTGAGAATATTTTCATGTTGTTATTAGCCACTTGTCTATATTCTTTAGAGCAATGTATGTTCAGATTCTTTGCCCATTTTACAATGGGATTATTGCTTATTATTGGCTTGGAAGTATTCTTTATGTATTCTAGATACAAGTTCCTTGTCAAATATATGTTATGCAAAACATGTCTCCCAGATTGCAGATTATGTTTTTCTTTTGTGACAGTATTCTTTGGTGCACAAAACTTTTAACTTTAGTGAGGTCCTGTGTGTTTTATTTTATTTTGTTTTTGCTGCTTGTGCTATTATGTCACTTCTAAGAAATCACTGCACAAAGGTTTAAAAGAAAATGAAATTTTACTCATGAGGCACTTCAAAAAAATTGAAAATACACAGTATTTCAGAAACTGATATACCAAACACACAATTTGATAGCAACTCAGATGAGTTTTGACAGAAGGAAAACAGGTCCCATATGTATAGGCTATATGATACTTGACCATTCCCCTTGTCACACCATTAGGCCAGATTGCAGAAAGACATTAAATATGGAAGTGCCTGATTATTTGGGAACAATTCACTTCCAAGGACCCTAAGTGAGCTGGAAAACATGCCGAGTCAAAATTCATCAATAGAGATCCTGTATATTATTTTCTTATATTGATCTATATGGAGCATATTTATAATAGTATCTCACGTTTATCAGATGTCTAAGAAACTCCATTGGCACTGGACAGCTAGATGTTCATTTAAGCTTCCTTCTTTCTTGAAATGTCTTAGACATCTATAAAGTGATATCTATCAATTCATATTACTAGCACTATATTTCACAGTGCTTTACACTACATAGAGCAAGTGAAACACTTTGAATAAATATCAAAGTTCCTTTCTATTTTTTGAAGATCAACAACATTTTTGCCTGGTTGCAAAAGTATACTTTCATATGCTGAAAGCAAAAAGTGGATTTTCTTTTCTATAAAAATCTTATAATAACATTAAAGGGAAAAAACTAAATGTTTCTTTATCTTACCATCTGAATGAAAGAATTCACTTTGCACATTTCTTTCCACACTTGTTTTGTCTGTGTATAGCTTTGCTCATTATAACCCCAATGGATATATGATTTTTTAATTATCTTTTTTATTTTTAGTTTTTATTCGTACATGTTTGTAGTACATAGTGGTTCAGTTCTTCACGGGGAGTTGGCACGTGCATGTAAAACGTCTAATTCTTTCTCCCTCCTCTTTCCATCTCTTCATCTCCTTTTGTTTTGCAAAAGATCTGTCTCCCTGTTTCCCATTTTTCTCTTTACTTATACTTCAGGTTTCTCATATAGTTATATGAGTCATTATACATTGCATTCTCTTTTTCTAAGCTTAATTTTTCTTTTTCTTTATTCTTTTTTCCACGCTGGTCCATTGATCACAATTTCTGTATTAAGTTTTGTATGTTGCAGAATTACAGGTAGAAATAATACAAAAAGACACCACTTACCCTTTACCCAACTGATTTGTGAAGAGTATTTTAACATACTGCTTTGAAAGGCTCTCATCTGGCACCTGCATGAATAAGAGGTCTCCAAATCTGCGAAGTGACTTGCTATTCTTAGAGACAGACTTGCGTGGGAGGGTTATCTGATGACTCCACTTTCCCTTGGAGTCACGTGCTTTTTACACCTTCAGGCCGTTAACGCTCCCTGGGTGCTGAACTTCCTGCCCTCCTAAACCTTCACTAGTGGAGAGTTAGGTCTATATCCTTCCCATATCCTTCCTGATGCAGTTCGGCTCTTGGATAACTTTGGGATTTCTTCCCACACCACTCTCCACTCTGGGTTTGCTCCAGACATCACAGTCAGAATGTTCCATCGAGAACTCTATGCCTGGATCTTATGCTGTGAGAGCTTTCTTAGCCTTCCTGGCTCAGCTAAATGCTATCTCAGGGAGAACTTCACTGATTGTCCCACCCAAAGGGTCGGCTCCCTCCTCCCACATCACAGCGACTTTGTTTCAACTTATTTCCTTATTGTACTGTATAAGAATCTGTGATCTAAACATCTGATATTCACATGGATTTATTGGTATTGTCCATTTCTCCTCTGCTGATAAATAAATATTCCATGAAGCAGAATTTCTGTTTTTTTCTCCATTATAAACCACCACCTATCACTAAAGGCAATATA
This sequence comes from Heterocephalus glaber, assembly GCF_000247695.1. The sequence continues at coordinate 2,843,174 of NW_004624843.1, read as the reverse complement.
GTAGGTCCTCAAAAATGTTTATTCAATAAATAAATGACTAAGATTCTATGCATAAGCAAAGGTCTTTTCCACACTAGTCTTTCTTTTGCATCTCCTCTTCTGAGCAGAGTTGGAGCAGAGTATTAGTTTATTCCTTTTGTGATAGGTGTGAACAAACAGCCAGAAAGGAAAACACTGAAAATTACATGGATGCCTGGAAGTGTGGTGTAGTGCAAAATTTCTGAATGAAAGCTCTGCTGTTATACATGACCAAAGATCACACCCCTCAGAAACATTTTTCAATATTTTTTGGAAGTCAAAACTGCAGTGAAATATCAATTTTTTGATAGACATATGGTTTTCTTCAATATATCTTGTGGTCTAATAGAAGATATAATATAGCATAATAATATAAACTTCAGTATAACTTAGGTAATATTTTCTGCTTTGTTATCAGATAATACATTTTCTGCTGGTTTTTTAAGCCTGGAGAAAAATTATCAGTGATAAGATCGAAAAAGGTGTACAGCTACTTCGGTCACAAACGGAAGACGTACACAAGTTGCCACTGGGTTTGAAGGGGATCTAAATTCTGAGATTAAAAAAAAGCTATTGTGTCAAAAACTGGAGAGGAAGAGCTATTTTCTTCAAAGTTTAGGCTTCTGGAAAAACAGAATTGTCATCTCTGTCAATTTAACCTCAAACTACAGATAAATGTGTAGTCATCCTAGCTCTTTCAGGTATGCGAGGAAAAATAAGAAATAAATGAAAAATGCACCAGTACGTAGCCTGGTCAAATATGCTGGGGGAAAGCCTAGAGTAAAATCCTTTTTCTTTGAATATCTGTTTCTCCTTTTCTCCTGAGAACACAACTGCCTTTGGAGCAAAACAATCATCTGAGCGCTCTCCCCGGTGGACTTTCTCAGGCCGAGTATTATGCCCCTCTCACCTCTCATCCCGTAAGCCCTTTCCTCTGTCTTATTCAGGCTCTTCCCCAGGATGAGGGATGAGCTGCCAGAGAATTCTGCAGGTGTCGATTTCATCTTTCATTTCAAAGCGGGATTCCTTGGCAACAGGAAGCACCCTGCTGAGACTGAAGAATAAAGTGGCAAATTATAGGTCTGGATGCCAGGCTCCCGCTGGATCTCAGTTTCTGTCAAAGTGGCAGCTGGGGATGAGGGAACAATTTCACCGGTGGTGGGAGGGGTGGGTGAGGCGGGCACAGGGTGAGGAGAAGCCAGCACCATCAAGAAGCCCCTGGAAGGGGCTTCAGACCTAAGCATTTCATTGGCTTCTTGATCACATGAATTTCACTTCTAAATCACCAAGTGTGTAGATATATTAAGTAGAAGGAGTGATTGGGCATCTCTTGGTGGACTGAAATAAACAATGTTCACAAGAATAGCGTATGTGCAATCCAGTATCTCTGCAACTAAAACCTTGAAGTCCTCTAAATTAATGTAAGATGTTTGAATATGATTGTGATATTAACTTTTATTAATTGTTCACTGCATAGAAAGATGGTTTAATTGCTTTACTTGTATCACTCATTTGGTCCTCAAACCTGCCCATGACTTCACACCACTGTCTGCCTTATAGATGATAATACTGAGTGTGGAGTAGCAAAGAAACTTAGTTAAAGATGGCAGACAAATCTCTAGGAATAAACTGTTATGACTACAAATGTGCTAAGAGAAAGCAGAAGTCATTACCATATCCAAGAAATTTAATATTAATGTGAATAGAATATAGAAGTCATCTAGACAAGAGGTGAATTTTTCTTGAAACTGGCTGGGGACCAGCTTTCTGTTACTGTCTTCACTGACTGTATTCGAAAGGGTTGTTTCTTAGCCTGGTACCCATCACATTTGTCACATCTAAATGGCAAAAGTGCCCAGCAAGTTTTTATTTTTATTTGAGAGGAAGAGGCTTAGACTTATTGAAAAAAAATAGATATTCAGAATATCTCGTGCTTGTTCATACTCAGTCAACTGCAAATTACATAAGTCTTCATTTTGGGGAGGACATGACGCTGTCAACAAGATTTTCCCGAAGGCCCAGTTCAGGGCGGCAGGGAGAGTGATGATTCACACACTCATTCATCTGATAATGTGTGGGCACTGATCATGCATCAGGCACTCTGCTAGGTATCAGCCATACAAAGATAGATAGCATTAAAATATTTCTTGTCATTGTTTCTGGGAAGAGCTTGGTTAACAAAGGAGTTGGACTGGGAACAAGAAAGTTACAAAAAATTGTTGAACTTTGTCAATGACAGAGAAATAAAGACCACCTAAACTTATCAGATCTCAGGGTGGTGGTGAAAGGCGGAGGATATTTTAATCGGTTATAACAGTATGGGGAGAGAGTGATGAAAATCCACTTAAAATAATTGCATATTGACTAGGAAGGACTCGAGGTGATTTTGGAGGTGGCTCATTCATGAATGTTTTCAAGCATGGACTTGGAGAGCCTGCCTGTTATTCTGTTGTATCAAAAACTCTGTTCAGTACATCTTTATTTCTTCCAATATTCTTTATCTCCAAAAAACTTCCACAATAGTGTTTCTGTGCTCTATATGCCTTTTGGTTATAATACACTACATTATTTTAGGGTTTCAGACCCAGTGCTAGTCACTTTCATTTATTATCTCATTTACTTTTAGAAAACTTCTGTAAGGTGACTTTTATTACTGTGACCCTTTCATCAGTGAAAACAGGGTGATTTTCCAAAGATTGATTCATTACCAAGTGATATATGGAAATAAGTCTACTTAGTACGAAAGCCTATTTTTTTTTTTCTGTGTGTGAGGTACTGGGGATTAAACTCAGGGAACAATGAGCAACATTCCCAACCCTTTTTATTTTTATTTTTTGGAGACAAGGTCTTTCTAAATTTCCTGAGCTGGCTTTTAACTTGGAATTCACCTGCCTCAGGCTCCCCAGCAGCGGGAACTAAATGTGTACCAAAGGCTATGTTGTTCAGACTCTTCTACCTTGATTAGGAAACAGCTCCATTTTTTTGTGATTCCTTTCAGTCTATTTCTGTTGGAGTGCAAATTGTGTGCTATCATAGGTGAAACATGACTCAGGGTCAAATGGATCTCCTGAGCTTTGCTGTTTGAGAGAGCAACAATTTCTCTCTAATGATAGTCACATTGGTGATTTTCACCCAGATTTACCTGGTTATTGTATAAAATGATTCACAGTGTAAATGGCTTGGCACAGCACCTTCCCACTGATGAGAAGAGCTTTACTTTCCACAAGTTCTCTTCTCTCCCAAGCAGACACAGTTTGACAATTTTTCTCTTATGCCCCATGCCCAGTGTTCTTCCTTATCTGATAGATATATTCTGCTACTCTATTACTGAAAGGTAATTCTATTTTATCTTCCATTAGCTGATAGATTTGGGAGTATCAAATAGAAATGATTCTCTTGTAGGTTATATTGTAACTCAGAAGTCTCAAAATATATTAAAGAAATTCAGTGGGAAGAAAAAAAATGTCCTGAGTCCTGGTTCCAGTCTTCAACTAATTAGGTTTGTAATGTTCATTGGTCTCTTTAAAAATCAATTTCCTACTTTGTGCGATGTGGAAAATACACAATTTCTTTCTTAAAATAAATTTGTTGTGTATATTTGAGATGATATATGGTGATATGGGATATATATATATACAATAAAATAGTTATGAGAGTAGCAGATTGACATATCTATCATCTTACATAGTTTTTTTTTTATATCAAGAGTGTCTAAAATCTACTTATTTATCAAAATCCCTGATACAATACAATTTTATTTACTATAGTCCTCATGTTGTACATTAGGTCTCTAGAGTTGTTCATCCAGCATATCAGCTACTTGTTATCTTTGGAACCACATTTCCCTATTTCATCTACCCTGCTGTGATAATCACTCTTTTATTCTCTATCTTTATATATTTGAAATTTTTGGAGACTCCTCATATATGATTGAATCGTACAATATGTTTCTTTTTGTGCTGGGCTCATTTTGCTTACCATAAAAACTGAATAGATGAAGAAGACATAAAAATGACTAACATATATATACAAAGATGTTCACTATCACTAATCGTGGAAGAAATGCAAATTGAAACCATATTACCTCACAACCACAAAAATAGCTATTATCAAAGAGACAATAGATAACAAATGTTGGTGAGGGTACACAGGCAAAAGGAACTCCAGTACACTGTTGGTAGGAATGTTTAATGGTGGAGCCATTACAGAATGTGATATGGAGGTTCTTAAAGAAATTAAAAATAGAATTATCATGTATCCAATAATCCTTCTTCTGGGTATATTAGCAAAAGAGTGGAAATCATCACCTCCTGAAGATATCTACACTCCTATATTCATAGTAACATTGTTAACAATATGGATACAGGACCAACCTGAGTGTCTGTCCACAGATGAACGGAAAGACAAAGTGACACATGCACACACACACATGCACTAAAATACTATTTCATCTTTAAAAATAATAAAATACATGATAGTGTTTTCTCTGTCCAGAATACAGTGATTCCAATTATTAAATAATTTCTTTTTTTAGGCTTTTTAGTTTCTGTAGTCAACCAATGGTTCGCTGCTTTCTTTAACCTTGGCCAGCATGGAATGAATTGTTCATACCTAGAAAGCCCAAGAAAATGAGAAATAAGGTTTTAAGATTGAAGACCAATCCAAGCAACAGATACTGTGTGCCCTGCAGTAGGGTTTCTGGTGGTCTGGAAACAGCATGAGGATAATGGAAGAAATTAAAAACATCTGCAAATAATGACTCTCCTGGGCTGATCCTGGAGCTTCGAGTTGGTTGACACAATGGCAGTGCTTCTTTAACTAGTCAAAAAAATAACAACTTGGGTGCATGTATGCACCTGTGGAAGTATTAAGGTGAACTCACCTATAAAAATAAAAGGCAAATTCAATTTGTTTGAAATAGACAAGGCTCTCTTTTTATGAAGGAAGAAAAGTGGACATTGTTAGATCTCTTGGTCATGTCCTGAGAGGAGGGACATTTATTATGAGTCAAGATAGCTTTTCCATTTTGGATCTTAAAAAAATGCAATATGTATGAGAGATAAGCTTCCTTTCTGTCATGGAGATACATGCTACAATTAGCAAAAGTTGATGGGAACAGTTCTAAAAAATTATAATTGACTTGAGCCAACAGAACATAAAGGACAGCTCCATCTTATACTTCCACTATATAATTACTTGATAAATTCTAGGCTCAGTCAACAGTCTAAGGGGCCATAATCAAATATTGAGCATAGTCTCATTCACAGCAACCTGGGTTTATCTCCCCTACTTCCAAGAATGTTAGGAATGCTTTCATGGTGTATTCAAAGGCATAATTCAGGCACGCAAGAAGCATAAAACTCAGACTGGTGGCAGATGCTTAAGTAATTCGCAAATAATACCACAAATCATTCATTACATTTTAGCCTTTGCATTACGGCAGGATCATGTTATTTTGTGATGTTTTTAGAAGGCGATTACAATTTCCAAATTAAGCTTTAAAGAGTGTACTGGTTGATCATTTAGTTTGGAGTTCACATTCAAGGAAGTGAAGAGATCTACTCTTTCACAAACTCTGTAAATAAACATAACACATTGATTAAAAACAGCGAATTGCAGGCTTTTGTAGGTAATGATTTCACCAAGTTGAATAGAGAGCCTGAATACTGGTGCCTTGTGAGAGTGATACATTCTCTTCCTATTTGATGGAAATATACACATATATATTGTATCTCTCCCCCAGGAATTGAGAATGGGAAATACACTTAAAATAAATATTGTAGGGTCAGAAAGTGGAAATCAAAGGAAAAGGAAAACCCAAGCGCATCACCCTAAAATTAAGGGAGTTAATGCAACTGGCTTTTAAATTGGGCACTGAGCTCCCTGGCACCTGTGTATCAGTGCTTATTCACTGTAAGCTCACTGTGTATTACCTGCATGCCAGAGACAAGCTAGAATATTGGTAACAGTCATTTGGATGAAGAGTTCTCTTTTTGCCTATTTTTGCAAAGAGTGGACCATTTCACCTTTTATAAACAGTTCCATTACAGTAAACTATACACCACACTACACATGAATCATGCATTATTTTAGAAAGAAGATCAAATTTATTTCTTCAGTAGATAATGCACCACATGGCACAACATTCAAAAGACAGAGTGCAATGCATTGAACTGTCTCTTTGGCTCTACAGGCCCTAGCCACCAATGGCTCTCCCCAAGTACCACATTCTTGAGTATGTGTCCAAGGATAATCTATGCATAAATAAAAATTACTTATGAACAGCTATATAGTCCTTTAATTATTAAATTATTATATAGTTATTGATAAAGTTATACATACTTGGTCTGTACCTTGCCCTTTTCACGTAAATATATATTCAGAGGAGTGTTCCATACTGTGCCGGGGAGGTGTTTCACTGTCACTGTTATATGTCTTCTCAGTTATTATTATATTCTCATGATATGTTATTTTCATTATTACCCTATGGTGAGGCAATGAAGTATAATGGTCTAGCTCATGCTCTTGGAATAAGATTCCTTTGCATTCAAATACCCTTCTTGCCAGTTACTCTCTGACATCTTATGTATGTTGCTTAATCTTTTTCTCACATATAAAATGGGATGATAGTGGTATTGTTGGGTTGTGTGACATAATCCATGGAAGGCATTTAAAATGGTATATGATACAACCAAACACTTCATATGTGGTTTTTTTTCATAAAATTCATTGTATGCATTATAATTAATTAACTAATTTCTCTTTGATGGATATATAAGAAATGTGCACATTTTTATTTCATTAGTGTCTACAGTAATTTAGACTTCCCATAGCTAGATATAAAAGGCTTGTTATAACTGACCTATATCAATAATACATAGAAGTAACCCCTCCTCCAATTTTAGACATGTCTTATGTACATTTTTATCTTTCTCATCTTATAGATGGAACCAATATATTATTATAATATTTATTTTCATTTCCTTTATTAAAAGTGAGAGTGGTAAAGTCCCATTTCTACTAATAGTAGCATAGCTCATATCAGACCAAACTTACCAGAGCTAGCAATTATAAACTCTGGACAAAATACTTATAAAATCTGTAAAAGAAAAAAAGACCCTATAACTATCTGAAGGTCTTGAAGTGAAACAAAAGCAAGAAGAAGCAGGAAGTAATTGGACACAGAAAAGAGGAATGGCATAGTGATTATACTGTTTTTAAAGTATAGTCCCTTTAAAAAGGCAATGGCAGGTCTCAGAAACTCAGGAGGTGGATAGAACTATATAGAAAGCAAATCAAAGGACAAATTCAGTACTAACATTGCAGCTAGAGAGTGAGGAGGAAAGCCCTGGCAAGTAAAGGAGAGATCTATTTTTAAATCTCTTGATGATCTCCAAAGAATATATTCATTGAAAAGATTTTAATCAGGCCATCTAAGGCACAAAAAGCATATATATATGAAAAAATCCAAGGGACAAAAAAGAATATATATGAGAAAAGAAGTGTAAGTCCAATTCAGTCCTTGCATTTTACTTGAAATGCTGTGATACTAATTCTAAGTAGACTGAAAATTTAAGAAAGAGTATTGTCACTCAGTGAACCAATATAACAAAGGAAAAGCAGAAATTCCATTTGACCCAGCTATTCCTCTTCTAGGTATCTTCCCAGAAGACTTAAAGAGATCCTATGACAATGATGTATTCACACCTATGTTTATAGCAGCACAATTCATAATAACTCAGTGAAGTAATTCAGACACACACATTTAAATAACAAATGATTTCTCTTATATGAAAAATTCAATATATAGTATATATAAAGTTTGACATAAAAGACAAGTAATAAGAAAAAAGAGAAAGAAAACAAAAGGGATTGTAATCCGGGGTGGACAATGTTTATAAAAGTGCACCTTGACTTAATACAATTGTCTTACATGTTTTAGATGTTCTTTGACCTATGAGTCTGGTTTTTAATCTGTATATATGATAATAACTTTATAAGTTCTTATAAGATAAATAAATGAATCTGGTGCTGAAAATGAAAGGAAGGTAGAGGGCGGGGGGAAAAGAAGGGAATTGAAACGTGTCATGTACATGTGCTGATCCCCTACAGTGAAGGTAATCATTATGTACTGCAAACATGTACTAATAAAAGTCAAAACAGGGGCTGGGGATTTAGCTCAGTGGCACTGCGCCTGCCTCGCAAGTGCAAGGTCCTGAGTTCAATCCCTGATACTGAAAAAAAAAAAAGAAAAAGAAAAAAAAGAAACAAAAACTAATAGATACATTAAAACAGAATTCTAAGAGATATTTTTAGCCCAAAGAAAAGCCAAGAAACAGAGACAGGAAAGAAAAAAAGAGAGAGACAAATGGAACAAACAGAAAACAAAGAGCAAATTACAAGCCTTTGTTCAATCATGTCTGCCACATTAAATGCAAATGAAGAAGGTACTCCAATTAGAAGACAGCTATTATAAGACTGAATAAAAATAACAAGTAGGGTGCAACTACACCTGATCCAGGCAGACTGCACTTTATCATGACACTGATGCAATGAATTTAAATAGGCAGAGAAAGATGCCCAAAAGCCTTTTTTGTAAGAAAGGTAATTTGCCTATATTAATGCTAGAAACAAATAGACTTCCAAGTATTCTTAAAAACACAAAGGAACACTTTATGCTAAGAAATGGTCACCAGTAGTACATAATGACCATAAGTGTGTGTGTATATTTGTAATAGAATTTCAAAACCTATAGTATCAATGCTGATATAATTAAAGTGGGTAAAATAAAATCTTTGTCGATTTTCCTATAAATTTTCCTATGCCACCATAGTTGGAGATTTCCACACCTCTCAGGGATCAATCAAATGAATAGGCAAGACATCAGTGAGGGCATAAGCAATCTTAGAAATCCTATTAATCAATTCAGGCTCACTGGTATTTATGGAACACAACACCCAATGCATTATTTTTCAATGCATGCATCATGAAGGATCATATCCAGGGCCAAGAAGCAAATCTTAATACATTTTGGATGATTGACATAGAGTAGAAATCAATAGCTATGAGAGCTTTAAAGTCTCCAAATATTTGAAATTATGTAAGACACATCTATAAAACCCACGTTCAAATAAGGTATTGCATGGAAATTAAAAATATTTTAAGTGATTGAAAATGAAAACATAATAAGGCATTTATGAAAGTACTTAAAGGGAAATTCATGGTTTTAAATGCTTACATTACCAAACCAGAAAAGTCTAAAATTAAGAATGTAAATTTCACCTCAAGCAACTAAAACAAGAGAAAACTAAAGTCAAGATAGAAGGAAGAGAGTAATAAAGCTATGTGGAATAATCAATGAAATAGAAAAGGTCAAACATCTTTTGATGGGCTTTTGTACTTGCTTTCTTATAGTAAATTACTTATTCATATAAGTATTTTGAAATTCTTTTACTAATTTGTGAAGATGCCATTTAAACATTAAAGATTATACTTTATGTGTTCTTTTTAAAGCTGTTTTGTCCTTTGCTTTTTTTATGATCATTTTTGACCGTGCACATTTTGGGGTTTATATAGTAACCATCTATGTTTCCTGGATTTTGTGCTTAATTTATAAACACCTTTCCTGAACTCTATATACAACTAGCAATTCTATAGTTGTATTTTTAAAACTTTTCAAAATATAGTTTTGATACGTAGGAATTTTACTGTACAGTGATGGTGTTTAGTATTTTTTTCTTGAGATGGCTAATTGCCTTAATAACATTTATTGACTAATCTGGATGGTTTCCACTGACAGAAATACCCTAAAATAAAATCCCTTATGTATTTGGGTATATTTACATATTTTTTGTGGCTGCATTTATTCAGGCACAATAAAATTCTACAGTAATTAATTAGGCTTTATAATAGTGAGTTTCAATTCATTAATCTCTTTCAAATATTGACATATCTTGTTTATTGATTTTTGTATATCAACTTTAGAATCAGCTTGCCTATTGCAAATAAACTCCTGATCATTTTTTAGAAAGTTATAAATTAATAGAGTAAAATTGGGAAGAGTTGATAATTTAATGATAATTGTGTTGGCTAAGATTATGGTGTATTTTTCATCCCTTTAAAATGTTTTGGGTTCACTTACTAATGCTTTAAATCTTTTCTTCATAAGGATTTTGTATATTTTTGTAAGATTTGGTACTAGCAACTGATTTTCTCTTTTTGAAATTTTATTATATCAACTGTCACATATATATGTTCATGTTACATATATGTATATATACATATCCCCAAATATAGATGCAGAAATGTAGATACATATATGAAAGTGTCATGTTATTTTATTGATTATTTGTATTATTTGTAGTGATTTTCTTATTGAGTTTTCTGGATAAATGATTATATAATTTGTAGATGACAATAATTTTTTCCTCATCATTCATAATTTTATATGTTTCCTTTATTGGTTGATAGTAGAGCTCTTACTTTTGAAAAAGACATTTAGTGTTTTTCATTTAGCGTAATTATGATTTTTAGTTTAATAAAGACTTATCTTTCTCTAATTATTTTATAGAATTTTTCTCATCAATAATGGATATTAAATTTTTTCTTTTGAATATAAATATAGTGAATTATGGAAATATGTTCCTAACATGGCACCATGGTAATATTACTGAATAAAGACCATGAGATTATTTTGTGTTATAATTTTTTTTTTTTTGATACCGGGGATCGAACTCGGGTCCTTGAGCTTGCGCAGCAGGCGGCGAAACCACTGAGCTAAATCCCCGGCCCTTTGTTATCTTTTAATATGTTGGTGAATTTTATTTGCTAATATTCTGTTGAGAAGTTTTGCTTAGATATTCATACAAAAGAGCCAACATCATTTTTATGGCTTACTTATTTTGTTACCAATCTTATACTACTTTTATAAAAACGGAAAGAAATTTATCACTAGGCTCTAAAACAGCAGTTACAAAATACTATTTGCAATGTGAGTTTGTAAATAAAATTTTGTTGTAACACAGTCAACCATGTTCATTCCTTTATATACTGGCTGTGGTTGTTTTCATCCTATGAATGTAAAACTGAACAGATTCGACAGACAAGGCGAAACTCACAAGCCAAAGATGATTAGTGCCGGGCCTTTTATTGAAAAAGTTTGTTATTTTATTCCCCTTCTCTGACATAATTTTTTTTTTTTTTTGCTGTACCAGGGATGGAACTCATGACCTTGTGCTTGCGAGTTAGGCACGACAGTGGCAGCGTCACACCTGTCTCTGACATAATTTGAGAAGCGCAGGAATTATTGTTAAAATAATGGTTTGGTAGGATTCCGTGGGAAACTGCTTCAACTCATTAATTCCCTGAGTTGATTTTATTTCCTGCTTATTTATTGCGAACATTATATCTACGTTTAGTGTTCATTGAAAGTTTCTTTGTAACTCAACATATTTTGAATGTTTCAAAAGGACTTGAAAACATGTGTATTTCTCATTTGTGAAGAAAAGTTTTTAAATGCATATTAGCTTAATATTCTTCATTATAATTTCGATCTACAGTGTTGTCACTGTGCTTCTCAACTGATAATCTTTTACAGAAAAGGAGAGATAAATTCCAAATGCCCTTTGCTCGGCATTTTCTCTCATCTGTGCTTTTGAGTGTTGGTTACATATTATTTAAGTTACAGGTAATCAAGATTATTAGGCATAGATTATGGAATATAGGCTTTTTGATTATAAAGTGTTTTTCTTTAATTCACAATTCAATTTATCCTTAACTTAATCTTACCTGATATGAAATTTACTTCCTTTGCTTTATTTGACCTCATACTTTCAGGAATTACTTTGAACCATCTTTTAGTTTGTGTTCAATATTTTATTATAATTTTATATATGTCATAATTTTGAATATACTGATTCTTTTATTCTTATAGAGTATTTTATGATTAAATATGATGTTTTGCTTATTTAAATATATGAATTTTATCAGCTTGTTACAAGATATTTGTTTAGTCCTAGAATCACATTTTATTCTATTCTTTCTTTTATGGTTGTGTTTTTAGTGTTTTTGTACCATCCTTTATGTAGTGTGTGCAATCTTTGGTCTGTATGCACATATTTCTTCTAATAATTGCAGAGTTTAACTTTTTATTTTAGTAATAATTTTTACGTATTTACTGTTAAGAAATAAATGTCACCTTTCACTATGTCAATCATGAAGAGTTTTATTTCTAATCTTTCAGCATCTCTCAACTAATCTATTACTGTAAAAGGTGAGGGCACCAGCAAATTTTCTTCCTTTCTTCTCTAACTCAGTTATATTATTTCTACACTATCACTGTAGATAAGATTTGCATTCTGTTACTTAACCTCTGAGTGTCAAAAAAATAATAATGGTACTTAATTCACAGAAATTTTGTGAGGATTTAGAATAGTGCCTGAAATTTATTAAATGCTTAATGAATATGATCATTTTCATTATTATTTTATTGTCAATTGTATTGCTTAGGTTTATTTCAGTCTTATTCATAGAGCTAAATGGATCCAATGGCATTCTGTTTATCTTTTGGTTAGTTGCAGCTAAGTTATCTACTTCCTTTCAGGACCCATGGAGACCACATTTCTCAGGCCTAAACATATCAGTCTGTTGCTTTTATACTTGAATGGTGGCTTAGAGATGCATAAGATTCTTTGAGGGGTTTGTGACTGTACGTATTGCCTTATGTGACTTAATGTTGTTATGGAGAAGTTTTCATATTTTTATCTTGGCATCTTGTATATTTTCATCATGGCAACTTGATCACTCAGTTTTTATGGCCCCCCAAATTTGTTTTATATATTTGAAGATTAATAGATATAGGATTTCTTTTAATTTCTGGAATATTTATCTCTAAATATTTATTTTGTTGTTTCATTATTTTGGTTCTGTTTACTAAGAATACCAGTAATTATTATTATTAAAATTTTTATCTGTACATGTTTATTGTACATTTTGATTACAGTCACCATGGGAAATTGCTACATGTGCATGGCATTTTTCAATTCTTTTTTAATCCATTTTCCACTCCCTCCCTCCACCAATAATTATTTGTTACACTATCTTTGTATTATTTTTACAATTAACATTTTTCTCTTCATTCTGATATTGTCCATTTATATTTCATTTTCTTTATTGCTTTTCATAATCTGTGCCATCACATTTTCAGGAGGGTTTAGTGTGCTTATTTTCTTCTCCTTCCAGTGCTCTTCATCTGTGTTAGTTTCCTGTCTTATGGATCTGCTTTAACCTCTTATTTTAAGATGGCATTTGGTTTATGACATTTTTATTAGGTTTTCATACCTTGTTATGGCACTTTAAATTTCCCTCATTTCCACATTATATACAATTTGTTATTTGTCAATTTCCACTCTTTTTTTCCTGTGAGTCGGAGCATATCATATCTTTGCTTTAGGGAGGGATGGGTCTTTCATCACTGCATGTACTTGAATAAGTTAAATTCCCACTAGACCTATTTGTCTGCAGTCTTTGACAGTGAGGGACATGGCTCACACTAGCAGAAATTCTGTATAACAGTTACATATGAGAGTGCATTTGTCTGAGCCCTTAATTTGCCAGCAGCATAGTTGCTTATAACGCAGACTATTGCTCCCACAACTTTCCCATTGCCTAACTCTTCCATCACGTACAGTGAATCTGGGCTGTCTCTCACTGCCCCACTTTCCTTTCATCTTATTTGTATCAGCAAGGGTTCAAGGCAACTTCTGCCAGAGCCGGTTCTCCTGTTTCCACTCTTCTCCCTCAAGAACTGCTGCTTTTGCTTTGTGAGTTTCCTTGAGATCTGCGTTTGCTCTTTCTTCCTGCAACCCTGTGTGCCTTTCCCTCCCCTGGTTGTGCTCTTTGTTATGAAGGATTTCTTTTGTCTTAATCAGATGTGGATATAGGTCGTGCTGGTTTTGTTGGTTTAGATGTCTGGTCAGTGTCATCTTTGCCACTGTCGTAAAATTACACGAGCAATATTTTTTGTTGTTACTAATTAATTCCGTAAGCCAGTTTTCACGTTGGCAAATGACACTTGTAAAAGTATTTCCTTTTCTTTCTCAGTGGGAGCAGCCAAGTCCCATCTGTTTCCCCAGTCATATCACACATTGAATAAAAGAGCTGCTTCATTAATCATTAAACAGTCAGCTCAAATTCCACTCTCTGCTCCTTTCCTGCCAGAGGAGTTGCCTCCCGCATCCTTCTCCCCTATAGATCTGGCTATTTATGTCCTACGTGCAATATTTACAAGAAAAAATGTCAGTGGATTTTGATCTAACTCACCCTTTCAGGAATGTCACCAAAAAGTGGACAAATACTTTTGTAGGTCCAGTCATGCCTGGCAGTTAGCCTTCTCTGAGATGTTTTTCTATTCTCCTTCATTTCCAATGCTTCCCTATCCTTCAAGGGTCAGCAAACATCCTGTCTCTTTATAAAAATGTCTCAAACTGCCAAGCACACAGTGAAGTCTCTTTTCTCTGAATCCCTTAATTCCTTGTCTCTTTCTCGTAGGGCTATGTTTTGGTGTTAAAAACATGTATCTGTAGACAGACTGCTTATGTAGGAGCCTCCATTTGGTAAGTGGCCAACTTAATAATTCTGTTGACTTAATCTCCTTTGCCTCAGTGGGTGACCTAGAAAGGAGGACATTTGGCTTAGTTTTAGAATGAGTGATAATAATAGCATTTAGCTCATAGAGTTTCAATTATTAATTTGAATTTTGATTTTGATTTCAACTTGTATATTGATTGACATGTGAAATTTTACAACAAATGAATAAACCTGGAAATTGCTTTATAAAACTGGATTTCCTAATGATGTATTTTCACCTCTTGTTTTAAAACAAGACAGTGACATCGGTAAATGTGACTTGTTCTTTACGTGTCATGCTTCTGTGTTGTATTTGGTTATTTGGGCTCTATATAAATGTGCCTTAAGTCCCATAGCTATGATATAGGCTTCTTATTTTTGTCTACCATGGCAGTAAACACACATATAAACATCAAAGGTCTTTATTGTTATATTTTCCGACAGACTGATTGGTAATACTGATGGTTAGTAGGACCATTTGACATTCATCTTCTCAATGCTTCTGTATTGAGTGCTTACTATATATCAGATGCTATTTTAGGGAATATAGCAGGTAAACTATTCAGACAAAAATTCCTGCCTTCATAAAATTTAAATTTTGGATGAATAAATAAAACATGTTATATACAGTGATCAGGGTGGTAAAGAAAACTGAAGAAGGAATGTATGGTGATGGAGAAGCAAGACCTGCAGGTACTGGTGGGAAAGCACTCCAGGCAGAGTCAGCATGCATGGAAAACTTTAGATGGGAGAGTCTCAGGCAGCATTGTAGGTAAAACAAAGGAAGCTAATATGACTGGAGTTGGGTGAATAGCGAGCTAGTAGGAGCTGAGGTCATTGACATTCCACATTGAGTTCAGGTCTTCTTGGTGAGTGTAAATATACTGAGCTTCTCTCTGAGTGAGCTGGGAAGGTGTTGAAAGGTATTGATGAGACAAATGGCATAGCTTGTGTTTTATCAGGCTTACTTTGACTGCACTGTCTAAGCTACACTATAGAAGGGAAAGAAGCTGGAAAGGAATTGCTTGGTAGGTTAATGCAGTGGACCATGGGAAAGACATTGGCATTTTGCACTCCATTCATATCAATTATAGGGTAGAAAAATAAGCCATCAGATGATATTTAGAGTATGTACTGTTTGAGAGACCTTCTAGACATAGTAGTGCCTACATGGCTGGTGGTATAAATAAGTCTGAAGATCAAGAGAGAAGTTCAGGCTGGAGGTCTAAATTTTGGACTCAGCATGAAAAGATGCAGTAATTAGTGAATAAGTCTGAGGGCTGAGACTTGGGGAATTCTAATATTATGTTGTCAGAGAGATGAAGAAAAATCAGCAGAGAAAACTGAGAAACAGTAGCCCATGAGGTGAAAAGAACACTTGAGTATTGTTACTGTTTCAAGAAGATTGTTGTGCAAGCAAAGCAAGGGTTTTAAAGAATGCTGAGGGATAATGGCAGGGAAGGCCACTGATAGGTAAGGAGAGCACCCTCCTCACCTTCATGGCTGTTACCAAGGCCACAGATAATAAGGAAAATAACTCAAACTGCTAGCTCTTGCTACAGTTACAGGGGAACCAGTGATTGGGGAGAGCCATTTTGGCTTTGGTTGAAGTAAACAAAACAAAACAAAGCAAAAAACCCCCACAAAAAACAAAACCAAAACCAGACACCAGGAAGGTTGAGATAAGATAAGGTTACAGAGATTACCAAGGCCACAGTAGAGGGCTTTCACAAGTGATGGTAACAGTGGGAAATAAGAACAAAAAGAGGGCTGAACACATCCACATGAGGTCTAGAATGTATGACATGCAAGGTTTTCTTGTGGCCCATGGCATAACAGATAAAAACTTAATGTTTCACACTCATTGTCTCCAGGTCAATGGGGTGACAAGGTGGTAATCTTTGTGGGAAGGAGATGGCTAAGTCTGGGACTCTCCAATTACTTCACCTATTAGAGGTATGGATGCTCAGGAAAAAGCAGTATTTCTCTGAACAGATGCTTTCTTACCCCAAGCCACAGAGAGAGGAGCAGAAACTTAAGAGTGAGGTAGGGAAACTCAGTTCCCAACATCATTTCTTTTTAATTTTCCTGTGTTGTTTTCTCCCTGAGGTACCATGGGGATCATATTTGCACTGTGCTCCTGGACAAGACACTGTGAAGACACTATGTGCATCCTGACAGCATCAGGCAGCACTGATACTGATTGCCATAGGCAGCTGGGGAGGAGAAGGTAAAGGCAGCCATTGGCCTGAAGGCCTTGCCACATGCTCTCATGTACCAGGTTTGTCTGGCATGCCATGACAAACCAGTTCCATGTCCATGGACTTAAGTTAAAATTTCTGAGCCTGCATTTCCTCAAAAGTAAATGGAGGCGATACTACAGGGCAGTATTATCCTAGATATTAGTCATCACATATGTAGACACACACCTACTATTGTTTCTCCCTTTCTTTCTAAACAACAAATATAGAGTTTTGTTTGGAAGTCAGTGTGTACCACCCAGGTGAAATAGCCATTGTCACAGACTCCCTTGCAGCTAGGAGTGGCCATGTCATTTTTTTTCTTGGCAGTGAGAAAAAAAGGAGCATCTACTCGAGGCTTATGCAAGACTCTTTTGGGTTGTCCTGAAAATAGAGGAACTAGACTGGAGTTCTCTCTTGTTTCTCTCCCAACAAGATAAGAACATGGAAGTGATAGTGCCAGTGAGACACCTTACTTGTTACTGCGAGATGAGGATAAAGCCAATACTTGAAGAATTTTTGGGAGAAAATATAAAAGGATTTTGAATTCTTGATGATATCTTTTATATTTTGAGGGATACCTGGCTAGATTCTACATACCTCTGGGCTTTTTAGTGTTAAGAAACCAAATTGTTGTTCATTTAAGCTATTATAATTTGGGTTGCCAGTTTGTATCTCTAAAGAGATACAATTTATAAAATACCTGCCTATGCCTGGCATCTAGTGAAGTGTTCAGTAATTCATTTATTTGTATATTTATTTAGACTCCATGTGCCTAAAATGGAATTATCAGTTTTCTTTACACATAATCTCTGTGAGTACAAGCACGGACCTCTTTTATTAAATTTAAAATTTTTTCAGTAATGTGAAATTTCTTTCCTCTTTATATCCCTTCTACATGGGAACCTATTACATCTTTCTGCTTTATATCAACTCCTGAGAAGGAATGGTGCTTCCTTTGATAGGTAAGGTCTTGGTGGCATCAGGAAGGAGTTGGTTTTTGGTTGCAAATTATGACTATAAGCACTGGAATCAAGGATCAAGTCTTATCAGCTCCATCTTATTGTGGAGTTAGAAAAGGTAGTAATGCTCACTGGGGCTACGTATGTATTTCAATTTAAAGTAAAAGTCAAGGTAATGTCAATTTATAAGTAAGGTTATGAGGGTCTGGACCATATGCCAAAAGGGAAAAGCAATTCTTGGTACTCAAAATCTAATGTTCTCTGTGTGGTCATGGATTTCATGTGAACTGCTTCATGTGATCAGTTAGTTAACTTAAACCACAGAATCCAAACCATTGGGAGAGAAGACTTTTGAGTTTTTAAAAATATTTGCAAAATTTTTATTGAGTAATCCTGGGATGTTTAGTAGTTTAAGGATTTCATGTCTCCTTTAAGAGATCACATTTGGAATTATAATGAATTTAACTGTGCTTTTAAAAAAATCTTTTTCTGCTTAAAAAGTCTTTTTGTGTTCTAGAAGATATATTCATCTGAAGATGAATAGGAAGTTCTTGATTCCTTTGTTTCAGGATCTCTCATTTATAAAGTAAAATTTCAGACCGACAAACATTTTATCTAATTCTACGTTTTAAAGTCTGTCTCTTAAGCAGCAAAGAATCTGAACTTTATTGTGTGTGAGACGCTCATTTACTTTGATAAGGCACTTCTGTTGCACTTCAATTTTTTAATAGCTTATCCATAACAACTGTAGTATGTTATCTACAGTTATATAAAATGTTTTCTGTATTGAGCTCCTTCTTCAAGTCCAAAATCTACTTGTGAAATCTTCAAATTTCCAACAGCATTCACCATAAACAGATGTAACTCTATACTTACAATAATATTGCTTTCAAGTGTATCTTCCAGAACTCATTACTTAAAATGAAGAAGAAAATAAGTAAGGAAAGAATTTAAGGAATTTCCAGAAAATGCAAGCGTCTGTTTCTGTGGTGATGAATGGCTCCGTGAGGAAATTCAGCTCTCTTATTAATATAACATCTGCTTGCACTTGCATAAATAAAAACACAAGCACAGGACAGACTTAACGGAAGGGGGAAGAGGGAGGATGGGATGTAGGTTTTTTTGCATAATCATCCCTAACAGCCAAGAAATTTAACTAGCAGACATGTTAATTATTGAGCCTTTGGCCAAGGTAATTCCAAGGGAGAAGGCAAAGCCTCTTGAGACCATAACAAATATAGTGAATCCATTAGGTAATTGCTAAAGTACTGAGACAGTATACAGGGTTGAAGGATGCCATTCTGTCAGAACAGCAATTATCAGTGGCTCCTCTGGGGACTATATGGGATTTTAACCACCAAAATTCAATGTCTCGGTTAATATGTTTTAAGAAGAACTCTACTGTCCTCATCTGCATGATCAGATTGCTGTCTTCTTTTGTGCATTGTCAGTCAGAAGCAGAGAGCACAGCTAATTCACGACAGAGCAGAATTGTATTCTCACGCTACTGCATGGATGAGGGAACAGTTTCTCCTCTGCTGGAAACACCATTTCTGACAGCTCTGTTCGAAGTTGATTTGACATGAAAGTGGAATGCCACTGATTTTCCAAATTAGTCCAGTTCTTGATTTTTTTCAAGATATAGAAACTGAAATAATGAAATAACATTGACTAGCATCAAATAGTAATATTGTCAAATAGTTAAGAAAGGAAAACTAGACTCAGGGCTTTTGAGTGTGCTTTATTATTTTTTGAAGCCTCAGTTGGCTACTTTGAGCTTGACAAGATGTGCCTGTGTCATCTTTCATTTATCCCTGTGCCACATGATCAGAAAAGGAAGGTGGAACAGGAACAGCTCCAGTGCTGCTTAGTGATTTGCAAGTGTTATGGAGACACAACTAGCCATGTAGCACAGTCACATGAACTAGCACAGGGCATCAAAGTAGATACCAGAAAGAAAATACCAGTAAAGTGGGAATCTTACTGAAAGTGAAAAAAACTCCCCTATGATCCGACATTTTTATTTCTCTAGTTTTCTTGAAGTCAGATTCATCAGCATGTGTGATGAGGAACTTCCCCCTCTGCCCCTCTCCTATTAATTATTTTTATTTATGATCAGTAAAATATTTGCTGATAAAAACAATGAAGATTTTCAATGAAATTTTAGCAATAAGTTTCACATTCCCAATTAAAGGCACCAATTAAAGTAAGAATGCTTTCAAAAATGTAGACACGCAAGCTTCACTATTGCAGGGTTTCTCTTATATACAATACGGAGAGAGAGACACAGAGAGGAGGGGGAGCAAAATAGAAGACAGATAAACAGGAAATAGGGATATCTTTTTCAAAAGAATGGAGGAACAGGAGATGGAGAGATGGGCAGAGAAAGGACAGAAAAGGGATAAAAGTAAGAACTTGAAGGGAAAAATGATACCAGGAGAGCTTTTGCAAATGGTCAGGGGAGCAAGGGTTGGAGGGGAGCAGGGAGGGAGCCGAGTAGCATGGAGAAATGGCTGTTTGGAGTCTGGGATAATAAATAGACAAGGTGGGTGCAGGGGATTTAGCTCAGTGGTTCCGCCGCCTGCTTTGCAAGCTCAAGGGCTGGAGTTCGAAACCCGGTACACACACACACAAAAATAATAAATAAATAAATAGACAAGGTGACCGGGATGACCTCCTCCTGCCAGGACCAGCTTATGAGCTCAGGGCTGTGTCAGGAGTAGCTGGAAAAGAAACCCTCCCAGGAAACATATTGCGGGGGTGGGAGCCTGCATCATAGATAAAGACCACCACAGTAGACTGAAACAGAATACCTGTGCTAAAATGTGTGTAGGTTTACCATAATATTAAAAAAAGACACATTCTAGACAATATTTGGGGAAGTGAGCATTCATACTCAATTGGGAAACTAGTAAATGAATGGAAAGAATAAAGCATTCATCACTATGAGGACAAGCCTTGTTTATGAACATATTTTAGCTGGTTGATGCAGAAATAATAATGGAATTAGGATAGTGTCACTTTGTGCCTCTTAATACAGTAATGGATGCAGGTAATCAAAATGCACGGCTGGCAAAACCATTAGGTGGAAAGCGGATGGAAATCTACAGTGGAGCAATCCAGCTGACACCAGGACACCTTTGCATCAATCTCAGTGTTTAAAAGAGGAAGGGATTAGCTAACTATACAAATGAAATATAAATTTTTCAAGCTCAGTATCTTACTACAAGTTAGAGGAAATTAGGGGTTAGGGTGACATTTTTAACAAACACCACTTAGAGTCAATCTGTAAAATCTAAAATGTGGAAATGCTACAAGGAAAAAAATACCCTGTTTTCTTTTTAAAAAAATCACAAACAGAAAGACAGGAGGGGAAATGGTAGGTTTGAAGAGATAGTTGACATCTATCATGTGCTGGAAGTTTGGGATCCTAATTAAAAAATATGAACTGAATAGATATTTATGTGGCAATATTTATGAGATATTTGGGAGAAAGTTGAACACTGACTGGGTATTTAAGAATATAATGAGTTTATTTACCATAATTTTAGGTAAGAAAATGATATGGTGTTTATGTTTTCTTTAAAAAGTAAGAAAAAGTCCTTGTATTTCTACAGAAAGTTTCTTAAGTGCTCTCAGATGCAGTGATGAAGGGTCTTGTGTTTCTAAGTATTCTTGGGCTATAGGGGAAGGTGGTGGAGGTGTAAATAAAATGGAATTAAGTATATAATGAAAGTGATTGAGACTAGATGGGTATTTATCGACAATGGTTTTGGGGATCTCTTTTCTCCCAATGTCTAATTATTGTAAATGAATACCCAGATTTATGGCACCCTGGCAGACTTTTATTTATTCACAGGCTTCTGTACTGCAGAAGGATTATTTAGATGATGATTATGTTTATGGATAGCTCTATCTCCCTCCAATTTAAGTCAGGTATTAATGGGAGTTAAAAAACACATTGGCCTTTCTCATTACCTCCAGGAGTGAAAGTGTAATTAAAAGAAAAATTAACATTAGCCATGGAAATAGCTGGATTTCTTAAGCAAAAAATGTGGCTTTTTGAGATCAACAAAAAAATGCCGCATAGTAGACATTTTAGAAGTATATTTATTTTTATGTTCCCATGCTTGATTTTTTAAATTGGGATTTTAAAGTGGCTACTTTATTCCCACCGATCACTAATAAATAAATAAGATCATTTTGAGCATCGATCTAAGTTTTGTGAGATAACTGGTCATCATCCTCTACCCTTTTTAATTGATTTTTGCAGAGGGAGAACAAGTAAAAAAAATTAGTTTCAATTCTAAGTTTAACAATTTCCATTTGCTGCTGACCGCACCAACCCAGCCTCTGAAACTGTTACCTTTCATGGATTAAGGATGTTTCATTTATTTTCACCATTCACTAAAAGTTACTGGGCTTACTGAACAGGATGATACCTCTTCAAACAACTTCAAAAAGCTCTCAGTATACTAGAATATATAGAGATATTTCCATCCTGGTAAATAATATACAATAAGCCTTTAAAATTTTATTTTTGTTTTATCAAAGTGACATGTATACATACTTGAACATGTCCAAAGGTACAAAAAATTTTTTTGTAAATAAAAACAATGGTTTCCTTCACCATCTGCCTTTAAATGACCTCTGGCCAAAGATCACCAAGAGCACACTTGTGGTTGTGTGGTGGACCACACACCATGGGTAACTGTGGGGAATCTCAGTAAGAAAGTATTAGAAAAGTCTGTTTATTATGGGACTTGAGCTTGTGTTGGGAGGTTTGGGGAAAGGTTGGAGGAAGTAGGGCTTTGCTTTGGATTGATTGCTGTAGGAAACAGAGGCAATTCTGTAGCTGGCTGTCCTCATATGTTTCATCCAGAAGGAAGGGGCGCGAAAGCTGTCATTGCTAAAGGAGAAGCCATCACTCCTAGAAGGCAGAAAAGGGAGGTGTTTGTTCATTTTTGTGACTTGGACAATGCTGCTGTTCTCTCTGAATTTTAGACATTGCTCTTGAGTGGTCTAGCTTTTGTCTTCAGCCTTCATGGCCACAGAGTAATTTTGTCTGGGTGGAAGCTCTGGGATGGTTTTTATTTTTCTATGGAAAAGCAGGTCACCTCTCAGAGGTCAGGGATCCCTCTTATTTCCCCACACTTCCTCAGACTTTCTCCTTTCATTTCTTTCTCTGGACTGTGCAAATATCCTTATATAAATATTTTGATTTACACTTATAAGAGCTTAGCTCTTTTTACATACTATCCTCTTTGTTTATTTGACTGTCTTCCCGAAAAGATTTATAACATAATGTTTAGTGTTTCTGTTCTATTTCTGAAATTTTATAGTTATTATTATTTTCTGAGATGATGTCTTGCTACTTCGTTCCCCAGGCTGGTCTTGAGCTCTTGGGCTTTAGTGAGCCTCCTGCCTCAGCCTCCTGAGTAGCTGGGACTAGAAGTGTGTGTCACTATGTCCAGTTTGAAAATATTATTAATAGTTGAACATTTTAGTGAGGTAAGAGGGTATTTGTCTTCTTACTGTGTTATCCTTGTACTTGCTAATCCATTCACCCTTTTAATAGTTTCACATGATGGTTTCCCACAAGTTCCTTAACACCAATTAGTCTGTCAAGACTTGTCTTACGGAGTTTCAGAACCTCTGTTGGAGACATCATTGTCCTTTCTGGGCTGGTTTCATTCCAGGTCTGTTACTTGCTACCATTGAGATGCTTCTCTGGACTGTTCCTATTAGAGTTTACTAATCTCAAGTTCATCCTAATGATGCTTTTAACTCTTTAGGGAAGATACCTAACTTGTTCAAATGGAAGACAGACAAGGTTGGGTGGGGAGGGCAGGAAGGGAGTGGAGATTTAGAAGAGGATGGAAGGAAAAAATGGAAACAGCTTTTTTGAGTGAGGAGGGGGAAGAGGTGTTGAAGGGAAGGAGGAGAATGGGAAATGTATGAAGATATATTATGTACAGATACAAATTCCCAGGCCAGGGATTTAGCTCAGGGGTTGCACCGCCTGCCTTGCAAGCGCAAGGTTCCCAGTTCGATTCCTGGTACCAAAAAAACCCAAAAAACAAAAAACAAATTCCCCATGATGAAAGTGATCATTATGTATGGGAAACACATACTAACATAAATTTATTTTTAATCATTTGGGAAAGGAGGATGGAGGGTTTCAGCAATAGAAATTCACTGTGGAAGTTGCCTCTTTACCTTCTATTTTTGGTCTAATAACTATACTCTCAACTGTCCTGGGAACCTCAGCCAAGGGGTTTCCTCTTCGCCCTTTCCCAAAGCAAACTTCCAGGTTTCTGTTGACAGTAGAAAAGGGCAGATGTCCAAAAGCATGGTGTCAGAGAGGGTATCCAGGGTTCTACTTGATTCTCTAAAGCCTTGCACCATGTTTGTATCATCATCTTACCCCTGGGCTCCAGCAGCACTTTGCAACCTGAGGTCCAGATGTACACTGATTCTAGTTTAATATGCCTCATGAGGAATATTTAGCTCGATCCTCAGCTCTCTCCACTGCTGACTTGGGATTAGGTTTCCTTGGGTTTGCAAAAGCAGATATTGCACACATAACTGGTTTCCAGCTTCTGATATTTGCTACAATCACTAAACCTGTTTTTTGTTCTTTATAACTGAAAGATTATAGTTGTCATAGAAATTTAGGAAAATATAGAAAATAAGAAAAACCCAGCATTAAGGATTATGTTATACTCTATTGTATATAATTATCATATAATTAACATTATTGGTGAAAACATAACACTTGACTCTCACATTGATAAAAATCAGGAAATCTAAAGTTGCAGAACACTCTACAAAACTGTCCTGTAATCTTTAAAGTGTTAAGGTTATAAAAAGCATGGAAAATCTAAGGAACTACTGCAGATATGTGACAACTAAATGAAAACTGTTGTTCTGGATGGAATCTGTTTGTTATTGGGAGCTTTACTCAGATTATTGGCCCAACTTGAATCAAATATGAGGATTAGATAGTAGTCGTAGTATATTGATGTTAATTTCCCAATACAGTTGGTGGCATTATGTAGGAGAATGTCCTCATTTGTCGGAAATGCTAATTAAGGTATTTGGAAGTAATGGGTATCAAGTCAACAATATACTTCTTAAAAGCTCAAGAAAAAACTTTGTATTGTTCTCAAAACTGTATTATAATTTGGTTTGATATTGTTTGCCAATAGACTTGATGATTTTTTGTAAATAAATGTGTGTATATTGAATCTAATATCTTAATCTGGAATGTCCAAACTGAGTATTTCATCATTGTTTTATCATTATACCAGAATATCTCATAATGTTCCAACTAGAATTTATTAGAGGAGAACATAGCTACCAAAGTTTGCTTATTTTCCCATGTTTTGGAGCTTCATGTTGCATTATATTCCTTCTGCTCCAGAGGAGTTTTGTCTCAGTGACTCTTCCCGGCCCCAGAGCCTCATAAGAAGTGTTATTTTCAGAGCAGTAACATCATGTCCTGCATTATTTTTGAGATCAGCTTATTGTCAATGCCTAATTTAAATACTATTGTGCCACCATTTGGCTTCAAGGATCTCATGTTTTCCCTTTGCATGGTGAAAAGTGTGTTTCACACCTGAGCCATGTGCAGGTACTGGTCCAAAATAGGAGTAAAGTTGATTTCAGGGAAATAATTTCTTTTCGTCAGAGGCATATTGTGAACTTCTATATGTTGAGGTGCAGGACCAAGTTGGTAAATGTATATTGACTAAGTTCTCAAGGATCTATTAGAAATTTTAATATAAAAAATTTAAGAATGTATTAAATCATCCAAAAGACAAAACAGATGTGTAATTGGCTTATTTCCAAAGATGTGAGGAGTTAGGAATAAAATGTTTGTTGGGCAAGAAGTATGTGTTGATTACTATGTATAATGTCAAAATGACCTTGTAAATATCATCTCCTTTGTAAAAGTGGGAGACAGACTTGGAGAAAAGGAGTAATATACTTAAGGTTTTCTAGCTAGTGTAGGATAAAGGAGGTAATGTACAGTTTGGTTGGTGCGTCTCCAGTGCCCAATATTTTTATTATACCATGAAATTGTCCTAGTCCAAAGGAAATTAAATTTTACAGTGTGATATAAAGTATATAAAATACATTGTAGTGGGATATGTTACCAACCGGTGAAAATATATTCTTTGGGACAAAAATGGTACAAAATACCTTTAGAAGACTCAAGAGAAAACAGTTGAGTTAACCAATTAGAAGAAAAAGCATTCACTTAGTTGAATAATCATTCTGAGTATTTGCTATGGATAAAAGACAACATAAAAGGGGACTATTGTGTCTATGTTTAAAGAGATAACTTAAAATGTCAAAATACAGACATGGAAAACATACAGTTTTAAATGTTTGTATTAATATTGTATATTGCTTTAACTCAAAAATATCAGACAAAAAACATCAGACAAAAATATATAACACACACTGTGAAAAGAAACCCTTGATATATAAAACAAAATTAAATTTAGAACTTCTAGTTGATTCTTATACTACAGCCTGGCTAGACTATTACAAGAAAAGAAAATTATTGGCCAATAGCTCTATGGTCATAGATGCAAACATCCCTAAAAATACTTGCTTGAATTTGGCCACATATAAAAAGGGTACTATTTCTTGACCAAGTTTTATTTATTTCAAAAATACAACTCTTTTTTGTTCATGTTTCTGCATGGATTTTTTTAGCATTCCATAATCTGCTGGTACATACAAGATCAGCTCATATATACATACACATTCATTATAAAAAATGAAAATAAATATTCAGTGCAGTAGATATAGAAAATATGTTTAATCAAATTCAACACCTATTTTTGATTTTTAAAATTCTCAGCAAAGTGAGACTACAAGGAAATATCTCTCTGTTGAAGCATACCTAGCAAAACCTACAACTGCTACCCTATTTAATGGGAAAACAATAAGCAATTTCTCCCAAGATCTTCAACAAGGAAAGGGTGTCTACTTTTACCAGTTTAATTTAGATTAGGCTATATATTCTAGCCAGTTCAAGAAGGAACAAAAACAATTAACAAACATAGAGATTAAAAAGGGTGAATTAAAACTGTATTTATTTGGAGATCACATAGATGTGTGTGTAAAAATTAAATTAATTCCTCTAACAAACTTTAATAAGTGGATTTTATAATGTCACAGGCCATAAGGTCAACAAAACTTGTACTATATCCTAGTAACAATCAATTGGAAAGAAAGGAAATTTGAGAACAAGACCATGTACAAAACATACAAGAATTAAATCTTAGGAAAAATATAGTGAACAATATAGTACCTCTATATTAAAAACTACAAAATACTGCTGACAGAGATTAATGAAACTTAAGAAATTGTTTAAAAAATCAATATTGTTGGGCTATCAATTTGATTCACCAAACTTTTAACTTAAAAATTCTCAGGACTTAATTTGTAGAAACTTTATACTCTGATTTAAAATCATAATAAATTTTTGATAAAAAAGACAACTTTAAAGACAAAGTGCAATGTTAGATTTACTCCATCTGACTTCCCCTGTGATTCCAAATTTACAAATAGAAGACATAAGAAATTAGAAGAGTGGTTAATAAGAGGGCTTTTCAGGGAAAAAAACAGAAGGAGCACTGTGAGATGAACCATATCAATTTGCAATCTTGTTAAACTAAAACGGACCTTGCATTTTTGTATTAGACTAACCCAGTAATTGAAAATGAACTAAGCAAATAATGAACACAGTCCATGCGGTTGTACCGGATACTTCTAACTACCTTCTTCTACTCCCCATTCTCTGTTCCTTTGGCCTTCATCAAGCCCCAGTCTTCTGGTACATCCAAGGTTAACCCCAACCTCAGCCGGTCTTGGCTGTTTTCCTGACGAGGTGACCCATATCTTCATTCCTGAAGGTTCTGGGCCATTTGTCATCCTACCTGGATTGACTTTAGTAACAGGGCATGCTAATACTAGGTGGTGCTCAATGGGATCTTCTGCACGCCAAATAAATTCTTCTTTTCCTCCAATGTGGAGTAATAGTTCAATTTCCCCTTAACAGTATGGCTCAATCACCCTTGCAAGCATTTTTACTCCCTTTTCAGCTGGTTTATTCAGAAGTATGTGGAGCCCAATACTACCAGGAGCAAGTCTTAGCTTCCAGTTCAATGGAATCATTGTTGTTCTTCCTGGTGCAAGTCTTCCCTCTCTGGAGCTATGACTTTAGGTCAGCAGGGTATAAAGTCACAGAAACATGAAGCAGAAATTTGCTAGTGAGTCACTAGAGGTAATGGTGAGTGGTACCATTTCCACTTGCATGCCTAGATTTCTGGACTTCTGAATCCTGGCAATGGGAGACACAGTACCATATAGTAGACAGTGATTTAAGAGTCATTAATCACATAGATAAGCTTTGAGTGACAACCTTGTTTGCTTTAAAATGCTGGTAGATTGCTTTCTCCTTACCTTGACTTGGCCACTTGTCATCTATTTATGCTTCAATCTGAGGAAGAAAAGTTTCTCTACCTTATTGAATCACTTCCTCATAAGAAAGCTTCTAAAAGCAAAGCAGGCTTTTGTGTTCCTGGTGGAAGAACAATGGAAACAGAGGGTGCTGAGTGCAGTGTTTGGAACAGTTATTATTCAGTGCTCCCGAAGGGGGCACTACCTCACCAATTGGCCAGGCACAGCTACAAGCCCCTCCTCTGTGTCTTGTGGAGCCAAATGTGAAGGCTGAGGGTAACAGCACACAGAGCTCTGCAGCCTAGGGGCTGAGGCCAAATCAAAGATTGTGGCACAAGACTTAAATCCAGAGTAGGGAGGGAGGGAGGTAGACAGTTATTTTGAGAAAGGCTGTACTTGAAATTAAGAACTAGTCAAAATTATGGAGTGTACTGAAGGGTTTTTTTTTTTTTTCAATGTTTTGTTTTGTGAAAAGAGTTTTATAGAGTTAAACATTTATATTGGCTGCAGCTACAGGGAGCTTCCTTGGTAACTTTTCATTATTTAATGCATGTCCCTGGTGGTGGTCAGATGCTATACATCAGCACCAACCCTTTTATGCCTGGCCCGTGCCTATTTGTAGCAATATCCTTAAATCATAGCAACTGGGTCCTTAAATTTTCCTTCACAAATCTTATACAGGGGAGTCCAGTTCCCTTACTTCTGCTCATGTTTTCTTTTTGGCCATTGTCATCTCAGATTAGGCTAGCTAACTGTCACAAGAGCTTCTTTTTGAAAATCCCTTCCCCTTTTTGGGTAGAGAATATTTTGTTGGGTCACAGGCAATGCATTCTTTTAGTCTAGCTTCTCTTGTTTTTGTTTGTGGTTTATTTTTTAAAGCTGTCCAAGCTTATATTTTAAATTAAAGATCACACTTAAACATCATAAGGAAGTCAATGCTGGATTTTTTCCACGTAAAATTAACGCTGATGATAGGAAAATTTTGGTGCTCAAGCTAAAGGAAACAACTGAAAGTCTAAAATATTCTTTGTCTTGAATGCTGAATAATGGGATCTCTCGACTGATTCCATGTAATGAATTGGTGTCCAGACTACATGCTCAGTGAATTCTAAGAAGTATAATCCATTATAATAGATGTCAAATGGAGAGGGCATGTGCCGGAGTATGATTTCAATTTGCATTTAAAATACTTCCTAATCTGTGCTCCCTAAGGATGGGTTGTTTCCTCTCTGTACCCGGTGGGCTACAGTAAAGTCTTTGTCAGACAAGGAACAGAGGAATGAAATTCAGCCCTTCGTTTGGGAATGTTGTAAGAAGAGTGTCCGCCATAGGGCAGAAATGCCTCTAGGAGAAACTCACACGTGGCCACAGTCAGCGTGGCATGGGGACACTAATTCAGGATTAGTAACAGGAGGTAGTTGACTATGAGCCTCAGATAGGGACTGACTTCTCCATGGTCAATGCAGGGGAGTCATGGAATTTAACTTTTACCAACAGCTTAGTGAGAAGGTGCAGAGAGCTGCAGAGAAACCACAGCCCAGTAGGAGCCTGAGCTCAGGACAAGGACTGTTCCATTTATGGGAATTTACAAATGGGAAATCTCTCTTGGGTTTGGCATCAGGTACACATTCTGTCCTGGAAACACAGCCTTTCACAGATCCTCTTACTTTTTCTACCTTTTTCTCCTGGAGTCAAGTGACACCAGCAGGGTCTTCCATTGCCCAACTCTCTACAAGGAGATCCAGAGATGATGAGCTCCACTTCCACTTCAGTTCCTGCCTCCCCTCATGCAACCTTAGCCCCACCTCCTTTACACAGCCAGGCACCATTGGGAGAAGACAGGGAGAGCAGACACAGTCCAAACAGACTTCTTCAGATTGAAAAGAAAAAGGGAGCCTCATCATGTTAGACATTTTTGAGGCAATGTACACTGGCAAGTGTCATTCTTTCATTGTTCAATGAGTGGAGACTTGTGTAAAAGATCAAAGCAATTGTATGAAGTAAACAAAGCTACATTTTCCTGTAATGAAGTTGTGGCCTCACTATATACCTGTACAAATGAAAAATAAAGTCTCCTTACTGGTAGGCAGTTCCCTGTGTTATTAACACAAACAGTATTTGGCCTGCGGGTTAGTAGAATTTTTCTTAATTTTTTTTTTCTAGAGAGAGGCAGTGCAGAATGTATTGGCTAAAAACATGGACTGTAGAGCCAGTTTCCTCATTCTTAAAATGAGGACAATACTAGCATCTACCATATATGGGGTGGTGAGAATTTAATAAATTAAAGCACATGGAATATAAAATGAAATATCTCACAGTAAGTACTCAATAAATATTAACAATTGACCTTTAAAAAAATAAATGCTCTAGGAATTTAGGTGAACATAAGCTGGCTACAGGTTGGGGAGATGAATGAAGGATTTGTCAGGAACTGGAGCTCTAGGTATTTTGTTAAAGAGAGAAGATCCATGGAGGTTAGGGTTAGCAGAAAGAGGTTTCCCTCCCCTTCACTGAAAATCTAAGCCATGTAGGTTGGCGACAGCAAATGTTCTTTAAGTAAAAGAAAAGTGCCATAAAAGTCTTTAACAACCTAGATACACATTACCTTCTAGAAGAATGTCCTGTGTTGTTTTGTCCCACTTACTTGTCCCCAGAGACTCGAAAGGATAAGTCTAGAGATTTCAGCAGTTCTGTAGAAGATTTGAGGGGCTGCACTCTTGAGTTATTATGAGTCAGCCTAATTTGTCTGAGAGTATTTCAGACCTTGGAGGTTTCCTTGTCCCTAGGCTTGGTGATTCTCACCCACCTCACCTCTGGAATCCGATCCCTATATATAAGAGAGCAGGGTGTGTCCACAGGCAAGGTTATCTTTCCTGGAAACTCAGGAAACACATTAGAAGATTAGGAACATAAATGGAGTAAATACATTAAAATAAAGAGAAGAAGAAAGGGGTCTCAGTTGTGTCATGTTCCTTCATCATTACTTTTAGTGCTTTAAACTTTAAGCTGTAACTATATGATGAATGTTTATTGAATGTATCTATGAAAGAACGGGGAAAGACAATACTTGTGAATGCAGTGCATTAAGTAGTTCTTATATTTAGTTCAACTCACCTATATGAGTATATAATCTGGACAAACATAAGAGGATAAGGAGCTGCGACCTTTAAAGATCTTTCAGCTTGTTCTGCATTGATCTTGGTCCTTTAGATGGTGGTTAACCATCCTTGCAATGTGCTCTCTTTCTCCGGAATCCAGCAGTGAGCCTTCCATGGCCCTTCTGTTCCCTGCTCCTGGAGTCCATCATTCTTCCTCTCCAGGCATCATTGGGTTCACCCCAGTCCCTGATTCACATCTGTTTGCTGATATATTTGGACCTATTTATCCAAACTCTTGGCCTTAGTTTTCTTGTGCTCACCTGCTAAACTAAATACTGATGTTTCCATTGAATTAATGGCATTGGTATGAAGGAAGTCATGAGAGATAATTTCGACAAACCGCAGGACTTGGTAAAGAATTGAATGGGAAGTGTGAAGGCAAGTGAGCATTTATAGTATCAGTGCAATTTTGGAGCTTGGAGCCTGATTGATGGAAGGTACTTTGGCAAAAATAGTGGAAAGTCAGGAAGGTAGGAAGAGATGATGGAGGTTAGTGAAGAGAATAACTAGTAATCTGATATAGGAAAATGAATAATTTCTTTACTTCCTGTCAAAATTTGGTCAATGTTTTGTTTTGCCTTACATAAGCTCATTTCATGGTGTTAAGCACTATTGTAATTATTTATTGTAAAAGTATGAAGTAACTAATTTATAAAGGAAGGAACAGAGATTAAGTTAGCTAAATGATTGTCTAAGAGTCCACTTTTACCAATTACTAGATGCAGGCTTTCATTTCACTTTGATTCATTAACCGACTGACTTTGTCAACTACTCTCTTATGCAGATAAAAAGAGTGAGAAGCTCATATCCCTGTTCCAACATTAATTCAGATGTGCTACCTACCAATATAAAGAGGCACCAATATGTATTAGGGCACAACTCTGTTAGGAAACATGGTTTCCACTTTAGGGTCTTTGTTGGTGTTCTATCACTGTGACAAAATACCTGAAATGATCAACTTA
This sequence comes from Heterocephalus glaber, assembly GCF_000247695.1. The sequence goes on along the minus strand of NW_004624843.1, from coordinate 2,810,727 downwards.
AAAAGAGCAAGATTTATTTTGGCTCATAGTTTCAGATGTTTCAGTCCCTGATTACTTGGCTCTGTGGTTTTGGGGCCAGTGCAAGTCAGTATATTGTGGTGGGAAGTGTATGGTGGAGCACATTTGCTCATCTTGGGGCAACCAGGAATCAGGGCAAAAGAGAAAGAGGCTTGCTCCAGTTACCTGACTTCCTTCCACCATGCTCTACCTCCAAAATGTTCCATCACCTCCTAATAGCACCACAGGCTGGTGACCAAACCTTCAATATATGGACCTTTGGAGACCATTACAGAATCCTAACAGGTTCCGATTATCAAGTATGTGATGTGCTCACTTCTTGCTGTTAGCATACCAATTCTAATGTCATCTGGACTCTCTTATCTCCGAACTGTCTTCCTGTTCCAAAAGTCAAAGATTCAATAAACAGGACACTCAACAAAAGTCATATGTGGAATAGCCAGCACACAAGATGGAGAAAGATTCATTCCCAGGGCTGTGAAAGACTTCCTTGCAGTTCTGACAATGTGAAGATACAAAGAAACATTAGAAATCCTTACATAACAGGGAACCTCATGAGAAGTGAGTGACTCGTCCCCAGTGAGGCCCCAAGTCAAAGAAACAACTTGACTCACAACCCAAGTCAGAATTCACATTCCTACTTTAACCCCTGGAACTCACAACTACTGATCTGTTAGGCATCAAAATGAAAACAGCTGGAATCTATTGGTGTTTGGCCTCTGTTTGGAATTCCTTTGTTTCTAATGAATGCTGAAAGTATTTTTGAAAGCTTTCTTAATAACTCAAACACTGAGAATGCTTTCTGTGGGCTGTTCGTAAATGTGGGCTATGTGATACACATCTGTGAGCTACACGATGAAGTAGTTTGTATTGTATGCCTTATATTTATCATCTTCTCAATCTCATGTTTTTGGGGAAAAGGACTCTGTACCAGGGTCTCGTGTGTTTGCCGGTGGTGTTCAGCTTGTTTAAATTATCAGATGTTTTTACTAAATTATAATTATCTTTTATTAAGGCCAAACACAGTTGGCTTGCAGCAAGCCTCATCTAGCTGGTGAATCATAAAAACATGATTTTGATTTAGCAACAGATTACAGAGAAGGCATTTGTTTCTGGTCATTGTAACCAACACTTTTGGTATTTCTTAATAGCACTGAAAAATAAAAAATTTTCAATGTCTGAAAAAGTGTTCACTTAACCAAACTTTATGTAAAAGACTTGCCCTAACTCTAAATTATATTTGTTTTTAAAATCTCATGATTTTCAGAGGTTCTAACATGGTGATGATTTCACATACATCTTCAACTGAAGAACAGGTTTTAACTGGGAAGGAATCTCTTTCTCTTGTTCTCTCTCTCAGTCTCTCCCTCTCTCATTGTCTACCTTTATTTTTCCTTTATTTTCTCTCTCTTTCCTTCTATTTCCTTTTCTTTTTTTGATAAATAGCAGCCTTCTGTGTTTATAAATAGTGTCTTAGAAGAGAGACAAATATTCCTCCACAGTCAGCTCAACTAGCCAGGTTAGTCCTGGCGGTGAGTGGGGATGTGAATTCACTTCTGAATCAATTATCGTACAAACATGCTCTGGAGAAGGCTTTCAATGCTTGCTATATAGTTTTTGTTTCACACAGCTAGTATCCTCAGTATATTGAGAACAAACCAGGGAAGACATTGAAGTAGGTACCTAGGGAAAGAGTGCAAAGTCTAATCCTCTTGGTAGAAAACAATCATGAAAAGAACCAGATGGGCATGGAAGAAGTGTGCAGGACTGTAATGCCAGCATTCTGGGAAGCTGAGGCAGGAGGATCACAAGTTAGAACAAATTGAGCAAAGGATCAACTTGGCAAGACTCTGTCTCTAAATAAATAAATTAATTAATCAATTTTGAAAAAAGGGCCAGAGATGTAGCTCAGGGTGAGCCCTGGATTCAATCCCTAGTACCAAGAAAAAAATGTCAAGAACTACAGTAAAGCCATGGATAGGACTCATAGGACTCAGTTCTACAATTATTCTTGCTCAGTGGTGGAAAACTTTTTATAACATAATATATAAAATAATATTTAGTGAAAATTACAATTCTAGTGCACAGTTTTTCCAGCCTACTTCAGTCTGCTGTTGGATTCCCTTCTCCCTTGACTCATGTTGGCTGTGCCCACTGTAGTCTCCCTGGCTCGGTTGAGTAGGCATCTGAGTCTCACTTTTGTGTGGGGAAAATAAATGAACTCCTGGCTCTTTGCAAGGCTCCTGTCAGCATCTTCCCACACTCCCTTTGTCAGGGAGGGAGGCCTAGCACAGCGCTCTCTCTCCCCTCCACACACTCTCCTGAGCCTCTCTTGTGGTGCCTCTGTCCAGGTGCAACTGTCCCAGTGGTGACAGAGGAGTTGCTCTTCCTGATTTCACATGCTGAGTAGGACACTAATAAATGGAGTGGTTTCTTTCTCAGCTGTGAACTGTTTCCATAGCAATCTGTGTTTATGTAGATTCTCTGTCAGAAGAGGAATGGAGCTCAGTGGGGAGATAAGATGAGTGGTGGAGAGAACGCAAGAAATGGAATCCACCATTGACATTTCACATGGTTGAGTTACAATAGTAATTTCTTGGTATTCAAAGGTAGGATGATCTTCAGTTCTAATTTGTTTAGTAGCAACAGGACTTGTTCCTTTGGCTGTGGTATATTCTTAATTGTGCCAATCTTTCATTTTCATACTATCCTGGATTGCATGACAAATTCCATGGAATTGGTCCAAAAGATAACTTCATGAGGAAAATAGAGTTTACCTGTAGTTCTAGTTTAGCAAATTATTTTCAACTTATTATTTTCAACCTAGCAGGACAAAAGAGTCCTGTTGAGGGCTTGACAAGAATCTAAGTCTGTTTTGGGGAACAGCAGGGGTGAGGAGAGCTATCTTCTATGGGAAAAGTAGAGGTGAGTATGTGTGAATTATTCCAGTTATCTGGAACTGGCTTCCCAAATCCTTCAGTGAGCATTATACATATATTTCACAAGATTTTGATATCAAAACCCCAGACAGAGTGACTTAAACGGTATCATAGTCAAGTGGATATTAATCCACAGGTTCACTAGGAGAAAAATGTTCAAACTACACACAGCCAAACTTTTAGCCTCTCTTCCCATCCTATCCATCTATATCTCTCCGTATGTCTATCTCTCCATCGCTGTAGTGTGTATGGTCTTCCTGGCTCTCTATCTCTTTTGGCTAAAAGCTATAAAATCCATCCTGTAACACAAGCTTAGAAACCTGGGTTTATTTTCCACTTTATCTTTTCTCTTGTTTCCATGTCCAGATGATTATCATGGCCTGTCTGTCTTTATTCCTTCCTATGTGTGTATATCAAAAATAGCCTCGGTTATAGCCCACTCATACATAGACCCGGTTCAGGTCTGTTTGAATCAAAGTGGGTAGAATGGAAATAAGCAACCCTCACATGGACCACTGGCAAAAGCTTTCAAATTATTCTCTTTGCTTACTGCCCTTATTATATCCTGCACACAACTTGCCCCTAGGGTGATATTTCAAAAACAAGTCTTCTCATCTTAACCCATTGCTTAAAAACTTTTCGAGCATTCCATATGTAGAGAGCAGTCCTTCTTAAAATGTGGGCTGAGACCAGCAGCATCAGCATTTCTTCAAAAATGCAATTTCTCAGGCCCTACCAAGACTGGTCTGGATTCATGTCATGTTTTAAAACTCAGTAAATCTTTGTTTCAACAAATTATCCACATGATTCTGATGCATACTCTAATTTTATTTTATTTTTTTCAATTTTTACAGTATATTAGTACATGTTTACAGTACATAATGATTGCATTTCTTATGGGGAATTGGTTCATGTACAGAACACATCTTAATTTCTTTTTCATTACCTTCCCCTCCCCTTTTTCCCCCTCCACGGACAAAAATATTCCCCTAAACAATTTCTCCTAAATTGTTTTTTCATTGTCCTTGGATGCCATTCCATTTCCCTTTTACTCCTTCATCTTTGAATCTTGGGTCACATTTCTTGCTCTTCCATCCCTAGGCCATGTTCCTGCTAGTTCTCTGTGTTTGTGCATAGCCATTCTATACCTTTAGGATGACCTTTCCCTCTAGGTCATCTATGAGTCTTCTTCAAGGGCAGACATAATTAAAAGATCTTCTCTAGTCATGAACATAGCGCTTCCTGCCCCCTTGCACGCTCAGAGGAGTTCTTTTCTCCTTCTGTAGTCCTCACAGGCACTTTTATCACAGCACCCATTATAGACTGGTAGCTTTATACCACGTACCTCCTCTCCCAGAGCATCTCCTGGGAAGGGCAGTGATTCTGCCTTAAGAAAAGCATGGGTTTGTGAGCCAGGTAACTAGGCACATTCATTATTCATGGCAAGAATGTCTCTGCTATTGCCACCAGAGCAAAAGAAAGAGGGGAGCAAAGAAGACTGATAATTCTCATAGTCCTCCAGTTCTTTGATTCATAGGGATATTTGCATTATTTTTGATGTCTCCATGGTTAAATGCATTTAGGCAATACTAGCTTAAAATAGTTTGCATTGGGCCAGGAATTTACCTCAGTGGTTTTGCTGCCTACTGCACAAGCACAAGGATCCGAGTTCGATCCCCAGTACCAAAAACAAAACAAAACAAAACAAAAATAGTTGCATTGATGCAAGATGTGTTAGAATCTCAACTGTGCCACTGTAAGATACCATGGAAGGGAATATGGAATTTTTTCAAATTTACTTGATCTTCTAAATGTGTTCCTTATGGAACACATCATGGGTCTCATATTTGGGGGAAACATATTTTGTGAAATAATAAGTAATAAATTTTTGCAGTGGGCATTGTGCTTCCCTCCCTATAAACTCTCCTCACTCTTTTTTAAAGCAGGTGTATTGTACGGTGGGTGTTAAGGAGGAGAGGGTCTGCTAAGCTTTGTCATCAGCAGTAACTCAACCAGCACCAAGAGAAATTCTGCTCATAATGATAACTTGTGTATTTTGTACAAATTTTAAAAATCCAACATTCATAGGGCTGCAAAAAAAGGAGGCAAGTGGGAAGGAATCAAAGTTGGTAGCCTGACACAAGTTTGGGATCTGGGAGGGAGCTCAGTCTTTGGGTGTCATCAACCCTGGGAAGAGAATGAAGAGCAAAGGGAAGCACTGAAATATTCAAGCAGGGGAGACTGATTTTTTTGTAAAGACAAATTTGTTGAAATATTATTTACTTTATTTTGTACCCATTTTAAGTAACTAAGTGGAGAGACATTATTTCCCCTACTCCTTTCTACTCTGAATTTTTAAATTAATTATATTGGTATATTTAAGGTGCACAGTTTGATGACATTCATCATTGGAAATTTGCACCTTTACATAATCCATCTTGGTTCTTATTTTTTTCCCCATTCTCCTGCCCACCCTTCAACCCCTCCATCCCTCCCTATATACAAAGACTTTGTTTCCATTTTTTCATTTTCTCATATTAATTCCACTCCCTTCTTTCCTTTCCCCTACCCCTCCCACTTCCCCTTCCCTTTTGCCCCTTTTCTTCCTATTTCACATTATCTATTATACCTTTTAGTCCTTATTTATACTTTCAGTTTCTCACACTAGAGAAACTATTCAGTATTTACACATGTGTGTCCTATTTATTTCACTTAAGAGTATGGCCTCAATGTGATCCATTTAGCTAAAAATATCTCTAGTTTCTCATTCTTTACGGCTGAGTAATATTCCATTTCATGAAAAAGCCACATTTTCTTTATCCAGTTTCCAGTTGATGGGCAATTAGGCTGTTTCCAAGTTTTAGCTACTACAAACTGTGCTGCTATGAACGTGGGTGCACATATATCACTGTGGTGTGATTCTTTTAATTCTTTGGGGAAGATAACCAGCAGGGAAATAGCTGGGTCAAATGGGACTTCCAGTCCTAGTTCTTTGAAGTATCTCCATACTGATTTCCACCGTGGTTGCACCCGTCTACATTCCAAATTAAATCTTTGCCCATCTCAAAAGTTTAAAAAATGATATGCAATGTCAACCTGCATTTCTTGAATTGGGAGATGATTTTGTCTTAACTTCATCCATCATTTATATCTATTTTTCCAAAATATATGCTTATGGCTGTTGCTTAGTTTTCTATTTGAGGGCACATGTTTGAATTCTTATTTATATTATGTATTTGTAGGAAGTATTTGTGTATTATTTTAAATATACTTTGGGTGTTAGGTGTCTTATATGTACTTTTCTTCTACTTTGGATTGTTTTTCCTCTACAAGATTGAATGATTTTGTAATACATGAAATAATCATTTCCTATGTAGCTGGGGGTGTTGTGTACTTCTTATACAGATATTTACACTTTGGGGGCTATCTGGAACCTGAACCTTCTTCTTACAGTTTGAAATTCTAGATCATAAGTAGTGTTGGCAGGCACACCTCATAGTTTGTTTCAGAAACTGAAGTCCTGAAGACTAGATTTTTTTCCTATTAATTTTATCGGTACATTTTAGGCATACAATATAGTTACATTTATCATTGGTAACTTGTACTTTTACATAATATATCCTGGTTCTTATTTTTCCCCCTTCCCCTACCCTCCATTCAGCCCCTCCACCCCTCCCTATTCACAGAGACTTTGTTTCCATTTTTTCCTCTTCTCATATTTTTCCTTTCCCTTCTTTCCATTCCCCTACCCCTCCTCCTTCACCTTCCCCTTTAGACCTTTTCTTCCTATTTCACATGGTCAATTATACATTTTGATCCTTGTTTACACTTTTAGTTTCTCACAGCAGAGAAACTATTTGGTATTTACACGTGTGTCCTATTTATTTCACTTAAGAGTATGGCCTGAATGTGCATCCACTTAGCTATAAATGTCTCTAGTTTCTCGTTCTTTATGGCTGAAGACTAGATTTGACTTTCCAGTTTTTCACGCAGCTGGAATGCCGGCTCATGGCTTGGATTCAGGGCCTCTCCCACTCGGAGTTTGCATCAAGAGCCTGTGAAGTAAACATACCGGTCTGTGGGGTCACCCAGAGTGGCCTAGCAGCAGCAGCAACATGCTTAGCTCCAAGGTACAGGTGGCAGTGGTGTCACAGGGACAGCCTGTGCCTGGTCCTGTAGCAAGATGCTGCAGATTCCCTCACCTCGAACCCCAGGATGGGGCATTTGTGACTCTCAGGTGCCTGCCCAGAGTGGGCAAGCAAATATACTTTATACTTTGAGCTATTCTCCTTTTACTCTTATTTTCCAGGCCTGTATGTCGAGCTCACCCAGTGCTTCTCGGGTTTTCCCAAATTTTCTTACAGCCCCCATCATTTAACCAGGTGTTTTTTATCTTTGTTATTATTGTCACTGTTGTTTTTACTGGCAAATAAAAACCCTGGCCAGTACATTTTTCCACTTAGCCTTTTGGGACATGCAATGATAGTATTTTCTTCCACTATTTTTATGATTTACAAACTTGATTTTTAAGCTTTTAAAACTTAGAGTAATCAAGTCTATTTGGAAATAAGAAATGAGGCAGGGAATGAAGCTTCTTTTTCTTCTTTCTCTTTGTAACCCCAAATAGCTAGACATTGTCCTGGCTTCTTTCATTAAACATTCTATTTGTCAGCCCCTGATTAAAAATGCAAACAAACATACACAGAATCCCAGAGATAATTCTGTACTCTGTTCTGTTTCATTGATTTCTCTGTGTATTCCTGTAAAAAAATTCCAATTTTAATTTTTACAGCTTTTTAATTCATCTTAATAAGGGTTAATACCATGTATTTCTCTCTCTCATGTTGTAGAATTCTTATCAAATTATTTTTGAGATAAAAGTATGTGACCAATTCCTTTATGAATCCATAGAGTTGTTTTAAATTGCATTTTCTTGATACAGTGAAATAAAGAAAATTTGAAGAAAGGACACTTGTGTAGACATTGATCCTAGTGCTGTGTCTTCCTGTTCAAGAATAAATTAAGCCTTTCCAGGTACTTCTATTCAAGGACAAAGTAAGCCTCACCGGATTTTTCTGGAAAGAATACTTTTCTGGATTTTTTTCTCTCTCCCCACCCTCTTTCTGATTATAACAATGCACTCACAGGTTTTTAAAAATTATATGTGCTGTAATCCATCACTGTCATGGTGTTTGCTGCTCTTCTGGTCCCCATTTGGCCACTGGGAGGCCCTGAAATCTGGCTGCTGTGTCCTTCTGATGAGACTCCATTAATCTTTGAACACTGCCCTCATAAATCCTCTAGGTTGCATTCCTACCATGCGTGGGAAGCTGAATTATGTATGATTAAATTATAGAATGGAATAAAATAAAGCTGGCTCTCCCACCACCCTGCCTTATATCATAGCATACTTCCTACTGGATGTTTACCATTTAGGAATGTTTTATTCTCCTACATTTTATTCTCTTACATCTTATGGTATAATGTCAGCATATTACAGACGTGATATTTCTACCCTTATTATGATTTCAGATATCCAGAACACTCCACGATAATGCTGCTCATCTTAAAGAACTTAGAGAGCCACAAAGTCTCCTTTCCCCAGGATTCACCCTGCTTGGGGTAAACTTGACCAGGCCTTTGAGCAGTTTCAGCTCGAGTAAACTGAAAGCTAGAACTTATATTTATACATGGTGCAGAGATGTATTTTACAAAACTGGCATTTGGTTGTATAAGATTTGATCAAAAATGTTGACTTCCCAAATTTCTAAGAATGTATTGTTTTTAACTCATTTTAAATGTTAGCCAAAGTGAAATATGCCATAATTTAAAAATCTATTAGTGGAGAAGCATTTTTAGTGAAAAATTCCTTTCCTCATTCTTTTCCATTTCCAGGTCTGTCTCCAGAGGAAATTGAGTCTGTTTCTAATAATTCAGGGGATTATACCTTTTTCTCTAAACATGGGCTTAAAACTGCTTCTTGATTCATTGATTTTAGACATATACCTTTTCTTCCTTTTCTCCCTGCTCAATAAAGGGATGTCACTCTTCCTAGGTTCTCTGCTGGATCGATTTGTAACTTTAAGCAACATAGTTGTGTTATTTGGTCACAAAGTGTCACACACTGAGTGACTTAACCACCAGACTTTCCTTGTCTCAGAGTTCTGGTGACTGGAAGTTCCAACTCAAGGTGCCAGCAGGTTTGGTTCCTTCTGAAGGCTGTGAAGGAATAATCTGCCCAGGCCTCTATATCTGGCCAACACCCATCTTTTCCACATATCTTTTCACATCACCTGGCCTCTGTGCATGTGTCTGTGTAGCTCAATTTTCTCTTTTTGTAAAGACACCCATCTTCCAGTACGATGGCCGGCTCTAATGGCCTCATTTTAAGTTAATCACCTTTGTAAAGACCTTATCTCCAAATAAAGCCACGTTCTGAAGTATTAGGGGCTAGGACTCTAAGATCATTTTTGGGTGGGTCACAATTCAACCCAAATAATGATTGTATTTTTATTTCCTGTACCATCAAGTTTAGAAGTTCTGTCCGGCCACTATTTTGTAGCATGATGCTGTTAACATCCTTGCTTTCCTCCTAAATTCTCCTAAACTCTCACTCTCTCACACTCTGTCTTCTGTATTTTACTTTTAAATTCCCTAGGATGATTAAATTTACATCCTGTTCTATAAACATCTTTAAGACATTCATGCTAGTGATTCCAAAAATTGAAATTCCCAAAAGAGCATTTTCATTATTATGATCATAGAAAAGTTATTCACTGTATACAGGGCATGTTCATTACGGGGTTCTGAATTGTGAGAAAATAAATTACTGCTGCTGGAGCCACTCATCTGTATTTCTTTTTCGTATCAATCTAAGCAGATTGGTACACTTCTTTCTTAGAGTTTTGCCTGTGAAAGGCTCCGACCTCCAGTTACATGCAGGACACTTCCTCCCAGGCGACAGCACAACTGACATGTTGTTTTCTAGCCTTTGCTTCCCCTTCCGGCAGCCAGGAAATTCCCTAAATCCCACCTCCCTTCTGAGTTTTCTCTCTCACCTCACTGAAATACATTCTTATGTATCTTCCTGGGAAAAAGAGAATTTCATGATAAAATTTCTGACTCTCTGGATGTTGGACATATCTCCTCCATACCTTCATATTTTATTCATTGTTGCGATAGGTAAAGAATTAAAGATGGAAAAGATTTTCCTCTTGAAATTTTTCCTTAAATATTGCTGAGAAAAATAGACGTTTGTATCTCTTTATTGGATAGATATTCTGTGCAATCATTTTTGTTCATTTATCTTTGTTGTTGTTTATTTAAATTAAATTCTTTTATTGGTACATTGTAGGTATACAACACAATTACATTTCTCATTGGGAATTGTACCTTTACATGATGCATCTT
>NW_004624843.1:2689875-2798600 GCF_000247695.1 Heterocephalus glaber | reverse complement strand
AGGTCCATGAAGTATGCTGCTGGGATCTCAATTGGAATTGCATTAAATCTATATAGCAGTTTTGGAAGTATGGCCGTTTTCACTATATTAATCCTTCCTACCCAGGAGCAGGGGATGTCGGTCCATTTTCTGATATCATCTTCAATCTTTGTTTTTTAACCTAGAAGATTTTATACTCTATTTTCTTTTGATGTTTTTATCTCATGGTGATATGCTTAGGTTTCTACATATTTTCAGTTACTTACCATCTGAATCTTGAGACACATCTTTTAGAGGAGCCAGCGTGTAGAGACTCCCAGAGGCTGTACAATCTGGGACAATTTGAGTAATAAAAATAGTAATGATCAATAATAATCCATTGTCTAAAAACTAATAAAGATCCATGAATTCTTAATATTACCCAAAGCAACACAAAAAAGAGAGAGGAATAGATATATATAGAAAATAAGGGATAGAATTTAAATCTATCAATTTGGTACTCTCAATATGATGATTTAATTGAAGCAAGGATTGTCAATGGATGCTAATACCATTGACTGAATAGAAGGTGATTATAAAGCCTAAGATCAATAACCCCAAATTAGCACCTCATAAAGTATTTTTTAGTTACATCAGGGGAGACACACATTCTCAACAGAAATCAACGGAAATATCTGCTGCTCACCATCTTAACCAAATAATCAACCTAATCAACTAATCACTAATACTGAAAACAGTATTTTACATTTCCAAGGAGGTCCACTTCTCATAATTCTTTTTCTTCAATGCTCTGTTTTGCTTTTTTATTTCTATTAACAAAGACTCTTTTCGCATATTCCTAAAAATGCGGATTTGAATTATTTAAAAATTGTCCTCTGTCTATGAATATTCTTTCTTTCCTCCAGGGATATAATTTATTGAAAAGTATTGGCCACTTTCCTGATCTTATTATAGGTTTTATTCAAATGACTGTTATCTCTTGGTAGCCAACAATAAGACTATGATTGAGAACCTCAAGCACTGTGTATTGAAGGAGGCTCCCGGACACTGAGTTTAGGTTTAGGTGGGTAATGGAACATGAGGTTAGTTGCTTCAAAGACTTCAGACTCTCTAGCACCCTTGGGTCCAAGTTGTCACCCAGCTTCTGTGAGGCAGGCTGTAGTATCCTCACATGATTTGTAAGCTGTGGTTATACTTAAACGGTTCCACTCAACACTTCTCCAACAACTTTCCATCCTCTAGAAATACTTAAGTCTTTCTGTCCTCACATGGCCTCCATCTAATTCTTCTTGTTGTGGTGGTTTTATAGCATGTTTTACTCTTTATTGTTTTCAGTCAGTTTTTACTGTCATAACCACCAGCCACATTAACTCAGTAGCTTACACCATAGATTTATCTCCCACTTATGATGCATGAGGGCTCCGGCTCAGCAACTGTTCGTCTTGGCAGTGCTGGCTTGGCCAGACTCTCTGTGTCTTCACATTGCAGTACCCAGGGTAAAGCAGCGGCCCCTCCCTGGGACATGTTGTTCTTATAAGCATACAACAGAAATACAAGCAATCCATTGCCAAACCACCTACCTCCATTTAACCTTTCTGCTTGGAACATAGAATTAAAACTTCCAACTGTGAGCTATTGGTGAGAGAATCACATGGCCAAGACCAAAGTCAACGGAGGCAATAAACATACCCCATCTAGAGGGAATCAGGGCCACAGTAGGGCAGGAACATGAACAAAAAATAATAATCACAAACAAATTATGAGCCTTTCATCACCACTGTACTGGATCTTTAGAAGAAGGGAGATTAAAAAAAAACAACTTTGAGTAAGACAAAATTGATGTTTCTTAATTTCCCTGTGACTCAGTTTCTTTACCTTTAAAAGGAAGATGAAGATAGTATTTCATCCAAAGTGTTGTTTTGAAGATTAAAGAATGAACATAGGCAAAGGAATTAGATCAGCATTTTACACAAGACAAATACTTGATGAGTGTTGTCATGATTTTGATTATGATCATGATCAACTTGAGCAAGAGCATCTTTTGGAAGCTGGTAAATATTGCTCTGTGAGAAATATTGAAAGACAAATAATCTCAGTAGTGGAAATGTGTATGAAGTATGCATATATGTGCCTACCCTTAACACCACTCCACTCTTCCCCACTGTAACACAATGTGAAACAGTTGGAATAACTGGGGAATACGAAGATTCATGTCTAATGTCAGAATGCATAGTGATCAGTTAAAAATGATTTAAATTCAGATCTGCCAGCACCAACAATACTTTTGCTCCTCTCTTTTATGGGGCATAAACCTCAAATATTAAACAAAGTTGACAGTTTTGGCAGGGAAGCAATGCTTCATTCTGCATCTGGTTTCCCTGAATGAAAGTATGTAAAGGAAAAGGAATGTGATTATTTTTGCTCCACTAGGCTCGGAAAGATAATATCAAATAAATGTTTGAGCATTTAAAATGATTTTTCCCAGCTTGAGGTTATATTTGTTCCTTTTGATTTCTTTTCTGCTTTTGTTAAACGAAGTTTATTTATTATATTTTAACAAGCTCAGGTATATGTATCATCCTGTCTGTGTTTGCATGTTATATGCTCAGCTTATCTGACTTTGTGACAAATTTCTGAGTAAATGTGTGTCCTTGCCAATGCCTAGTACACAATTCAAACTATTCACGAAATGCATAAACTGATACTTGTGCCCTTTCCTAATTCCCGATCTAGAAGGGAATGTCTATTTTAAATACTTTATTACTGTTGATTGGTAATACAAAAAAATACTTCTATGTAATAAGACGTTTAAATATGGAGCCATCCTAGATTTGCCTATTTCTAAGATGACATTATTTTCTCTTGGAAAAGCATAGTAAATAATTTATAAATACTCTAGAATAATAATTTAACCAAATATCATTAGCCAATAAGCTTTGGTGCCTTTGTGAATAGAACTGAAATTGTAATTCCTGGTTCTTCAGACCTGGCACATATATTAAAACCCAACAGGACTTTGCAGTAGGTTGAGAGCAGAAGGAGCTGATAAACATATTCATCCCTGTCATGGGGGAGAGAGAATATGAAATGTGAAAGAAACAAAAGTCAAGTGTGGAATTTCCAAATTCTATGGATTATTTTTTTCATTTACTAAATATCCAGAAGAAGTGATGGTATAATTAGTAATCACAAAATGCACAAAATGATAAGAGAATCATTGGATCAGCTTGCAACTTCGGTGACCTTTGAGTATTCTCTGGAAATGGTCAAAGGTCTGGAGCTCAGCAGAAATGAGCACTAAACACTATCTTGGTAGATATGGAGGTTGGAGAAAGTCAAGGAAGGTGTTTGGGCCAGGACAGCAATGTTCTGGTTTGTTTATTGCACTGTATTGCTAAGTTACTTTCACATTTCATACCTCAGTTCCTCTGTCTAATATGAATATAGTCACATTTCAAATTATTGGAATTGTAATTCCCAATTGTCCTATATGATTTGTGGCTATAATTTATTGGCTTTTTTTCTCTTACAGATTTGAGTTTTATCTTACAAGAAAATCACAAAGATATATGGACACTAGTTTACCTGATTCATTGAAAGACCTAGGGTGTGTCATTCCATACAGCTCATTTCTATCTCTAGTATGCATTTCCTTACATAAAATGAAAATGTGCATGCATGCAAGCTTAGTGTATCATGGGTATTTAGGACAAGCTGGGTTACAACAGTGCTATCATCACATTTTATTATACACATGTCCAAGATTTTCTTCAAATGAGAAGATATATATTTGAGGTATCAAAGACATACCACCTCTTCAATTTTAAAAATTTCCCTGAGCTTATAGGGACAAGGAAACACATTTGAGCTGGTTGTCGACATCTGGTAATTTGTAGGGTCTTGAAACAATTACACTAGCCTTGCAGCAGTGTAATTGAATGCAGACAGCGGTCTCTCACTGCATAGCTATGCATCCCACAGTAAAGCTTGCAGAAGAGCGTTCTGGCAGCTTCCATCCAAGATGAATAGTTTCAGCTGCACTTGTCTCTGAGCTATGGTAATGGTGACCTCAAAGACAGGACGACTGTTTTGAAGGGTAAGGATGTGGACCATCAAAAGGGGTAGAGCTACTGTTTGTCAAGAATGTGCAATGCAAAGTGATTCTTGGAATACAATAAAGTAACAGGAGCTTCTGGTTTTATTTTACAGTCTGCTGACTTGAGAGACAGCCTGTATGTCCATTGCGTGGGCCACACGGGACAAGGAAAGAGGCAGTATGCATAAGCCTGCAAAGTGAGTCCATATTCAAATGTTCAAGCTCAGGCTAGAGTTTCTGCGGGTAACAAGTATTTGCTGAAGACCCACTATGTTCTAACACCATTCTAGGCTCAGAAAGGCACAACGAAAGTCAACAATTTTAAGTGTGAGGAAGATGGACTGCATATACTCTTCTGGTAGAATCATAAACTGCTATATACAGGTTAGGATGACCACATCTAGCAAAATAAAAGCGCATGGGTACAGAGACCTGGATACTACATTTTCAAATCAATCTAGAGAAATATTTTGCAAAAATGATAGAAGAAATATGAGCAAGAATTCATTTTAGCATCATTTATATGTATAACCAATTAGGAACAATTTAAAAGTCCATTACTAGGAAGCAAACAATTAAGACACTGCATAAGGTCATAAACCAGTTTAAATGAATTTACTGGTTTTATAAGTCATTATGTGGAATACATCTCAAAATCTGAATTCTGTGTTAAAAAAAAATAAGATGCATGAAACCTTATTTATATAATGGAAACAAACACATCAATACTGAATACTGTATAAAGGTATATTTGTGTCAAAGGATAAAACCTGACTACCTAGTGCATTATTTTGCTTGTCTCTACAGGTAAGAAGGATTTTAATGAAGTTACATTTGAAGTCTTGTGTTAGTCATAATGGTGCATTTTTATTTAAATAAGAGCATTTTAATACTTCATAACTCTGTGTCATGGCTCTGTGGTCTTGAGTTCAGCAGGCTTCATTCTCTTTTGTATTGTGTAAGCTGATCTCTTAGTGTCTATTAGTTAGATCCTCATTTAGTGTAATAAAACAATTGGAAAATAATCAAGTGGCAAATTCAACTGGAACGCACTTCAAAGAAGTAAAAGATCCCTAAGAGTCCCCAAGATCCTTCCAGGAGGTACACAAATTCAGAACTCTTTCCTAATAAAATTAAGGTGGCATTTACAATCTCTACTTTTGTGCTATCAAAGATATCCAATGGAGTTTTTTAGGGGAAGATATATGATGTTAAGTATTGCAACAAATTGAATGCAGAATCAGATTTTTAAAAATCCAGCTATCTTCTATTAAAATAGACATTAAAGGGATTTGTGAAAATGTAAAGCAATGTCATTTTTCTCATTAAAAGTGTTTTTGACTTGAAAAATGGAAACTTTTAAGCGAAAATGTTATTTACCTTATAACCAGAAAATAGATATTCTATCTAAAATTATTAATAAATATGTAGTTCAGGTGTCCTCAGTTTTAATTTCTTCTATGATGCATATAAATATATAAACAAGACCTATTTGGGTTTTTCAATAATTTTTAAGTGTATAATGATCCTGAAAATGACAGTAAAGTTTGAGGACTGCTTGGATACACAATGTTTGGGTGTAATTATAGAGGATGGGTATCAAAATGTTTAATGGAGAGTAAGGAGTGCCTTTCAAATGAGAAGAACAGCCACACTTTCTATGCTGAGCAGTCCACCCATAATCAAAACAAATTGAAGTAGAAATAGTGAGGTAAGGATAGCACAGATGGAAATTTGCACCTGAATTTTCACTCAATAATTATTCAGCAAACAAATTTTGTTCCTTGCAAAAATTCATAGTTTAATGCATATTCAATTACAAAATTTTATACTAAAGATAGATATATTGAGAAGTGAAAGAATTAACATATCATAAAATGAGATTTGATTCCTCTACCAGCATCTTGCTACTTGGTGAGGTTCTAGGAAAATAAAACCCTGGGCTACAAAGCTTCAGAGAAATAGACTATTATAAAGGTGCATGTTTCCTGTAGTCCATTGGCCCTGTAACTAGTTATTTTGGCTGACTGTGAGCACTGTGTCAACAGAGATAGACCAGGTAACAAACACTCTCATATCTCAGTAACTTAAAACAAAATATGTTTATTTCCTGTCCAAGTTCCATGTCTGCGCATTGCAAGTTGCTGTGAGGCTCTGCTCCGTGTATTTTGTCCACAACATTTTACAGCACCACAGACTCAGCATCATCAGGGTTCTCTGGATGGGGAGAAATGTTGGAAGCATAGCACTAGCAGTTATCACAAAGCATTGGTGGAAGGGTGACATATATTACCTTTTACCCATATTTCATCAGTCAAACTGTTTCTGTGGCCTTGTTTAACTATTGAAAGCAATAGTGTGGGAGAGTGGTGGAGAGTAGTAAAACATTTTATTTAACTGCAAGTAGAAGCGAACCAGATATCTAAAATTGCTTATGACAAGCAATTCTTATTTTCTTAAGAAAAATAAATTGCAGTCAATGTCTAACTCGAGATCAGAGAATTACTCCAGCTGAATCAAATTCAAGAAGAATATCTCTCCAGCTGAATTCAACTTTTCCCAGCAGCATCCAACTTCCTATGGTATTAATTTCTCCTTCTCCCTAACTCTTCTAAGGTTTATTTCTTGGCTCCCTGTATGGTCTAATCACTCATGGATGTATTAGTCTAATATGCAGTGTTTATATTTATTTGAAATAGACAACCTTTTCTGACACTGTTAATTAATCCTCAATTCTATGAATTAAAATTCTTTTACTTTCTTTTACCAAACTCCAACCCCAGAGTTACCATCAGCCAAGAAGACCACAGTACCCAGACCTCATCCTAGAGTGAAGATCTAGAAATTTCTGTTCTCATGAGAGAGTGTGTGTGTGTGTGTGTGTGTGTGTGTGTGTGTGTGTGTGTGTATGAACTCTGTCTGGAGGTTTGCAGATTTAACAGATATTTTCAATGTAGGCATTTTTAAAAGTAACAAAATGAGGGCCTATTCCCTATTTAATCATGGATATTGTTCAGGAAACTCAATTTTTGTGTTCATGTAGGTAGAAATCTCAGAGTTCATATAACTATTGGATTTTCTGAGTTCACTTGGTGGTCAAAATTTTTTTTACTTCCACTGTTAAACGGAACCAGTCTTGCCTGGCAGTAGGCAAAACCATCCCAAAAGCTGTACAGCATAGAACTCAGTGTGAGGGCTCTAAAGTCATGTAGACTGGGTTTGGCATTTATAGCTACTTTCCAGAAGTTAGAGAGCCACATAAAAGTGACTATCTTTAATGAGTCCATTCATGTTGGCAGGAGATCAGAGGCACCTGATTCTTTTGGATTATCCAGAGTCACAGAAGGAGCACACTAGAAGGGTTAGCTCCATGGTCTTTTCCAGGGCATTTGGGTAGAGATTACAAGTTGTGGTTAGTTTTGCTCTTTAGAAATGGTAGAAAAAAAGTTAAATCAACAGTTCATCCAGGAAGAGAGTGTGAGGCAAAAATAATAGGCAAAAATAACACAACGAGCAACGTGGAATCTTGAAAGTCCATTAGTCCAACTATCCATGTGATGCTTGGATCTCTTTGGTTGTGTTGCATC
Organism: Heterocephalus glaber; assembly: GCF_000247695.1. Next base: position 2,790,938 of record NW_004624843.1, on the reverse strand, counting down.
CAAGTGGTCATATGCTGAAGACTCCCCAGTGGCAGCAATCACCACTCTCCTATGTCATTCACTGTCTTTGGAAATTTCTGACTGCTAGAATTATATCTTATATTCTGCCAATGTCTGTGATTTAATGATAGAGATATGCTTGCTTTGTTGAAAAGAACTGTTACTGAGCTTTATGAAAAGATGTTGCATTTTATTATCCCATCTTTTTTTAACCTCAAATCTAATAAGTATTTTTATTAGTGCCTATTCCACAGTTAAGAAAACTGAGGCATGACAAGGAGAAGTGATTTGATGAAGGTAGTATTACTGCCTTTTTACAGGGAATGAATGAATAACTGAGCTTTCAAGTATCACCACGGAAGAGAAAAAATATCATCAACCTACTCTACTAGGATGCAAATACATTTGTATATGACTGGTTTTGTTGGTTATATGATATTTTATTAAGAATGTGACTGTAGGGAACAGGGAAAGGGGATGTTACTAGAACCTCTGGAGTGAGTCCTAGTCTCCTGCAAGCCACAGCAGCACAAGGCAAATTAACTTATTATACAGGAAAGGTAGAAAAATGAGACTTGGAGATGAAGCTGAGCTTGGGGTCTGATCAGTGCTGCTCTGGATGGCTAAGACAAAAGCCCCCAGCTTACTGAACCTTTTATTCAGCACATCAGGAGAAACAGATGTAACAAATGACTTGCAGAGAGTTCAGTACATCGGGAGAAACAAAGTGTAACAATACAAGAACAATGAGGAACTGAGTAGATGAAGATTTTGTTCCTCCCAGGATGTCTTCAGCTGGTGTAATCTTGTCCTGGAGCATCACAGTATCACCAGATCATCGCGGTCTCAGTTGTGACCGGGGACCAAAATGGAATTATGTCTCAAAATGCCATAGCTGGCCTGTAGGCAGGAGAACTAGGCCTAATCAAATGATTTTTCCCTAAAATGATGTAGCATTGCTCCCAACATGTGACAACAGTCTCAAGTAGATCATCTCTAGCTACCGTTATTGTTTTATCTTTATGTTAGTTTTTCTATTTCCTGTGGATAAACACTGTGTCTTTTCAACTTCTTAGCAAAGCTCAGGGCTGGACACATAATTGGTCAAAACAAAATTGGTGAAATAGTACATGCATAAAATAGTCTTCCTACAAACCCTAACAAATGGGATATGATTTTTGCAGAAAGATTTTTTTCTTTAATAAAATTACAGCTTTCATTCTTTTTGGAGACTAGATGTCCAGGAGAGCAGCCATTTTTCAGCTAAATATCATCCAAGGATAGAATCGGTAACCTCTCAGAGGTCATTTTTCTAACATGACAGTCAACCAGTTAACCAACAAACCAATGAGAAAAACAAACCTAGCTATGAGCTAGAGGTGATGCACTACTGATTCCATTTATACATATTTTAACCAACTTGCATATACTCTGTGCATGATAGTCCTGAGCCACTTTATTGAATCAACAACCTTGTATCAAAGATATTAAAAAACAAGAATGGTGGAAAATGAGAACCTTCGCCTGTTCTGGAAGAGAATGGTTTTATTTTCCCACTAAGACTTAGGACTTGGATGACATTGGCTAATTCCCCAGGAAAGCACCAATAGGTATGGAAGGAACTCACAGAAAGAAAGAATGTCAACTTTATTCTGGCATGCAAGGAAGGCTTTGAGATTCTCACTTCATTTCTTCTTGTTTTTACCATTTCTAACATTTCTCTTTTCAAAATCAATTTTCTGCCATGAATTACACACTCTAGTAGCTTATATTCAGGTTTACACTCAGTTGTGATCCACTATTTTAATTTAATCTTGTACAGGCTGAGGTGGTACATGCCTACATTATCTGGACCATTCTAAGCCTATGAACTTCTCATCAGAAAATACATCTATCCTTAAGTATCTTTGATAAGATAGTCCAGGAACATGAATTTAAAAGTGATCAAACCCAGAGAATACTGTTTTATTTACTGTTTTGCCTTGCTAAGACAAAATACCTGACACCCACAAATTAAAGGAGGAGAGATTTATATTGGTTGCGAGTTTTTAGATGATTCAGTCCATATTCAGCTGGCACCAAGACAAGGGCATGGTGGAAGGGTGTGGTGGAAGAAATCTGCTCATATCATGGTGGCCAGGAACCAGAGAAAGGAGAAGAGCCCTGGAGGGAAATATACCCTTCCAAGTCATGCCCATAGTGACCCATCTCTTCTGACAAGGACCCACTTCCTAATAGCACATTCAGCTGTGAACATATCAATGGACTAATCCACTCATGAGTATTGTGCAGGCATGATCCAATCACCTTCCAATGACTCCATTTCTGAACATAAGAGGCTTTTGGGTGATATTCTAGCTTTAAGCTGTAACAATATGGGTGCAGATTAAGATGTACTCAATTGAACTGGAAAAACACACGAGTCTAAGATTAGGAATTTTCTGCATTGTGCTAAAACATTTGGTTTTATTTTGTTGACAATGGGGCAGTGTTCTAAATTTTAGAGCCAGGAGATCAGAGGTTCTTAACAGAAATTACTGTGGGAGACCAGATAGGAAGAATGAGGCCTAACGGGCCTCCTTGGTGAGCACTAAGAAGACAGCATGCAAGTGTGCTGTCATGCTGTGGGGGAAAAATAAAAACACCTGAGATCCTGTTGTTTGGCCAGACAAGTAACATGGAGGGTGAGAGACAGATGAATCTTGTGTAACTCTAATTTCCAGTGCCCATGTCTGAGTGAATAAAGCCAAGGTGCACCAATCACTCAGAGCTCTATGTCAAAGATCCCCCTGGCCCTCAAAATTTTAACTTGATTCTATGTCTCTTGTTATCTTCATCACCCCTTGGTCAGGTTCAAGATCGAAGGCTGGTTCCTACATATTGCAATACGAATACTTAGCTTAAAATAATAGGAGCTCAGACCTGAAAGAACCCTTAGAAGTCAGTCTCATGCTGACATTTTATTTTTATAATTGTGAAAAAATGCGCATGTTTAAATATACACAAAATTGACGGATGCTCATTAAAGAAAAGAAAAAAATCTTCCCTTGAAGTCACAAATATTATCCTACATTATAGGCTACAAATTGTACTTGTTTTGATTTGTATAATCCTTTGTTTATCCATTAGCTGTTTGTATTTATGTATCTGCATGTCTTGTCACTTTATGTCCTTAGCCTCTTACCCATGAAACTGTGTGTTTTATTATTGCTTTGTGAAAACACTCCACAGTAATCTCCCCTTATCTCTGGTTTTGCCTTCCATGGTTTTGGTTATTAGTTATCAATCATTGTTCAAGATATTAAATGGAAAAGTCCAGAAATAACCAGCTCATGAGTTTTAAATTGCATACCTTTCTGGGTATGCAATCTCCCTTTTCTCCCAAAGATGTGAATCATCCCTTTGTCCAGCATATCCATACTGTGTCCCCAACCTGCCCATTTGTCACTTAGTGTTTTCTGGGTTATCAGATTAACTGCTGTGATATTGCAGAGCTGTGTAGAGGGTCTCGTGCTAGCTGTACTTTTCAGAAATCTACCTTGGGGTTTTGGAACATATCCTTGTTGAGTAAGGGGAGCACTGTTTAAGTGACAACTGATAAATATGCTAGCAGAGTTCTTAGTATCCCTGGATTCATAAAATGAAAGCTACTCTATTTGGCTATATTTCTTTAATGTAGTTGTTGATTTTAATTTTTTTCTACTATATTCACTTTATATATGTACACTTGTCTTGGTTACATTACTTTCTTGTCACTGAGACACAATACCTGACACCCAGAAGTTAAATTATGAAAGGTTTATGTTGGCTCACAGTGAGTAGAATATTCAGTTCATAGTTGGCTCATTCCAAAGTAGGGCGGCATGGCACAGGGGCATCGCAGAGGTTAAACAGTCCATGGCAGAGCAGACAAGATGCAGCAAGCAGTGAGCCTACCTTCTTTCTCTCCCTTTATATTTCATCCAGGCTATAAGCCTATCAGTTGCTGCCACCCCACGCTGAACTATTCTAAACCAGTTTAGTTATCATACATCCTCAGTCTATATTCACACACCCATGATCCAGCCACCTCCCAAAAGCCCCACCTATGAGCACAGGAGGCTTTAGGGAGACATCTAGGTGCAAGCCATAACAACACTTAATGTTCAATTTATATTTATATGAACTGAATATTCTGTTAAATATATATTAAGTTTATATTTTGTTTTTAGTTAATGAAATATTTGAAAGAGACTCTAGTTCCATTTCACCATTGTGCTCAAAGACCAAGGGTGAAAATGTTATGCTTCCTCCAGTATCCAAACTGAGGTGCTAGGCCACTTATATAAGATTTGCAAATGAAATGGTGAAGGTCTGTTTTGTTTCTTTAGTCTAATACTTAACCTTGGTGGTGAAAGGAAAAGGGAATTAAGTTGGAAGTGGGAAGAAAAAGAATTTCTTTGAACACTGTTGGCTTTTATGGCAACAAAATCTCAACACAAAAGAGTATGGGTGCTTTTTTCTTACCTCAAGCTAAGTGAGAAAGGATTCAACATATGGCATCTGTCTTTAGCAGTTAGAAAAAATAAGGACTTTTTGGTACATTGCATTTTTCATGAAACACCATAGTGATATGTTTTTTTCCAGAGATTTTTTCCAGTCCAGGCAAGGGAGGAGTCTATTTTACCTCCTCTGGAAGCTGGGTGGATAGGACTGCTCTCTCCATTACAGTGCACTAGAATGATCCTGTGTGATTTCCAAGGATGGATCATAAAATGCCACAGCTTCCATCTAACTCTGTTTCCCTAGGGTGCTGTCTGCTTGAAGGCCAGCTCCCATGCTATGAGGAAGTCCAACACAACCCACATGAGGAAAAGCTGAAAACATTGCTGGAAACCTTCATGAGCCACTGGACATATCCATTTACTAACTCAATGATTCTAGCTCTGAGCCCGTGTGTATTGTATTGCTCCTGAGCAAACCCCTCATACTTCAAGGACTAATGGCCTTTATGTTTTCTCTGAATTCTGAAGCATCACTGAACATAGGGACGGAGCTGGAGGTGGAGTGATGGGCTTGTGCCAAAGAAAGTTCTAAAAGGCAATAAGGAGCAAACCAGGGAGACACTGGGAGCAGGACAGGACCTGTGGTTTCTAGAATGGGAAGAAGTGGAGAAGTGAGCCTAAAGAGATCTGACTCAAGAGATATGATTTGAGAGGCAAAGTGACCGAGCAGAGGGATGGCTGACACCGTGCAAAGTAAGGAAGATGGCAGATTACTCAATGCAGTGCTTTGAAGACTCCAGTAAACACTGTGGCTGAGAAGCAGCCATAGCTTTGAAGTCCTAAGACCAGAATCCAACTGTACGTACCCATTTCTGCTAGTTCTACTGCATTCTTCACCATCTTGTCTACATCACAAGGCCCAAATTGTAGTTAGTGAGGAGAGGAAAAAAAAGAAGAACAGCAAGTGAATTAAAGATGGAAACCTAGCTCATGGAAGCCTTTGCAAGAACATGGTACATCTGAAGTAGGGGAGAGAAAAGATTTAAGACAAACCCATAGTTGTGATCACTACAACAGCTACATCAGCAGTAGGTTTGAAGAGAGTGGAGAGGAAGGAATGAAGTTGCCATTACTTTCATCCCGTCCATCCTGTACTATTTAAAGTTCATCTTTATCTTTTTGTGACAGTGTCATCTGATATTAATATGCTTGTTTTGCTTATGTTTTACAAAATTTTGGAAGCTTTAACTAGCAGCGTATTAACTGCATGAAGTTTTGATAGAAGTAACCTGTGAACTTGGCTCACTGTGTGTAGCATAGGAGCTTACATTCTGGTGATTTCTTCATTTAGCCTGTGTTTCTTCAACACTGGATTTGTGCTAGGCCATTCTGTGCATTAGGGATACAGTGATGAACAGAATAAAGACTTTACAATCTGGGAACTTACACACTATTTGGAAAGAAGAGCCAATAAGCAAATTAACAGTAAGCAAATGCACTATAGTATGTATTGTGGGGATAAGGCTATGAAGCAAAATAGAGATGTGTACAGTGTATAGCTAATAACAGGAATATAATGAAGGGAAATAAGATGAACACACACCCATGTGTTTACTGAATTAGGTTGGCTGCTGGGCAAAAGGGCATAGATTGTGTCACTCATAGAAGAGCCATTTATTTTCCTCCAGCTCTGGAGGCTGAAGTATTCTCAGAAACTGTTCTTAGAAAAGGATAGTAACATGGTTGGGTAATAGTCAGGGTGTCTGCTCTTGAGTTCTAGGTGGGCTTTGAGAGAGAGAGAGAGAAGGACGGGGTGGGGGAGAGAGCGCTATAGTATATCTTATTATGAGGGCACTGACCCTATCAGACCAGAGCTCTGCTCCCATGACCACATCACATCTAACTCTGATTACCTCAGCAAAAGTCCCTTCTCCAAATACCATGAGATTGGAGAGATTAGGATTGCAACAGATGAGTTTTGAGGGTACACAAACCATAGCATATACTGAGACACAGATACATAAGCACACACGCACATCAGAGATGGCTCTCACAGGAAGTGGTATTTGATCAGAGGATAAAGGAAGTGAGGCAGAGAGCTGCATGTCTTTCCTGAGAAAGCCTTTTGGGCAGAGGGAAACAGCTCCAAGGCCGTTAAGTGGGAGAACACTTGGCACATTCAGGGGACAGTGCAGAGCCCAGCGTGGCTGAGTGGAACTGAGAGAGCAGGCAAGGAAAAAAAATAGGGGATGATATAGACAGGAAATTAACCAGGGATGTGAAACTTTTAGAGCTTTCAATAATAATAAACAACCCGCTGAGGCACACATGACATGCCGTAGGTTCACCACCACTGGAAACTAGGTCATGTGAGGCCTGCATCTCACTCTGAGTGAGAATGAAAACTGTAAGAGACACTGGAGTAGGGAAGGAATGCAGCTCAAAAAGTAGTCTTTATACAAAAGGACGAAGCAATGTTATGATTAGGAACATGACATTATGGTATTTCTGAAGCATTTTTAAATAGAGAAGTATAGGAGATGTGTGCAAATACCAATGATCTCAGAGCCACGATTTATACATAGCAGCGTCTTTGCTCATAGATAAACTAAGTGCTGACATGCAGTCACTCTTTGTTTTAAAAAAATGCACCCTGCAGTACAGTTCCTGAATGATCTCTCTCTAGGACTGCAAGATCTCCTTATTTAAATGTGGTTTGTCAGAAGTTCAATATTTAATTAAAATAAGTGAATAATTGACATGTAAATCAACATTCACACTCTATAGGAACTCACATGTAAAGATTTCATAATTTATTGCCTACATATTGTTACAAAGAAAAACAAGGCCTGGGGATTGGGCTGAGTGGTTCTGCCACCTGTCTTGCAAGCAACGGAAGGTCCCAAGTTCAATCCCCAGTACCAAAAAAAAGAAAAACAAAAAGTATTACCTCTAAACTCTGTTGATTTTTTTTTTTTCTTTTGGTACCAGGGATTGAACTCAGGACCTTGTGCTTGCGAGGCAGGCACCAGAACCACTGAGCTAAATCCCCGGTCCTAAACCCAACTGATTTTGACCATGATTTAGAGTGAACCATGGCCTCCAAGCCCCCATCCCTTTTAATATCCACAGCTTGGGTTGCCCTTGTAGTATCCACTTCCGGAACATGTTCTGTGGATGAAAAGCCGGAATAAGAAAACCAAACGTCTGTGAGGAGTTGCGATTCTCTCACCTAAGCCAAGGAGTCAGGGGCAGCACTGTGACGGAGCTTCTGTGTCACCAGATGACACCAACTTTGGGAAACCTAACAGGCGGCTACCGTTTCTCTCCCTTTCTGTCTGGCTTCCACCAGCATTGCTAGTGATGCAAGTTTCCTACGTCGTACAAATCAAGCAGACTTAAAGACATTGCTCACTGGAAAAAAAAATAGTCAATTTCTTTAATTATGGAGTATGTAAAAGATATATCAATCAGCAAGCATGTTTGTTTGATTCCCGGACGATATTCCATCAGCTTTTGCCAAGTTCCAACAATGCTTGATATATGTTTTTAATTTACTGAAAAGAATTTTATTGAGTACAATACCCAAGGAAGAATGACAAATTTCAGGATCATTCCTCCACTAAAACATTATTGATCGTATTAACCAAACTATTCTAATAGCCAAGCAGTTATAAATCAGCAGATAGTCATTTAAAAAACTTATTTTTTAATAGAGCAAAACGCCAGCAGGGTTTTGTTCATATAACAAGCAGACCGAGAAGCATCCCAAATATCAGTGTCTTTGGCCTCTCAGCAGGTGACCCTTGCACTATCCTCCCTCAAGCTAGAAGTTGTTTATAGAGCCTCAGTTTTTCTTGGTACAGTACACTTGGTTTATACAGCACTGTAATTTTTGCTGAGGGTACGGTACAGCACTCTACTGTAGTTTTATGTTCTGTCATACACCACAGTACTGCATGTAAGAATTATGCAAATAAAAACAAGGTCATCCAGATGGAGTTTCCTTTGACCATGTATTTTTTTCTGAATATTATAATATACATATTGCATACAATTCCTCATTTGGGGACCAATTCATTTAACGACCTACTTGCAGAGACTGAACTCAGTGGTTAACTGAAGAACGTCTGTAGTAAAATTTTTTCCTAGAAACTTCTCTTAGTTGATTTTCCCCCAGATTCTCAAATTTTCTGAGATTTCGGTGAAAACAAGCTCATTAGTAGGTGAGATCTGGGTGCCTATTTTTATTTTCAATCTCCTTTGCTCTGATTCCCAAGTGACTCTGTTTCAGGTCATCAGCCTAAGAAACTACAGAAGGTGACATTCTCACTTGTTGTTACTCTAGATTCCCCTTTAGAACACCATATTTCTCTTGACAAAATATATACTACCTTTCCTTTCTTTACATCATTGTCTTTTTAGAAAGTTTAAATATTCCTACCCCAGTGAATTCAGGAGAGAGCATTGGTTTATTGGATCAGTAGAATATGAGTGAAAATGTTATTTTCCATCTTGCTTAACTATCCTTCTCCCTGTGAGCATTCTTATTTTTTTTTGTTAAATTCTTTTATTGGTACATTGTAGGTATACAACACAATTACATTTCTCATTGGGAATTGTACCTTTACATAATGCGTCTTGGTTCTTATTTTTTCCCCATTCCTAGCCCTCCCTTCTTATTTATCATTTTTACTTTTTTGTTTAAAAAATATTTGCCTGGGTTAAACTGATAAAAATATCATCCATTATAAAGAAATTTTAATTTGTATTTTAGGCCTATGATACATATTTAAACTTTGATTTTAATTTAATGTTAAATATATGTGAGGTATATGTGAAGGCTTATTTTGTGTTTTTTTGGTATAGATGTTTACTTGCTCCAGCCCATTGATTGAATATCATTCAGGCTTTAAGTTTTTCTTGGCATCACCAAGAAAATCCTCACATATCTTGGAGCAATAATAGTTTCTTTTGGCTGTATAAATTAATAAGAAGAACTCAGCATTACTGGATCGCTCTTGAATCCTGCTGATGGGAGTCTGGAGAAGAAAAAGAATTTTAGAAATTATGCCAGTGTAAATATAATGCCTAGGTAAGTACAGGAAGATGGAGTGAAGAGGAGATTTGTACAGGGGAGGTAGGTAGTGATTTACTATGACAAGAAGTTGGTAAATAGCATCAAAACTGAATTAAGAAAATATAATATGAACATACAGCCTAGAAATATGAAAATGGCAGAATTAAGACTTTAAGGATCTTCCTATTTCTTGGAAAAATGAGAGGATGAGTTTGCAATGAAAACCTCACACTATGTTGATCTTTCTATAGGTATTAGTATATCAGTTAAATAGGCTAAACTTTTCTTATAAAAATAAGAAAGAGAAGAAAGAGCATTAGAGGGATGCATGCTAATCTTTTAGGATGGCATCCTTTAGAGAAAAGGGTTAATGCAAGCTCATGTTTGACTTCTTATTACACACACTGCTATAAATAGTACACCTCCAATTCATATGTTGAATCCCTAAACCTCAGTATGATGGTAGACAGTGTTTGGAGACAGAACCCATGAGCAGATAATAAAGTTAAAGGAAATCATGAGAGTGGGCTCTGATTTGATATGGCAGATGCCCTAATTAGAGGACAAGACACCAGAGATCTCTTTGTCCACTATGTGAGCATACAAGAAGTTAACTCTAATGAGTGTACATCATTTTACAATGAAAATGTAAAACTCTGGGGAAAATAATTATATTATCAAAGTAGCATCTCTGTATCCCAGAAAACTTATAAAACTAAAAAAAGGATGAAATCCTATATTACTTTTCAGTTCTTGTGTATTTAAAAATGTGTTCAATTTATTTCGGTCTAATTAAAGTCTGTTTGTTATTGAATATCTCACATTTTAGAATAAGATAGATTTTAATATTAGTACTAATGTTTATAACTATAAACTAAATGACTATAAAATTTAGTTGAGTTTATGTATTTATCACAGTTCTATTTAACTAAAAATGCTTGTAGCTGAACATTTTGGTTGTTTATACTTTTAACTGTTATGAAAACAGTGCGTTAGATATAGCCAAGGCATATGGCTTTTGAAAGTTGGATTTATATCCTGAGGATAGATTCCCAGAATTATAATTTCTAAATCAAAAGGTACAAACGCTTTTTAGATTCTTGATCTATATTTGCCAAATTGTAAACTTGACAGCATCGATCAATTCCCAATTCTATCTGAAATATATGGGACAACTGGGAGCACTATTCTTTGGGCAGATATAATCCATATTTTGAGCCACCAAATATAAGGTTTGTGTTACGTATGGAGCGCTATCACTGTGGTCATTAAAGGAATGGTGGCAAAGTAGTTATGCATCTAAACTAACCTGAGATATTGTGAAGGACGAGATTAGAAAATAGAGTGTAATTATTACATTTCCTCTTGCCAGGCCTCCCTCTCATTCACCTAGGAGTGTTTGTCCTAATGTCACTTTCTTCCTTGGTGTAGTGTATGCTGTGTTTGTATTAAGGGTCATGGGAGGGAACACTTCCAGATATTTTAAAGAGGATCAGCCATGATGCCAAAAAGCAGATATTTGCAGAATAACCAGAAGGCTTGGGGAAGTAAAGGTCAAAGAAAAGCCAATTTAGCATTTTTGAAATGAAGAATTGTGGGGAATCACAGGAGGCTGCCTCCAATTATCTCTGCTGCCTGCCCAGGTGGGTAATTCCCAGAACTCCTGGAAGCTTCTGAAATTCTTGTGAATGCAATTTATCCATCATGTCCCAGCTTCTACTTTTATTTTGACTTCCACATTAGACAAAAGTGCTCCTCTTTGAAAGAATTTTTGCCGGTATCCTGAGTGAGTGCTTCTGCAAAATGTAGGGACTGAATTTTAGCCTTTGAAATGTGTAGAAAAGATGGAGGGGAAAGTTTGGCACTGTATGACAACAGATTGTTAATAGTCACTTCTCATCCTCTCTTCTTTCCTTTTCTCATAGCTAACCCCTAACTGTAATCAAGTATCTGTGTCATCCCTTGCTTCAGGAGGTAGAATTTGGTAGAATTTGGCTGTCAAGCCACATTTGCAAAGATGGTGTGTGGGGTAGTGGCATGTAACTTACAGCTTTGTAGTTTATGTGCAAGGGATAGGTTTTTACGTCTCTACCTTCTGTTTAACATGCACAAGGAAGCAAATAAGTCAAACTTTCACTGGCACCCACTTTAAAACTAACAAGAGACCAGGATGAGGCAGGTAATAAGAGAAGAATAACACGATAGGAAAATATTTGCTTATTTTTTAAATGACATAATTCTGCAGGTCTTCATGTTATGCCTGGATGCTGCTCTACTTCTGAGTATCTTGAATGAGATAATCATTTTCATTATTGTTTAATTTCTGTCCCAGTTTCTGATCTTGTTGAAAGGATCATAATTATTTTACCTGAAATTTTGGAATCTGTAGAACTATACACCAGGTATCAAAAGGAGCAGTTAGACATTTTCTGAAATTCCTCTGAATAATTATTGTAATGATGGAAATCCCAGGCAATACAGCCAACTAAGACTCATAGGTGTTCTGAAGTCCCTCTGTTCTACTTACAGGCAGTTACCAGTTCTAAGTAGACACAGTGTCACAAGTACTCATACCTTTCCTTTGAAGGCGTCTCTGTGATAAATCTCCCTGTTTCCCTGCTAAGTGGACTGAGCTGAAAGACAGAAGCAAGACTTCAAGGACAGGGTCCATTTCTAGAAGTCACACACAGTGGAAGAGGTCCCACTAGTTTGTGGAGTACAGTTACAGATGACATGACCCACCAGCGTGATGTGTGTGACATTGGCAGCATGGTTTTTCTGGTACATTGTGACAGGGGCTCCTTGACATTACAAGTCAGGCTCCTCTGGGTCTCCTCACCTAGACCTTGACCTTGGGCTTCTGTGTTTGCCTTTGCCGAATCCTGTTTTATCAAGAATCCTGCTAAGTCAATTTAGAGAGAAGCCTCACCCATCCTTGATATCTGATCACCCTGATCCTCTTTCAGCAAAAATCATCCTACCCTTGATGTTTCCTCTTAGAAATTTCCTATCCTCAGGACCGGCCCCAATTACCACCATTCTACCTGCTCTTTGACTATCAATTTCTACTTATTCTTATATTCAGAATTGAGCCCAGTCTCTTTGTTGCTATTCTTGACACAGTAATCTTAGATGAAGTCTTCCTTACCAATGTAAAGTGGCAGAGTAAGTTCTGTAACAGTAGATGTGGTTCAGGGAGTTGGAAAGAACAAGACATGGGCCTAATGTGGTAATACCTTTGGTTTTCCCAGAAGTTTTTGGATTTTAGCCCTGAAAACCCTTCCTGACTTAGAGACCTGAACCTCAGATTAGGTAGCTTTCTCAAAGTTATTCAGTCAATCTCACAACTGAACCTCTGTTTCCAACCCTCAGGCTGGTAATGCCCTGACTGCCGTTCTTACACCACATAAAGCTCAAAGGGTTGGATGATTATCCCTATACAAAGACCCACGGACCCGACAGGTTATTCAGCAGAGCTCAACTCTCCCTGTGCGTTGAATTGCTCCAGACACCACCTCTCCAGGCTGTTCTTCGCACGGTCACTGATCACATCCAGTTTCTACATGACACTATCTTCACTCCACATGTGGGCATAAAGCAACTGTAGTCAATCTTATGTCTGTGCAAAAAAAGAAAATCTATTTTCCTCTCTCCAGTCTTCAGGCAGCTCTCATTCTGTGAAAATAGCAGTAAAACTCCTCTGGATGATATGATTTTTACCTTCTTTGATTCCCTAAGGGTAACTGTACTTTTGAACAGTCTGATGTGCAGTGCTTATTAGATGTCATGGTTTCCAATTTGCTTTGATAAACATCACAGATAAGATACCATGTATTTTAGTGCGTTTTGCATTAGTAAAGATTTATTAGTCAGAATTTACTTCAGGAATGGAGAAATGAATCTCTCAGTCTTAGCTTTTCCCATTTGAACTTCAGAGGAGAAATTTCTTTTTATCATGGCAATGAAGCCTTCTTACTATGTCTCTGGCACTTGCTTCATGCCCACATGTGAACTACATTGCATCTCCTATTGCTTGTCTGTCTTCTGTTCTTCACTGCAGGAGAGTGGTGTGAGGTTTCGCTCTGTCTACTTGTTGGTATCCCTGGTATGATACCTTGCTTCATAAAGAAGGGCTCGTATTTAATTTGAACTCCAGAAGGGACTTCTGAGGGCTGAAATGAGCCATATGAAACTAATTTATAAATTTTACATCTTGTAAAAGATGTAAAATTTAAATGTCTTCCACCCTTATTTGTCACACAAGAGTTTTGGGAGTGGCCTGTGAATATGATTTCTTCTAGAGTACCAACAAAATATATCTGGCTTTGAGTCACAGTATCTGACTAGTGGTTTACATCACAGAAATCTATTTACATTAACTCAAGGTGGTCAGGAGGTTGGCGTTCCGGGCACCCCAGGTTGGAGTGCCAGGCTCCACGACTCAGGATGTCTACCCACAGTGGGTTGTCATTCTCATGGCTGCTGGGTGGCAATTATCACCGTATGCTGGCCAAGTCTCAAGGAGGAAAGGGGAGAGGATGACGAAATGGGCTTTTCCTCTTGATCTCTTTTGTATCAGAGGAAACTTGCCTTATATTCAACAGAGTAGACTCTATGCAACATCATAGACTGAATGTTCGTGCTCCCTCATTCTAGAATTCCTATGTTGAAATCCTAGTGCCCACTGTGATGATACCAAGCGGTAGTGCTGTAGGGAGGTAGTTAAGGAAGGAGGGGTCCCTCATCGGTGGATTTCGTGCCTGTATAAGAAACCAGTGCTTGTTCTCTTCCCACCAAATGAGGACACGGGGAGAAGACAGTCACCTGTGGGTCAGGAGGAGAGGCCTCAGCAGGAGCCTGATGTCCTTAGGAACTTTCAGGCTTCCCGACCTGTGAGAAATAAGCATTCCTTTTCTAGGAATGTACTTCTCTTGTACTTCTCTTATGGCAGCCTTAGTTGATTAGGACACTGTGGAAATCTTCCATGATTAAATCAGTTCAAGTGTTTTGTGTCCAGAATATGCTGTGGTCCAGGAGTGGAGATGCTGGCCAGAGAAGCAAAGGTCTCCAAAATCAACACTTTCTTGGCCTGCAGGACCATAGCATTGACTGAACCCAGTGCCTTACTTTGCCAGGAAAGAAGGAGTGACAATCCCTTTTGACAACAGCAATGAACAGTAAGCAGTACAGAAACTCTAACTTTATTTTTAAATTTTTTTCTTCTTTATTAGTATATGCTTGTAAAACATGATAAATACATACATTGTGAGGAATTGGCATCACCTGTTAATCCTTTTGACTTCCCCTCCCTAACTTTGAACCAGTATGCAGATGCTGATGGGATGAGGCATAGGAGGGAAACTATAGCATTCACAGACACTGGCGAACTTGAACTAAAGAAAACACAGGTGATGGACCAAATGCTCCAGAAATTTTGCTGGGACAGGTCTGTCTATAATCCCAGCACTGGGGAGGCTGAGGCAGGAGGCCAGCCTAGGCTACATAATGAGTAATGAATTAAAGGCCAGCTTTAACTACATGGCAAGAGCCTATCAGAGAGGGAGGGAGGGAGGGAGGGAGAGAGAGAGATTGATTCTAGGCTGTGTAGTTGGTTACCTCATGTAAATACCTTTCTCCTTCTCTCCCTCTGCAGGCCTATATCTGGCTCCTTTGCATTTTGAGACCAAAGGGAACATGAATTTCCAAACCCATTCTCGGAATAATCCTTAGCAGCTACCATTACTCATAACTGATCAATAACAAAAATAATGAGAAGCATGACAGGAGGTTCTTTTGGGGAATTATTCCTTCCAACGTCAGGATGAGTGGTCAGCTTTCTGGGTTCTGGGCCATTCAGTTTTTAGAAACTGCAGCACAGGTAAAATATGTTTCAAAAGAGAAGAGTTAAAGCCTTTGTATGTTTCTTAAATTAATAAATCGAGGCACAGAGTCTACGGACTCACAAGCACCCAATCCATATCAAGGTTGTTTTCGAAGCTAATCAAACCAGTTTTATCTTAAACTGCATCTAGCGGGAATCATAGCCACGTCCAGATCCCTTCATGCTGACTGACCTGCCTCTGACAAGACATTGCTTCCTGAGATGTTCTAGCAATGGCGACATCTTAATTCCATTTCTTCTCATGAAAAGTGCCCTCTTCATCAAATAGTCATATTTATTAATTCTCAAATATCCCTGCAGAATACAGCTTAGCCTTCTGTGCTTTCATTCCTTAAAGGTTGCATGCTTCTCTACGGCTGCTCTGGTCCAGAAGACCACTCACATACTAAAAGCGCATCAGTTACTCACTCCCAAGGCTTCTTTAGTCCCCAGACTTCAGTGTACCGACTAGGTTGTTGGGGCACAGTTTCCTTGGTGTTTGCCCCACCCCCAGGGATTCTGTTTGAGTGGGACCTGATGGGACCCAAAACCTGGAGCTTCTCACATGTTCTGCAGTGATGTGGATGCTCAGTGCTCACAAACCACGGCATGCAGTGGGCCAAAGCCACTCTCCATCCGGGCCCGGCAGCGTATGAGATGATGAGGCCCCATCCTGAAGGCAGTGGGCACAGCCATACTGGTCACCCAGCACTGAGCAGCGGGCTGGAGGAGGGCGAGCGCGTGGACAGTTACTTCCCATGCCCTTCCCTGGTCAGAGGAATCTCGGCGATCATGGTGTACAGGTGTATACACACACACATCCAAGAAACAGGCAGTGTATTGGTGCAGTCTCGTGCAGTACTCATTTAAGTGGATGGAACTTTTTGCTTTCCCCTTTCATTACTAGAAATGCCTGCTATCATTTGCATCTTAATTTCTTCTTAAGGTTGCCAGATATTCATGATATGCACACTTTAAAAATATTTTCATTAAAGGCCAGGGCTTTAGCTTAATGGTTTTGCCGCCTGCTGTGCAAGCGCGAGGACCCGAGTTTGATGCCCGGTAGCAAAAAAGAAAAAAAAAATTCTCATTAATAAAGATACCAAGGATCTGAGGGTTGGTGTTCTCATACAAGGTGATTTCTCTGCTTGGGAAACCCTTGTGGGGGCTCCTGACACTGGCAGAGGGTATCTGCCATCATCCCTCTGCGACATGAGAAGAAGCCAAAGCCAAAAAGAATTTGTTCTCTAAATTCCTGTCTCTCTAATGTACCATAATGGAATGTTAATTCTGCCATATGGAGAATTCTGATAGGAAAGGGATGTCCCTCTCTCTGGAGTCCTGTTAGAGGCATGGAGAGCAGCAGCAGGCGTCCCTTGCTTACCTGTTGTGCCACATATGTACAAAGAGACAATTTTCCCACAGGTCCTATGCCAGAGACATGGGTGTCCTTGATAAGGTTAGTCAACTACAGAAAACTGAAAGCCCTGGAAACAGAAAGAAAAGTACAACATGCCCAAGAGCCTCCTCTCTGATCAACCATCAAAGGAAGAACAAGGAAGAGGGAGAAAGTGAAGTAACAGCTCCCACCAATGTGGGCAATAAGTTCAGTCACCTAGGCCCCACCTTGGAAACACTGCCACGGCCCCAGCTTCCAGGACTGTAGGGAATAAAATGGAGTTTGGGTAGAAAATGGGAGTAGGCAGTTTACGATGTTAGGTGACTCAAGCTGGGATTCATTAGATATTTCCATTGTAAGTATTAATTGAGAGGTGCAGATTAAAACAAAAATGAATCTCCCATGGAGATGTAGCTGCTCATCTTCAAAAAAAAGAGTGGAGCCCATCTCTCCACTCCTAAAGTGTGGGCTGCACATAGTGACTTTGTACAAAGAGCACAGGATGGAAAAGGAGGAGACTTCATGGTGGACAAACCTGACAAACCCTACCTGTGCCAGGTGGTCAAGTTCAATATCAAGAGTGCTAAGTTGCCATACAGTTATGTGTTCTTGCTATGATGTGATAAGAATTATAGCTTACCTCCATGGTCTTCCTCTCCAAAATCTCATAACCCCACCATAAGAAAAATACCAGACGCACTCCAACTGAGCAACCTTCTGCAAAATGCATGACAAGTACTCCCCTAAACTATCAAAAAAGCTGTCATTCAAAACATAGTCAAGAGACTGTGACTGCTTTTGATTCTGAAAAACTTTCAGAGTCAAGAGGACCTGCAGGGAACAGGATAATTAAATGCAATGTGATATCTTGGATGGGATCCTAAAACAGAGAGAAAATGAGGTAAGAATTAAGGAAATCTGAAAATTTAGTAAGAATATACCAATATTGCCTCACTACTTATGAAAAATATAAAATGATAATGATAGGGGAAACTATGTTATGTGGTGTTTGGGAACTCTACTCTCTCCTCAATTGTTCTTTAGGTTTGTATCTCTTTGAAAATAGAATTTTATTTTAAAAAGTAAAAGAGAGTTTTACTATAGACTTAGTTATACTAAATTGATGCTTAAATTCTATGGATTGAGTAGTTTTTGCTAGATAGGCTAGGTGAACATTTCATAAGTAATTTAATGATGACTACCTTCTCTACCATAGGAGAAACCATGCTGTTCCTAATGAACTTTCTGCCTGCAGCAAGTGCTCACCTCGGGTTGAAGGTGCAGAGCAGCAGGCAGCTAGAAGTAGCAGATGGTGTCTGATGGCCAAGCTGTGACTTTGGGTCTCAGAAAGGCCCAGCGAGTGAGGCGTTCTCTCTCCTTAGTGCTCGCCCTTCCTGAAGCAGGGAGTGAAAGAGCCAGAGGAGCTTAATTCAGTGTGTTCCAAATGAGTTAATGGCGACACATCAGTATTTTCTATTGCATTAATTTTAATATATCCTACATGGTCACTGTGAAAGCCTCAAGATGACCACCCAATGTTCCTAACTAAGGGCTCTTAGTACAACTTCTTTATCATTTCTTAGAAGGGGTTTATAGTATGTTTCCAATATTTGTAAAATTTATACTTTTGCATACATACTTTAGGAATTGAATGAAAGGATTCATGTCAATGTGGAATCTTTATAAGTAAAATGGCCCACTAAGGTAATAAAAGGTTGGCAAAGGTGCCACATGTCTTTCCTGAAGACTTGTGAGCACAGTCCCCTGTGACTCTCATAGTTGGTTTTCTGGTTGTTGAGAGAAAATACCAGACACCCAAAGTTAAAAGAGGAAATGTTCATGCTAGCTCACAGTTTGTAGAGGTTTCAGTCCATAGCAGCTAGCTCTAAGGCAGGGCAGCCTGGCAGAAGGGCATCACAAAGGAAAAACAGTTCACGGCAGGGCAGGCAGAAGGCAGCAAGCAGCAAGGAGCAACAGGCTGCCGTTCATCTTTCCCTTTTATTCCACCTAGGCTACAAACCCTTTGGGTAGAGTCACCCATACAAGACTGGCCCTTCCCATTATCCACAACCAGAACTGTGGTAATCAATGAACTAAAATGAGTACCACACACCGTCAATCCCAGGATCACATCCTTAATTCACATTCACACACCCTAGATCCAGCCACCTCTGGAAAGCCCCATCTGTGACCACATGAGGCTTTGGGGGATATCCAGACACAAGCCATAACAGTGACAGATGCACAAGTACACATCCTTGCTCATGGACCAGTGATGGAGTGATCTAGAACTATGTGACATGGGGGGGCAGGTAACAAAGATGACCACGCTTTCAACATCAAATGTGTAATTAACTGCAGGTATAAATTGATAACATCAATTCTGAAAACAGTTCAAAGTCTGCAAATTTGTCTGACATTTAAACATTTTGTTTACAAATTTGCCAGAGACATGTTAATTTCCATAGTGTCATGCCATGGATTTCTTTCCAAAAGCTATTGGAAAATTGTTTTTTGTAGCTAACAGAACAATTCTAAAAACTTGAATCAGGTTATCATTATCAGTAAAAATTTATGGTTTGGTGATAATTCCACTCATAAAACTGGCCTTATTTTTCTTATCTCCAGTGCTTGATAATAATAAGGCATAAGTATAGAGGAAATATTCAGTTTTATATCAATATCTTAATGATGAGTATATGCTACTTACATGGTTAAGTATTATTTAACTTTATATGTAATATATTTTCCTTGTGTTATTTTAGTATTCTTATCCTGAAGGCACATAGCATTTTAAAAAGACATCTAGCATCAAAATCATAAAACACATCACAAACTAAAATGTGCTTTGTTAAATATTTAGTATTCCATAAATTTATAGTGAGGAATATTGTGAAAATTTTAGTTCCATCACAAGTTGAGCAACATTATTAATATAATTGTTATAATTACATGATATAATGCAAACATTATTAATTTTGAATTTGATAATTTCCACTTTAGCCAGAAGATTATCTTTGTTTTGCTTTAATAAAATGAAGATTTCATGAACTATCTGATAGTTTTCTCAAGCTTATCAGAGGGTATTAATATACTCAAGAGAATATTGAGTTGTTGGAATGCTTACTAACCTTCATTTGCATGTGTTTATTTACATTCATTTACTTTGTATATTAAAAATTATGGGGAAGCATTATCTCAAGTATTAGTTTTTTCACGAAGTGCTTATAATTAAAGAAACATTACAGAGTATGTGTTGATTTTGTATATATAGTAATTGAAGAGTAGAGGTTCAGACTGCCCTGAAATATAGGCCAGAGGCATGATTTTTAGGTTTCCAGAAAACTTCACCTGCCACAAGCATTATAGTCTACCTCTGTCTGATGCTCGAGATTCACTTTCTACATAGTATTGCCTCTTATCTCAAATCAAAACTGTATAAAAAATATCTCAGGGACAGGATCACATTGACTCACTCATGCTAAAATAGATATCATTGTGGGAAGATTCTCTTAGAAAAAGATTGTTAATTTCTTGGTTTATTTGAATCAGGGGTATACTGAGAGGGGGGCTTCCTTCCTGAAATAGAGGAATAGGAAACATAGCAAGAAAAATGCAGTGGAGTAAAATGTTAACAGAATAGGGAGGTGGCCTGAAGAGCAGATTTAAGTTTCTTTTACCTGGTCCTAATGATCAGCTAGCTCAAGAGTTCAAAGGAACTTCTAAATAATAATGGTAGTGCAAGCATAATATATATATATATATATATTCTTATTCACTCCTTAAAACCCACCCTAATAACACTGATGTTTCCATATTTGTAAAATTCTCAATGAAATAGTGAATGTTCACAACCATGACCCAACGTTATATACCTCTGAAAGTCTATAGTCCAAACAGTGCGAAATCAACATTAAAACAAGTGAAAGAACTCCCATTCTCAGATTGAGCAGGAAACGGAATTAAGTTTTATAGTCACAATTGCTCTGTGGGTGTGCACTAGAAGTGACAGTTGCAGTAGACGTTGAACCGAAGGAGAATGCGTATCACTAACACCACTTTTACGTGACCCTGATCTGGTCACATAGCTCACAGCAATATCAGAGGTGGCTAGGAGGGCCAGAGAACATACAGAGCTCTTACTGTCATTGCAGATGCTACTGGCTTTTGGATGCTTCAAACTGAGGAAAGGAGAGAGGATAAAAAGCAGGTGAAGGAAGATGCACTAACAGTATGAGCCAATGAAGTGTTTGGAATAAGAAAGCCCCTCAGACTTGGGCCTAGATACAAGCAGGAAGAACAAGGAGGAAAGAAGCACAAGCAAAAGTCAGGTGAAAGATAAAATATACATAAAAGAGGTTTTATTAAAAAAGACAAAAAATTAACAAAAATGGTATTTCATAATTTCAAAGTAATCACAGGCAGTGTAATTTATTGCTGTATTCTGTTTTTAAGGCTCAAGGAAAAGACTGCATGATTCAAAGAGATTACAAGACAATACCTGGAAATGGAAAGCAAGGAAGTATAAAGTAACAAGTATTACAGAGATGACAGAGGACACTAGAAGCACCAGCAAATAAAGCAAGTATAGGGCCGGGGATTTAGCTCAGTGGTGCCACCGCCTGCCTCGCAAGAGCAAGGTCCCCAGTTCGATCCAATACCAAAAACAAAACAAAACAAAAAAAAGAGCAAAGATCCCTAAGTCCTTTCCTCTTGGCCTCTCAATTCAATCTCACAATGAGGAAAGAGAAAAGACATAGAAATTATTAGGGAGAATATATGAATATATGACACAGCGATCCAACATATAGGCAGATGAAACCCTGGAGGTGGGTTTCAAATCATGAGTCCACCTCCTACCAATTGTGCCTTGTTACCAAAGATGATGCACCTTGCTGTGATTCTTTCGTTATTAGGAAAGTTAGGATAAATATAATACGTAGCTCATAAAACTGTTCAAAAGATGAACATGTCAATTCACATACTGCTATTGTCCTTAGCATATAAGAATGGAACTAAAAACTGTGCTGAAAATATGAAAAATCTTTTCTGTAATAAATTTGTCAAAGCTCAGATAGAAAATGCACAGTATCTGGGAGAGAAATAACTGAAACAGAATGGTCAACAATGCAACACATTCTGACATTCAAGAATAAAGCAAAGAATTGTGTATGCATGAGAAATGAAAAGCAAGTCACCTACAAAAAAAGAGAGAGAAAACATCAGGATGGCTTCAGAATTCTCTGTTCTCAGTGCTGAAAAAAACCTCAGGAGTTAATATATTTTTTAAATTGGCAGCATTGGGAGGGGGAGGAGAGGAAAATATAATAAATAACTGACACCCAGCAGAGCTTCTATTCAGGTGTAAAGGCAAGGGACAGAGTCTCATGCATGCAAGAATTCAGGGATACAGCACTTAAGAGGTATTGAGAAACAAGAACAAAATATTTAAAATACTGATTATCAAATTTCAATCAAAATATTTTTATTAAAGTGACTAAAAATGAAAAGATTGGATTAAACACAGTAGGGCTGATTATTCATCAGTTTTACATATAGCATTAAGATCAAATTACTTTGGGAATTGTGATTACAAAACAGAATATAGATAATATAAAACCCAATGATAATAATAATAATGATAATAATAATTGGGATAGGGAGTGGGAGAAGCAAAATATGTTTATTTCCTCATCATTCCTAACAAAGAGTCAGTTGATATCTACTAAAATAATAAAGCATGGACTGGGAGTGGAGCTCAATAGTAGGGCACTTGGCTAACATGCCTGAGACCCTGGGTTTAGGGTTTTATCTTTAGCAGTGAAAAGAAAATTTTAAATAAAAAATAACATATTAATGATAAATACATGTCAACTTTTAATTGTTATGAACTCATTTTTACATGAATTTCGGTGACAAGAGGTGTATCTGAATTTTAGCAATTCTTTTATTTTTACTGAAATTCATTTTTCTGCTGTTAAATAAAAGGAAGTGTTATCAGTCTGAACTTTTGGCCAGCCTTTCTACCATCAGACACGGTGCTGTGGAATATAATGATTGATACAGACCTACCCTGGAGATGGGTCTCAAACCAAAACTCTAAGACCTGCCAATTGTACCTTGTTACCAAAGCAGTTGTATCTTGCTGGTTTTTTTTTATTATTAGAAAAGTTAGGATAAATCTAGTACATAGTTCATGGAATTGTTCATAAGATGAACATGTCAATTCTCATATTGTTATTGCCCTTAACATATTGTTACTAACAAATATGTTACTTTCTGTGCTTTTTAATGTTTTTCTTTTAATTGGCATCATTTTTGTATAAAAAATAAATATTTTGAATCAGTGAGATGATAAACTAGGACACAACCGAATTTTCTAACACTCAGTTTTCTACTCTACTTATTGAATTATGTCACCATGCCCTTCAAGAAAATTTCCACCAAGATTTATTGGTACACTATATAGCAATTCAGCATGGCTGAGACATTAAAAATCTATCAATTCCATTAATATTTCCTTTGATCATTTATGTTTTATCCATCTCTCTGTATGGTTGCGAATTTAGCAAAAACCTGGAGTTACATTTGGAGTACATTACTATTGTGTTTGACACTTTATATTTATCATCTTTGTGTTTCACTCACTAAATCCCTACTATGTATTTTTAAAGGTGAATTTTAATGCAACAAAGTTCATAGAAATATTATAGAGATTACTCAGGACTAAGATGAATAATTCTACCAAGTTTTCTAGCTTATAGAAAATACAGCTCACGGTATCTTATACAAATGAAAGGATGTGGAAATTGATCTAGTTACTTTCTCATTCAAGAAATGTTTATCGACTGTCATGCATTGTAAGATAGGTATGAAGGCAAGGAGCTAGAGACAAGGCTGATGTGATCCTTGTCTCATGAATCTTCTATCTGGTGATTAAATACTTATTTTCTGTTACAGTATCTTGAGTGAAATTTTGAATACCTTAAAAAACATTTTTTCTCCATAAGATAAGCTAATAATATCCATTTCACAGGGCTGTTTTGAAAAGTAAATAAGAAGGTCCTGCCATACACATTGTGACCTCTCTTTAGACATTTTTCTTTAATGCATGTTAAGTGTTTCAAGATAAATCAATACGAAGAAAATCACTTCCAATCCACTCATATTTCAGGTATTTATATTAAATGACACTTTGAGATAAATTCTAATATTCAGTGATTCCATCTGTTTTTCTAATCATCATGGTATCAAATTAGTAAATCTTAATCAATATTGGCATTTCAAGAGCAGTTCCTGAAATTAAGTTTTTGCCATCAATTGGTTGATAATAGATATGAAACAACTCAAAAGTTCTCAGCACTAGCAGACACCTGCTCATCTCATAGGAATTTTAAGAAAAACTAATATATTGTGCCGAGAACAATAGATGATGTTATGGGGATGTAGGCTGGGCGCCAGTCAATGAGACTGTGAAGTTATGAAATAAATCGAACTTTGAATGAACATGTGAAACCATAGAATTTAATGTTCATTCTTTTCAACTCTAAATGCTCTGAAAGAAAAGATCATAGCTGTATTCACATAGACTAGACCAACTAAACCAAACAGAGCTCAGAAATAATCCCACCCATACATGCTGAATGAATTTCAACAAAGGCTCCAAAATAAACAATGGTAAAAGGCTAGACTCTTCAATAAATGATATTGAAAAATTATATACTTATGCAAAAAATGAAATTTTACCATTTTCTGATGCTACACAACACTACCTGCTCTTATTCATACACAAAATGAATTAAAAACAGATTAAATACTGAAATGTAAGACTTGCAACCACAAAACTCTTAAAAGAAAACGTGGGGTGAAAGTTTTTGGACAATGGTCTTGGCAATGATTTTTTTATTGTTGTTGGTATTTGATCTAAAAAACATAGGCACCAAAAGCAAAAATAGCAAACAGTACTACATCAAACTACCTAGATTTTGTACAGCAAAGGAAATACTAAAAAGGGAAAAGGTAGCCTAACACTACAAGAAAATACTTGCAAAAATATCCAAAATGTAGAAGTAGTAAAATTCAAACACAAAAGCAAACAAAAAACCCTTAAATCATCCAATTTTAAAATGGACAAATGATCTGACTAGACACTTTTTATTGAGAAGCTATACAAGGAGCCAAGGAGTGTATAGAAAGATGCTCAATATCACTATATTCAAGGAAATACAAATCAAATCCTAAGCAGAAACCGCCTCATGCTTGTTAGGGTGAGTATTAGGAATAAGTCAAAAAATACAAGTATTGGCAAGCATGTGGAAAAAAGGAACCCTTGAACACCGCTGGGAAGAATGTAAATTGGTACCACTTTACTGAAACACACTGTAGAGGGATCCCAAATAATTAAAATAGAATTGTCAAATGGACAAAGTTAAAGAGGCATAAGTAGTGAAAGGAGTGATTATGATAGGTGGAGAGGGAATGGAAAAATTAACACAGAAGTGGTTTAGGATACTACAGTTATTTCTTATTCATGGTTCCCACCCTGACAGAAATTTAGGTGAGGAATCATAACCCAAGGTACATGAGAGCCTCACTCTTGTGAAAAAAATAATGGAGAATGTAGCCTTGGGAGGAAAAGTAGAAAACTTTTATAAGAACACAAAACCTTGAGCACACAAGCCTCTCAAAGATGTTTAAATTCTGAGCTGGCTTTCTTAGAATAATTTTTTAAAACTCGAAATACATGAAATTATTTTTACTTTTTGGAACTCTTCACAATCATCTCGTGGGTATCAGAACTAATAACCTGAAATTCAGTATCATTTCTAAGAAGGTTTGTCAGTATTCCCAAGTCAGCCAGCATTCATGTAACTTGGCATAGTTCACCAAGGAATTGAACTATCTCCTGCTGGGCCAGGTGACCATAACTTCTCTGAGCCTGTGTGGAATGTCTATATTTAATTTTCCATCAGGTAGCTTCCTCTTATTTCTTTCATGCACAGATGGTATATTAACAACAGAATAAACCAGGCACAATCTCCATGGAAACAAGCACAGATGTTTTGAAATACACCCACAAAAAGTACTCACCAACGAACAGCATTGTATTTCTTTAATTAATTCAAATATCTTGCTGTCAGCTCTTTCTCTTTGAAGTCACAGATGATTTTTTCATTTTGAGATTCACTCTCTTCCCATTAATAGGCACAGGTAGGTTTCCTTTGTCCCCCTGTGTCAAGATTTAGAAATAAGATTTGTCTGGACAATCATAGGTTATGGAGTAATTTATCTGTGATGACCATTTGAAGCCTTTTATACTCCCAATAAAGGTCATATTGTTATCATATGGGTGTGATTCCTCTTCTTTTGTTATATCGAGCATTTTCTCCTGGAAACATTTTTCCTGGATGGGCCAAAACATATCCATTTCATATGTCTGAATCTTATGCAGCTCTGTTTTAACAATTATATAAACATCACCTAAAAATTTCCTATGTTCATCTAATAATCATACCCTTCCTCCAAGTATTCCTGTGAGCAAGACAACCAAAACTTCTCTTCTTTCTTTCTTCATGTTATTGTCCACGTGGGTATGGTATCTGAAATCTGACCTAAGAAATAGATTTTACCAGCTTGAATTTCTAGGTTGGAAATGTGTTACATTTTTTTCTCTATTTCCAGACTGTACTGAAGAAATATCAATCAAGTGATAAATAAGTTGTCTGAAGCTTAACAATGCAAGAAGTTACCACATGCATTTATTTGATGGCATTATAAACCCATTTTGGATGGAACACATTTTTATTAATAACCTATTAAAATATTGACATATGATACTGACTAATGATTTCAAGTTTACTGATAGCATTCACTTCAACTTGGAAGAACTTGAATCCCCTGGTTGGATGGATGGGGTAGAAAGAGGCTCAAAGAAAATGCAGACTAATGCAATAGGTGAAGGTGAAACTTTATTAATGCTTTATGTTTGCCAATTGTTAGCTCTCTGGAGGACTAGGCAGTAGAAGACAGACTGCTCACACACAAATGCTAAGAAAGCCCATCACCTACTTGTAGTCCCCTGGTGAGTTAAGACGAGAAAAGAATATAAACTCCTTAGCGTGTTTCCCTGGTATAACTGATTTCTGCTATGGAAAACAACAAAACAAAACAAAACAAAACAAAACATCTGAACACATAAATCTCTGGCCTCATGGATTTTTTCATCTGGTAGGAAAATTAAAATCTAATGATAAGAAACATATATATGATATTATTAAATTTCTATATAAAAGCAATGATTTGGGCCATTAGTGATGTTAATGAGTTATAGAATCTTGCTATAAATTAACACTCATTGATTACACAAAAATTTTCAGAACTTTTATAGTTCATATTATACCTAATGATTCTTATTAGATAAAGGTTCATAATTCTTAAGGAAATTTCATAACAAACCACTTTGCTAGAAGAGATTTTATCTTCAAATTATATATACAATTTAAGTGGGGCAAAATACAGATATGTGTTAATGAAATATTATTAATGTAAATTATGTATAACTCAGAAACCAGAGTCAGTTATTTAGGAAAGATGAGACATAATGCATTCTTAATGGAAATTTTACCACAGAATTCCTTTGCCTTCATAATTAAGGAATCCAGTTTACTATCTTGTCAGATATCTTGATGTGTAAGTCATGCCTTTGGATTTTATTTGTTAAAATTAGTCTAAAATTATAGTTTGTTGTATGACCCCATATTGGTCAGTTTTCCCATTACTGGGATAAAATGCCTGACATCCACAATATAGAGGAGAGGAGATTTATTTGGAGTATGGTTTCGAAGGTTTCAGTCCATGGTTGGCTCCATGACAGAAACAGTACGGCAGAAGGATAGGGTGGAGCAAGTGGCTCACTACATGGTGGCTGGGAAGCAGTGCACAAAAGAACAGTGCCAGAGAGAGATGCACCCTCCAAAGGCATGACCCCAGTGACCCACCTCCAACTGGACCCCACTTCCTAAAAGAACATTTAGCTATGAATATTAGTGGATTAGCCTACAGAGCGGAATATCATCTACATAGTCGAATCAACTCTCTAGGAGATTAACAATTAAATTGACAATTACGATTAACTGTTAGAGACAGTTGCTCAGAACTCCTAAATAATATCTCAGTCCTCAAATTTCAATGTGCCAATACTGCCCTAAATCACTGGTAAACAAAGCAAACTTTGGGAATTGTAAGATCAAGCAAAGATGAAAAACTTCTCTGAAATACAGTATTTTGGACATTTCATGCACATTTATAAAAGAAAATGCATGTTTAACATGGGAAGAATGATTTTAGAGTGCAGATACAATTTATGACTAATAGTGGACATTGTGATGTGGTGGGGGGATCACAGTGTACAAAGCTCATCTGTTACCTAGAATATCAGCCAAGGAGCTGCATCTAGAGTGCTGCGGGACCTCTCAAAAAGCTCAGTAACAGGAAAGCTGTGTCACGCAGTTGCACTGACAGGATGGATGTTGTTCCGAACCAAACAGAGATTTTGGACACCAGAGAAAGAGATCTTGAAAATAACTCACCTGGTGCCCCAGTGCAGTGATTTTTACAATGGATCTTAATCAACACCACAGAATCATCTCACTGTTGAATGGAAGAATCTCTGTAATAACCCAGTATGTCCTACAGCCAGAGAGCATTATTTTTTTACAACTTAAATTAGATCTTATTACTCTTCTTCTCAAAGGGTGAGATGACTTCTCTTTTACTCCCAGTCAGCATCACAGTTCTCACAGTGGCTCCAGGGCTTTACATGATCAGATAAGCCTTCTCACACCTCATGTCCTCCTGCCCAGTTCACCCTGCTCCGGCCACATGGCCACACCAGCTGTTTCTGTGTTTGGGTTAAAATCTTGGTGATGTCTTTGGCTTTGCCTTGAATGCTCCTCTCCCAGTTGTCTGTTGTCTCCTCCTCTCCCAGTTCTCTGCTGACACCTCCTAAGGCTCTCTACAAAGGGTAATTTCTCCATGATGTCTAAAACACCCTCACTTTTCAAAATCGGAACCCACTAGTCCTTTCCTCTCTGGTGCCATTTCTAATCTTTTTGCCTACTCATCTTTTTCTTTTTATTCCCCAGTTTTTACCATCTTCTCACAAACAATGTAGTTCACATGTTTCTTATAACTTCCTCCTTCTCTAAAATGTAACGTTCATGACAGTAGAAATCTATGCCCATTTTCAGTAATAATTCCCAAGTACCTGTGCTTAATAATGAGAGGAACACAAACAAGCCTCGGACAAATGAGTGGAACAAATAAGTCACCTGGCTGATTGCACAGGCGGTGAGCAACAGAACTAGGATTTGTGTTCAAGTTGCTTTCTACCATTCACTCATTACCCAAGGGCACAGTGCTTACACCACTGGGTGCTATGTGGACAAGATAACCAGTACCTAAGCCACTTCTGTTATCCCTGAGTATACGAAGTGTCCTTGAGTCCTGAATTGCTAGGTTAAATGGGCAGGAACCCATAGCTGAGAGATATTTTCCTGTCAAAGAGAAGAATTTTTTTATTTTTTATTTTATTGGTACATTATAGATATACATAACAAAAACATTCATCATGAGGAATTTGTACCTGTGCATGATATATCTTGTTTCTTTTTTCCCATTCCTCTCCCCTTCCTTCAACCTCCCCTTATCTATAAAAGCATTGTTTCCATTTTTTCCTTTCATTTTTTTTTCTTGTTGCTTCTTTCCCCTTCTGACCTCCCTTGTACCCCTTCTCATTTAAAAGAGAAGAGTTTGATTCTCTTGTGGATCACTTGAAATCTTGTTCTTCACCAGCAGGGTTGGACTTGAGCCTTGACAATGAGAAGCCCTTGCAGCTCCATCAGCCAATAGCATGAGTTTATGATGCAATTTGTAAAGTATTATCAGTTGAAAAACTGGAGCTTCTACTTTGCAGATGTCTTTTCCCAGTGTCTTTTGCTAACTGTGTTCAGAGGGATAGCTGGGCTGCTTCGGGGGAGCACAGTGAACTTTAATTAAATCATTAACCTTCATCACCAGTACTTTTTAGACCAAGGGAAAAACCCCTCCCAGAGGTAATTGGGTATTAACATGAAATATGGATCTTTAACACTGTCTCCTACTGCATTTTTAGACTACAGACATAATTACCATGCCTTGCTGAGCATGCTCTGAGAGATGAACTCAATGATGACACCAGAAGGCATGCATAATTGGGAGTAAGCCCTCTAAGGAAACTGATGGCGATTTTTATAACTCTGCCCAAATGCATGTCTCTTTTTATTGAGCCAGCGAGCCTAGAATTGCCTAGAGAAAATGGGCCATGACTGCCCAGCTTCCCTTGCCAGTGACCTGTAAGCCACGTAAGTCATTTGGAGACACTTCAGCTAAGGTCATTGCTGAAAACGAGCTTTTTCATATTCCCTTATTTGGCCATTCTTTAACCTAAGAGGAGGTCTGAAGCTTGAATAAGGGTATAGAAAAGGAAATGAGTTGTTGCCAATCCATGCAGTCTGCTCAGTTCTGCCTATTGTAGCACACAAGGGCTCCCAGGCAGGACCCTACCATTCTTAACAAAGAGAGGCTGGGTTTTCTCTTGATCATTTCCAAAGAGTTTCCAGGAATCCATGCTGAAAGCACTTAGTTGTTCCATAAGGTCCTACATACCTTCCCAATCCAAACAATGCCAGAGAATTGTTCTAAATAAAACAGAAGAAGAACGTCAGCAGATCCTACTCACAACAATAGCTATGATACCACACATTTCCATTTTGATGAGGGTTTTGGATGAGGACACACTTCTTTCAAATGCTCACCCATCCCTAGGGCTGGAGTCAGAAGGCGGGAAGGAACACTACTGCTATAGAGCTGTCTACACGTCACCCACTTCCACGTTACCTCTTTTGGTCTTAGTAAGAAACCTGAAAGTCACACACTAACATTTCTAAGTGTACCAAAGAGCAAAGGGTTCAGAAATGAGTTAGGGAAACCTGCCTTTAGTCACACAGCCAGAAAGGACAGTGCAGGAAGCTGGCTTCTCCCCACCACAAGCCTCACTTACCTCTCTTCCTATGAAAGACTGGAGGAACAATCTAAATAATTTGTATGCCTTTTCATGCCTCAGATTGTCACTGTCACCCCTGGCTTAATTTTTATACATACATAGGTGAGGAAGAAGTCAGAGATATGGTACAAACTCTACTACAGCGATATCATCTCTAAATACAAAGATCTAAATTATGAACCATACTAAAGAACACAGTTCCTGTTTCATAGAAACAGTTTGCATAAATTTTTTTCTTTCTTGAGAACCTGTGGAATCAGAATAGAAGAAACTTTGGGAAGGTGAGAGTAGATGACAACAAAACTGGAAGGAAAGGCGGGGCTGCTCAAACACTTGAGCAGCACGTGCTCAATTTATCCCAAGTGTTCTTTCTAAGCTGATGGACTTCTCAGTTTAATTCTTCTGGCTTCTGAACTGTCAAGCATTTGTGTTGATAGGCACTCACACTGGAGAATGGAGGTGCCTCCAGGTATTTTAATGGGCTGTGAAGCAGTGACCCACAGAAGATTAGTATTGGGGCTGGTTCCAATGCCTCATGTGTATTCACATGCACGTGGGTGGTTGGAGTCAAATTTGGACTGGGAAGGACTTGACACTTGGACTCTATGGAGCTTGAGCAGAACTCAGTGGAAAGTGTTCTCAAACACAGGAAATCTCTTTTTTCCTGGGAGTAGTAGAGGTAGGTCCATAGGCCAGTAGGAGTTTAAGGGCAGAAGAAAGAGTGAAAGCTTTTTATCCTTAGAGGTAGTTAGTGGTCTGGTAGTAGAAAAAAGGGCAAATGATCTTTTTCAAATGATGATGTTCATCCTTGGACCTTCCATAGAACAAGAGTGGATGTGATTCTGCATTTTTGTAAAAGCACAGATTGTATAAGCAGCAATGATACAAATTCCCAGATTTGGACCATAATGATAAGATAGATTCTTCATCCTATTTTCAAATTCTCTTAGACCATTCTTTCAGAATGTTTCCAGAAGCCTCAGAGGGAACAAATTCCTTTCAACTTGACATTTCTCAACCAGGCTCCATATTAGAATCATCTGAGAAAGAGTTTAATAAAATATCAGTACTCAGAGATTCTGATATAATCGGTCTATAGCGGGATCCAGGATCAGAGTTTGTTAAAAGATCTTTAGGTGATTTTATTGTGCAGTCAGCACTGAGCTTAAAATCATACATTAATTTAGAACCATGTAATCCTAGCACCAGCCATTGAATAGAGGATCAAAAATGCTTTTTAAATCCACTTCTAGTATATGAACATAAAACAGTGAAACACATTCCCTTTTCCAAAGGAAAAAAAAACAACAATGTCTTTGCAGCTTGGATAGCAAAAAAGGGTTAGTGCTTTCTGAATCCAAGAGGTGGGACCCAGTGCTAACAAATTATAACAGAAGATGTTGGGGCAGATGTGCTTTTGATTGGACTGCATTTTCTAATCATTGGGTGGAAATTGTGTTCAGCAGACTGTGTCTGACTATATCAGAGCATAGAATAGTGCATGGAGTGAATACATGAGAAGCCTGGCTCTAGGAACGCCAGAAATCAAAGGAGTCAAAATTCAACACCTGACTTAAATGTGCATAGTAGGGAATCTATAGAATAAAAAATAGTTACTAGGGGATTTATATGGGCCAAACAATGGCCTGGATTCTGGAGAATACAGAAATCATTAAGGTGCAGGATATCTTCTTGGAGAGCCCATCCATTGCTGATGGGTGTACAACTACAGACCGACCTCATATGGTAGAAGACAAAGGGTCAACTGACTCATCCAGAGAGAGGTGCTATAGTGACTTGAATGCAAAGGGAGAAAAAACACAGAAAAGAGGCTTCAGGGGCAGACACACTGTGGCTTTAACCCACCAGGTTTAGCCACATATTGTATGCATGGCTTTAATTGAGATAATTAACCTCTCTACCAGAACCTCAGTTTTCACATGGGAATGAGGCGACTGCACTCACATGGTGCTGGAAGGATTATTAGTTATAAATGTTATATGCCTAGAGCAGATCATTGGACCACTGGAAATAGTAGATTTAGGATGAGCACAGGAAAAGGAGGCTATAAAGTTAGTGTGATTGTGTAACTTATCATCCAAATTGGGACATTTTTAGTGAGAAAATAGATGTCATAATAGTTACACAGCAAGAACAGTCTCAACTTGGAAGGTCTGGGGAGAGAATTATATACGGTCACCCTACATACGATACTGATGCAAATTACTACAAGATGTCATCGATTGGGGAGCAAAGGAAGAGGATTTGAACCAGATTGCTTGGGTTTAAATATTGTGAGCATCATTCACTAACTATGTAATTTGAGTGAGTTAATTAACCAATATAAATCTGTTTTCTCAATTACAAAATGGGCATAATAATAGTATCTATTTTGTAAGTAAGCATGCAAATTAAATGTTTAATATTTGTAATGCCTTTAGGTATTCCTGTAGGGCATACAGACTTAGGAAGGTTTAGTCAATGTTAATATTACTAGGAATGGTGAAAGATTTAAAATCAGTAGCGAGGTAAGAAGAAAAGTATGGAAATCAATTGTTGCCAATGAAATAAAGGACTTTCAGAAGAGAAGAACTCAATTCACCAGAGGCAGAGACAAGCAAAGCAGTGATGGCTTTTGAGAGAGTAACTTACCTGTGTAATGGGACCCAAAAATCTGCAGATGAGGGAACAGTAAAGAAATGTAGGCTTTGTCTACAGATGAGTCTTCCTAAAAGTGTGGCAGTAAAAAATAGGACCCAGGTGGTTGGAAACTGGAGAGCAGTGTAGGAGAGCTGAGGACAGAGTACAATTCTTTGAACCTTTGAACCAAGTGGAAGGTAAGCAGGGTGACAGTGGGTTTGAAATAGAGGAGAGTAGGAGTGTTTAATGACCAAAGTCCATGAAGCAGAGATACAATCAAGTCAGAGAGGTCGATTCGACGTTAGAAAGGTGGGGAGAAACTGCCCGGATTCTTGTTATGCTTTCTGCTATTGAAGTGGGAAAACAAAAAATGGGAGTGGACCTAGAAGGATGTTCTCACAGAAAGCCAACTTCTCCCAAGGCATGCTGAGCCTTTGCTATGCTTCTTTGGAGGGGTTGGTCTTCCTCTCGAATCATCTCCATAGGCAACTTTGCAATGGCCCTATTTAATTTGCTTTCACCCTCCATAGCAATAAGGGACAATCAAAATAAATTCTCCTGATTCTGTATCTTTCAACTGTTATCCAGTGACTCTCCTCTTCTCATTCAAACTTTTTGAACATTAATCTAAGTTTGTCTTCTTACATGGCTGACTCTCATTTATTTTCAACCCTATTGCCACCAGGCTGCCAACCCCCATGCCACCCCACTGTGTTTCCGGGTAGTTACTTTTGTTTTCATATTGAGAAGTGAGTAGAGATTTGCCATTGATTATCTTACTGGGCCTACCAGCCTCACGAGCTCCCTTTCTCACCAGATGCTCTTAGTTCTGTTTCTACATCCCAGACTGATGTTTCTCTCTTACCCACAAGTACTAACTCTAAACCTCTCTCCAATTGTGCTGTCCCTCAAGGCTCTGTCTTCAGCTCACTATAACTCTCACTTTCCATAGTCCCCTGGATTGTATCACTCAGTTGAATGTTTTCAATTTCTCTAAATTTCTCTAGAGTTTCAACTCCCATATCCAACTCTTTGCTTAAGCAATATTTGGGATCTCACACAGGCACCTGAAGTTCAGCATCTCTAAAATGGAATTTATCAATAAATAATTCCTTCCTGCCTAAAGCTGAAAACCCTGCTTAGTTAAGAGTTCAAGTGTAGGTCTTGAAGGTAGAGTCCCTGAGCGCATTTTCTAGCTTTATCATTTTTCCCCATGTTGAAAAAAAGTCAGACATTTAACATTGCTATGCTACTCATTTTTCTCTTGACAATAAATATAATAAAATTCCTTCCTGGTTATTGTGAGGATGAAATTAAAAAATGTGAAAATCATGCTGAAGAATGCCTAGTGTGTTTGCCTAATAATGCTATTTCAATATTAATATGCTCTGTTGTCATTGAGGAATTACTGCTTCCTCATTTACTGAAGCTAGATGCTCAGGGGAAGTTTCTGATCCTCCCTTCCTCACTGTCTGCATTTCATCAAAGACTACCCCTCAGTAACCTTAGCACGTTAGGATTTCTTAAATGTGCCTTCTCTTTTCATTTCTGATGTATTCTTTAAAATTTAATCACTCGTCAAGCATTTTCTGGATTACTGATGCAGTCTCGCAAAAGGCCACCTGGACACCAGACGTATGACCCTCAAATTCATTTTAAAGCCAGTCTCCGGAGTGACTAACTTCCGAGTCAAATATGACACTGTCACATCCAAGTTTAAAACCCTTAGGTGATTCCTATGCCTTTCCCATGGCAAGTCAGCTAGGAACTCAAGGCCAGGTCCTTGAAGCAGGCACAGGAGTGCCATGGGGTCCTGGACATAAATGACACACAAAGGCTAAAAACAGACTGATTTCACAGGATTAAGTGGACTCCTAGAGAAAGGAAGCAGATGGCCGATAAGAAGAGCATCATACACAGGACCCCTTTTCTCCTTACTCTCTTCCTCATGGTGTCACGCCCCTTACATGCAGTATGTGCTTTGGGGCGGAGGGGCATGTATGTGCATACATGTGCTATGTGAAACGGGAGCAGGGGACTGCTCTCCACGGATGGTGCAAATGAAAGGAGTGTTTTCAAGGAGGTAAATAGGTTTTGGTTAAGAAAAAAATGCCCCCAAAAATAGAAACAAGAAAAAAAATTTAGTTTATACTAGAACAAAGAGATGGTAAACTAAGGTCATTCAAAGAATAAATGGTGGCAATTTTTGGTCTCAGGAAAATTTTTATATAAAAGATAGATTATATATATATACATATATATTCCCCCCTCCTATGGAAAATTTATTGTGACAACTTAATTTTCAGATAGGATTTCAAGGAATAAATCATTTAAACATTAAGATGTTATGGGGACAGAGTACAACTAGAGTTAAGAAGCCATAACACGTAATATAGATGAAAAGCATGTCGAAGACCGAGGTGGGATGAGAGGATAAGGTGTCAGCTCACAGTTTTCACTGGATAATGACGAAGAGCATCTTGTGGTATCTTTTGGTCATAATGAATAAAACAGTTTCCAGAAGACTTTGAGCTGATTTCCTTCTACGTCTCAGGATTGTTGTATTCCTATTCCGGTGTTAATTATCAACAAAGGTCTCTTATTAGCAAAGGGAATGGCATCACCATGGTTGAACTAGGCTGAATTCTGTTCTCTAATTAACTGGAGTACAGAGCAAGTCCTCTATCCTGACTATTGGAGAGGAAGTCAGGGGCAGGTAGAGGAGGAGAAGGACCATGCTGTTGTTTGTGATCCTTTTCAGAGTGTTACACTGCCATTTAGAATTGTGACGCTAGAGACGAAGACTCATGGCTCAGTAAAACGTCTTGGAATTACCACTCTCCCTGATCGCTGACTCTCACATCGGTTGGGGTTTCACTGAGCCAGGGATGGGAGACAATTCACTTGGCCTGGCTGCTTGGCCACCGTGGTGGGTCTTTGCAGGGAAGGAATGGGGAGAAGCAGATCACTGGACAGTGCTCCCATCCCTGAAACCTGTCAGCCGTCTGTTTTTAATTGCAAAAGCAGAAAGTCAAAGTGAGTGCACTTCCAGATACGTCTTTCTTTTGCAAACTAAGGCTGAAAAGGCTGTGCTCATCTGCAGCTATCTGATGGGTCCTCTCGGGAGGAAGGACACTCCAGGCAGGGTGAAAGGATGGCAAGATTTAGAGCTGAAAATCTATCATGCCCTTGGAAAAAAAAGTAAGATGATTAGTTTGAGCACAGTCAAAATTTTAATGATAGCCTAGAGTAAAACTTTAATTTCTTGAATTACTTGAACAATAGCATTGCATTTCTGGTCATCTTAGAATTAATGGGGGCAAAAAACCCTATAACTTAGTTCCAAACTTTTATATTCTTTCTGCTTTGGGAAATATAGTGTAGACAAAGTTATTGAGCTAAATGAGATTTAAAGTTCACTGTGTATAAGTCACAGATATTGCTGATGTGGACAGTAAGTTGGTTTTCTTTTTCTTTTTTTTAAATTCCAGTACATAGCCTAGGAATTTTTCTTTTTCTGGTGAGTTGTATGGGAGGCGCTGAAGATGTATAGACATCTCTCTCCTAAACATGAAATATTAAATAATCCCCCTCGAAACAAACCAAACAAAAAAGCCCCACAAAACCTTTGATTGATTAGTTAATGCTGTTGATAAGTTAAATTTATTTGATAGAAAATCATCTTCAGAAGGTTCTTCACATTTCCACCTCCGTTCCTGATTCCGCTCCCACAGCGGCAGTACGATTGGGTCCTGTGGAGGTCCTGGCTCACGGAGTCGGAGTCGGCACAGACTCTGCCTTTGCCCGGGTAACTCACAGGTGGTTAGCCGGGCGCTGGCTGAGTTACGCCTCAGCTGTGTGCAGGCAGCAGCTCAGGCCTTGAAATTCCTGTTGTGCAGAGAAGTTGAGGCACAGGATTAAGCAAATTTTCTAAGGGCACACAACTAATAGGTAGAAAAACTGGGATTTTACCACTGGGTTCAGAAGTCTTTCCACTCTACAAAATAAATCCAATTTGTATAGTTCAGTCCAGGTTTTATGTATTAAATCGGAGTCTCCACAGCTACCCTCAAACTTGAGAACATGATTTCTTGAAAAGCAGAAGTGCTGTGATCCTACCCTGCTCTTCTCCTTGTTATGAGGTGTTCCCAAAGGAGGAGCGAGAAAGCGCTAAGTACGTGTATTACACTGAAGTGTTGTCTCCAGTTCCCTCCCACCACCCTCAAAACAAGGCTGGACACTGAAAATGTTCGTTCCTCCACATGGGGAGGTGGAAGGATGGCAGCCACACTTCTCAGCAGCCGGGGTCCAGGCTTTGGGCTCACAGCCCTAATCCTCACCCCACTCACCCCTGCCTCCCACTCTGTTTCCTAGAGACCAAGACAGCTGCTCCTCAGTTTCTGCCCCACTGATTCAGCTTGTGATAGACAGCATGTTGTGCCTTGATTTATAGCATACAAACATGTGACTTAAATATTAAAAGAAAGGAATGCATGTGAATACCCTAGCTTCTAACCTCAAGGAGGAAAAAGAAGTCATCTGATAGAAACTTCTGACAAATCTACAGGCTAACTTATACTTGGCTGTATACATGTATTTTTTCCTTCTTTCTGGATGCAAGGGAAAAGCGACTTTTCTTTTCTAAAGCTCTTTTTTTTTGTTTCTTACTCTGTTTTTCTCTGCCCTTTGAAAAGCTCTTCTTCTAGTCATTAGATTTTTTTTTGTGTATATTTTTTTCCCCACAACATTTAAACATGGTCCTTAAAAATGCCCTTCCACTCTTCCACTTCTCCATATTTTTCAGCTAATCTCTCTCTCTCTTTTCTCTCTCCCCATTCTTGAAACTGAAGAACCATATGTACTAAGTGTTCTTTTACTTTTATTTCTAAAACTCAATTCTCAATCCACTGCCTGCCATTTTTTAAATTCAACACCCCAGAACTATCCTTACCAATGAGAAGTTTGTCATTTATCATCTAAAATGAAACATTTTTGAGAATGAAAGATGGGGTACTCATGATGACAACATCACAGCATAAATTAGGACCTCCCTTCTCAAACTAGTATCTATGAGCATCCTGCAAAACAGTCACATCTTAGCACTTACCTGACTTGATTTCTTGGGAGCATTGCAGATTGAAACCTTTCTTTTAAAGCATGTTCTATCCTACTACTTGGGTACCAAGTCACCTATAACTTTCTGGTTGGGCATTATCATTATTTTGAGGGTTCTTGCTTTTTTCAAGCTATTAAAATTTTGTGTTCCTACCTGTGTATTAATCAGCTTTCTCATGACTGGGACAAAATATCTGATACCCACAACTTAAAGGAGAAGGGGTTTATTTTTGCTTACAGTTTGCAGTGGGTTCAGTCCATGGTTGGCAGCCAACAGCAGAAATGGCATGGTGAAAGGGCAGAGTGGAGGAGAGCTGCTCACAGCACGGTGACCAGAAAGCAAAAAGGAAGAGGGGAGCTTGGGAATGAGAATACACCCTTCCAGGTCACTTCCATATCCAAACATAGTACTTTAGGGGACATTTAAGACATAAACCATAACACAGAGTTTATTCCAGGCTTCCATCCTGCTATCTGCCTCTGTCAGTGCATTCCTTCTTATGGTTTCAATGAGCATCTAATGATTCAGACTCACAAATTCACAGCTCAGACTCATATTTCTCTTTCATTGCTTAGATCCCCAAATCCTACCATGTATTAGACTTCTTCTTTTGGCTTTCCTGCAAACACTAGAAAAATGACATGCCAAGGTCTCAGGCCATATTTCACTTTGACATCATTCCTCACATCCATGTCATCAGCAAAGCCCGCGTCCCACTACTAAATGTCTCGGATCGCAGTTCCTCCTCTCTCCACATTTCCTGAAGTTCAGGCTGGAACCATTTTGCATTCATTCCTCTTTAAGAATCTTGCATTCCAAGTTTTCCCTCCCTTAGTCAGATTTACTTATATAGCACCCAAAACTATTATTCTCACATGCAAATCTGATAAGGCCACTCTCAGGCTTAAAATATTTCAAGAGTCTCAGTTTCTTTTGAAGGAGTTCATGCTGGATCTGGTTTTTGCTTACTTTCCAAGCTTCACATTTTCTTTTAATGTAGCTCATTGCTAAGTGTGTTAAGTTCCTTAAAAAGGTGGTATGTTTTCTCATCTGTAGATTTTTCTTAATTTTCTTTCCCCTTGGTTTGGATCATTCCCTTCTGACTCCTCTCATCTTCATCGATCTCAACTTTAGTCTAAATGTTACTTATTCCAAAGCCCTCCCTGATTCCAAGAAGCTGGTTTTAATGTTCTTCTTAGGAAAACCCTGAAAACCACGCTATACTTCATGGTTATCACATTGTAATGAAATTGCCTGCTTGATGCCTAATACATACATATGACTAAATGAACACATTTTCAGATGAATAATAACATTTCAGGGGATCCCTAAATAACTGACAAACTTTAATATTCCAAGCTCTGAGAGATATTCCAAGTGTAAGAATAATATATAACAGTTTCATGGAGTTAAAAAATTTAGGGACATGAATTAGAAATTGCAGAGACTATATTTTGAGGAGAACAGTAAGTAGGCTGAATTGAGGGAGGATGTGTCTGCAGTAGAAGAAAACTGTCTGGCAGCTAGCACAAAGGTGAGAATGAACAAGCTGATGAGAGTCTGAATAGTATTTGACAAACATAAAGCCATTATGATGGCTAACACAAGACATTCAGACTGATTACAGAGATAAAAATAAAGAGACAAAGGAAACAAATCATTTTATGTGCTTCTTTCCTGGTTGACAGCTCAACATCGTTTTAGAGGTTAAGAAAAAGCAAAGCTTCTATTACTTAAGCATCTAGCAATTATTAATCCCCTTTTCTTTCTATCAGCAAAAGATCAGTGAATAATTTTTTCTCAATACAAAAGTGCAATGTTAGAAATTCATAGACAGGTGGTCTATGTTATAATTCACGTATTTTAAAATCTCACTTGTGAAACTACGGGCCTAAAGCGTGTTAGGGTTTATTCACACATGCAACCATCTTCCTTCTCAGAATATGAAACTAAAGCTTGAACGTGAAAGTTGCAATTTACATGTGTTTGTTTCCATAGTTAAACATGTACTGAACAAATAGTAACAAGTGTACATTTTCTCCAATGCATTGATTGATTCTAAAATGCTTCCCTTTTTAGATAAAATGTTTTGATTTTTAAAAAATGAGAACACATCAGAAAGTAGAAAAGAGAAAATGTGTCCCAAATTTCTTCTTAAAAAGAAGTGTCTGACACACACCACACACCTGATGGCTCTCTGTTAAAGCAATAGAATTATGGCCACTTT
Organism: Heterocephalus glaber; assembly: GCF_000247695.1. The sequence continues at coordinate 2,750,010 of NW_004624843.1, read as the reverse complement.
TAGGTATTAAAGAAGTGGTGAAGGTTTGGATGACTTAGTGTTCTTGAAATCGCACTGCACACCGGGATGATGTGAACCCAAATCACCTCTTATTATAATTCCCTTCCCCGGTCCTACCCTTTCCAATTAGCAAACTTCAGAGGAAAAATGAAGAAGGCATTTCTCAGACAAGTTTCACAGCTTATGAGCCCTTGGCGCAGTGTCCTTCAGACAGAGGGTCACACCCAGTGTGGTCAGTAGTCATCATATTTTACAAAAACTGAAATAGAACAGGATAGAAAATACAAGCCTGGATCAATTCTCATAAGGCTGAGTATCACTCTATAAATTTTTGTTTCTGTCAGATGTGTGTGTTCATATGCATGGGTGTGCGCAAGCTCTACTGGGTAATAATGCAAAACACAATATCAAATACACGTCTTCCATGTAATCATGATCAAAAATGTTTGAAAGGTCCTGCTCATGCCCAAGCCAGCTCCCTTGTTCTGCTTTGTATCGAGGAGAATGCATTACTTCCAGAAATTCCCGCCTCCATGGAAACGTCTCTGCCTGGTGTCTCCTTTTAGCACTAGAGCTGAACACAGTCTCGCTTAATAACTTGCCTGTATGTGTTGACAAACTGAAAGAAGCCAGGTTCTTCTTATGCATACTTCTTCAGGTCTAACACAGCGATCTTTAGCCACTAAAGCCGTTTGGTGAAAAATGTCCACAGAGAACCAGTCCTTAGTTTTAATGCACCATGTATACCTGCAGTAGAAACTTGGTTGCTTAAGAGTTCTTATTGTTAGGAAAAATTTAAGCTTAAGTAGAATCTCACAGTCTATTTGCGTTACTTTTATGTAGACTCTAGCAATGTTTCATTTCTTCAATTCCTCCTTAATCTTTTTATATGAGTATTTTATTTGTACTTGTGTGCTGTACCTGAAGTTTACATTCATCTTGAGAAGTAGGTACATGTACATAACATCTTGGTTCCTTTTTATTTCCCTTTCCCCTTTCTACCCACCTCCTTCCTGCAATGTGTCTATATCCTCTGTCCTCATGTTCATTATTGTTATTTTTATTATCTTTAGTTTATATTTATGACAATGCTTACATTCATTATGGGTATTTGGCATTCTTATCTGTTTATTCCCACAGATGTTTCCTCTGTTCATTCTTCGACCACTAGATTTTGACATTTGGATTCCAAAGAGCAATTGAATTGGCCTTGAAAGTTATACTGGTGCAATGGCCCAAGCTTTCAGGGTCGTGAAGAAAAGAAAAATACAAATTAGTAATTGGAAAACATTTAAATGCTTAGGCATGTGTTATCAAAGTAGAAATTACATTATTGGTGATACAATGACCCAGAGGTCCAGTTCTTCTGATACTGAAAAATTCAAGAGGCTTCATACTTAACAAAGAAGTTTGATCCTTCTTCAGCACTGCGGCTCTGAGCCGAGTAGCTAGACTGTTTCTTTGCTTCACTGTAATTATGCTTTAGGAAGGGAGAATTTGATTGGTCATTTTAGTTGCTCTGGAAGCATGGCAGTGAGCTGATTTGGGATTGGCCATCTCAGAGTTACATCCTGTGAAGCTATTTACTGGTCTATGTCCACCTTTGTGATGTGATTTCTGAGTCTGTTTGCAGGGGTGAGGATCAAACAGCCTTACACCTTCTCTCCCTTGTGGGTGCTCTGTAGAGGGATGGCTACCAAAGCAGAAGGAAGCCACTTGGCTTATCAGTGGTGAGCATTAAGAAGTTAGAGACATCTTCTTCAGTTCACCCACTTCAAGAGCTCAGTTTGTCAGTGGTATTGAACTCCAACAACCCATGGAAAGGTAAATGGAAGAGATAGAAAAGCCAAAGTAATTAAAGGGGATGAAAGGTGATTCACCAAAACTAAAGAATGGTTGTGTACTTGAAGCTTGTCTAAAGCCCACAGTAAAGTACTTTTGTCTTTGTATTCTAAAAACAACACATTCATATAAGTGCTTTATAATTTGCATTCTGTAAAAGTGATCAATGTTATACATTTTACCCTTTCTACACCATGAAGTAATTAGGGGAAAGTTTTATAGTTTTTATGGACAAGAGGATGAATAATCGCTGATATTGAACACCTTACTCCAGTGTCACAAAAATCCTTTAACATCAGGGCTGAAACCGAAGTAGGGAGCTGCATAAAGTTGTGTAACTTGCAGAATGCAAAGGGGACAGGATGCTGTCATGTTTGCTAGGATTGCACTCAGATAGGTGACAGGTTGATTAAACAATCAAGAATAGCAGAAATGGGCTTGAAAAGGTGGGGGCCTAAGTTGTCAGTGACTTAGGAATGGGGAAGCAGGTTGAAGGACAAGCTGAGACTGTGTAAGGGAGTAAGGAAAATGATAAACGAGCCTCCTGCTGGAGAGGAGGAATGTCAAGTTAGCCATCACTCACCAGTAATAAGATGCTCAATTATTCAAAGTCAGTTTGGATTTTCCTTTACTTTCCATGGCAACCACAACAGCAACCTTTTAAATCAATCCAGCTCTCCTGAAGAGTTGTCACTGCCTCCTTATAGGTGGTTGGGGCCACAATTTGAGCACTGCTGCAAATGCAACACTAATGAGCCAAAGCTTCAAGATTCTCTTAGGCTCCACTTGTGTAGTTAATAAGCTGTGGTACAGACAGCATCTCAGGATCCCTAAGCAAGGAAGTCGCCCCCTGGTGCTCAGGACTTGTGTGCTTGAGTACTTGGTTCAGGTGATCCTCTTCACTATTTATCATCTAGGAAGAGGAGCTGAGTCTTCAACTATCATAACCGATATGCTCCAAAATTGTTGTCAAGAAGTAACAATTGAAGTACACTATTTCTAAGTATATTAGAAACAAGGTTGCTTCTAGGAGTAGTTGGAAGAGAAGACACAAGAAAAGAACGGGATTGATATCTGCATGTGGGTGTGGCTTAAGTCTTATTAAATATTTTAGCTCAATATGTGGATTATTTGGAGAAAAATACAAAAGTCATTTTAGGTAGTAAAACAAAGAGTAGAGGTAAAATGAGAGAAAATGTTGGTGTGATAATTATACAGACTAGTACTAAAAATCAAGGACATGCTGAACTAGGATGTCGTCTATAGAACTGCAGTCTTGAAGGGAAGGACGTCTTACATTTTCTTGAGAGAAGCACTCAAGGAGAGGGTAATCTCTCAGGATGCAAATACTTTGCATTTTTAATTCCTTGTTCACTCAGTCACTCATTCACTCATTGGTTTACCCATACTTGTTGAATGCCTAGCATGTGCAAGACCATCCGTATGGGAAACAAGAATGTCAAAGTCTCAGCTCCAGCCAGGGATGGTGGCCATGTCCTCTGGGAGGCTGGAGCAGGAGGTGTGCAAGCTCAAGCCCAGTGTGGGCAGTTTGGCTAGACCCTGTCTCAAAATTAAAACAAAAATGGGCAGCGAATATATCTCAGTTAGTGGGCCTGTGTTTGGTCCCCAGTAATACACACACACACACACACAGACACACACGTGTGTGCACACACACATTCCAGAGGACCTCACTTTCTAGTGGGAGAGTTTACATATAAGAAAATACATAAAAATTACAGTATGTGACAGTGATAAGTGTTGTGAAAATGAAGTAGAGTAAGAAGATGACAAATGTTGCCCTGAGAAGAATTTAATTTGATCAGAATGGTGTGGGAGGCAGAATTTGGAGATGCCCCTAGGATGCCCCTGTGTACACATCCCAAGGAATACTCTTCCGTGAGTGCTGGTGGAGTGTGTGGATATGATGAGAGATTTCATATCTGAGATTGCTACATAACGTGGAAAAATGGATTATGCAGATATATTTAAGATCTCTCTAGCAGTTGACTTTCAGTAAATCAAAAGGGAGACTTTCCAGGGTGAACTTGACCTAAATTGATGAGCCCTTTAAGAGACTGGAAATAATAAATAGAGACACTTTCCTCTATTGCTGGTTTAGAAGAAAGCAAACAGCTATCTGTGAGGGTCAAATAACTCGAAGCTGGGGGTGGCCTCTGCTAGTAACAGAAACTGTGTGTGATAGCCAGTGAAAACCTGGAGGCGCACAACTACCAGAAACTGAATTCCTCCAACAGGCTGAATGGTCTGAGAAGAGAACACCAAGGACTAGGTGAGTTGAAGCGAGCCAACACCTTGATTTTAATCCTTAGAACCTCGAACAGAAAATCCAGGCATGCTGTATCTGAATTTTGCACCTAGAGGAACTGAGATTAGAAGTGGGTGTTTTAAACGTTTGAGTCCATGGCAAGTTGTTATAAGCTATAGAAAACAAGTGCATTAGTCGTTACTGATTTAGCCTTTCCAAAAGGCATGCCACCTTTCCAAACAGCTCGTTGGCACTCTTCACCATATTTTAGAAGGCCAATGCTTCTGGAATTTCACTCCCAAGGGAAAAGGCAGAGAAATTAGAACAGCCAGAGTTTCACTGCTATTTTCTTTCTATTTGGCACCAGAGAATACCTGGCAAACGCAAACATATTCTGTCTTGGTGCTTTGCTCTCCAAGTGCTAAATGTGCTCTGGCTCACCACATTTTGGGGACAGGACCAGTTACCAAACACATGAGGCCCAATAATAGCCCAGAGACACTCCTCACTGGACAGCGCATGAATCAGCTCCCTTATCTCAAAGCTCCTTAGTGAAATGATGTTTTATGGGTCCATACAACAGCCCATTGCCCTCAGACAAAGGGAGGACAGCAGAAAGTGAATATTTTATTGCCTCCTGTACAATGGGCATGGCCTGAAGTAAAACTAAATGCTCTGTGACATTCATCTTTATAAAATGCCTTCTACCTAACCATAAAAGGGATCCAGTGATTCATCTTTCTACATATCTCTCCGCAGTTATGATAGTAAATAATTGTAGTTATATTCTCAGGTGGTCTATGTGCCAGGAAAAGTTATGCTCATGTAGTAACAATTTCTTCCAGTGCAGAGGCAAATTATAAACGTGCTGATTGGAAATCTGCTGTTGGATTTTTCTCAGTCAAATAAACACTGAATTTTTTATGTGATTATGTAGAATTTCCTGTAGCATCGTCACTTTCAGAGTATTGATGTCACAGAAAAAAGTATGAAATTATCAGTTAAATATTGAAAGTATTAAAAATTCACTGCTGCAAATCAGACTATAAGGTATTACTAACTATCTGGGAGAGGTTATGAGAAGATTTTTAAAGAGGGTGAAAAATAGCAAAGAAATCATAAAGTCAAGTAGAGGGGGAAATGATATCTAAGAAGGTACACTAGTATTACAAGATGGATTGATGGTTCAACTTGGTCCTATTTTAGAGGGTACTCTAAAATATCAGTTTTTTCCCTAGGATCTTAGCTATTTATTTTCATTTTATTTCTCCACATTTCCTCTTCTAATCAGCCATTTCATTTTCAAGTTTTCTTAGGATTTGTCTTCAAACATATGTGTTTCTTGCTGTACATCATCTCTCCTCCTCTAATTTCAAGTATCAGTTACATTAGAAATGCTGCAACACAGCTGCTGTACTTCCAGATCATCGTGATGCCCAGGTGTCTTAGGTCCAGCCGCCACAACAAATTACCATAAACATGTTATGGTTTAAATCTAAAATGTCCCCAAAAGTCCCATGTTCAAAAGTGGAGCTTTTGGAAGATTATTGGATCATGGAAGGACTATATTCAGCAGTGGATCAGTCCTTTGATGAGTTCATAGCTAAATGAGCTGTTAGCAGGTGGATCACTGAAGGTGTGACCTGGAATGGGGTATTCTTGTCCATGGCTCTCTCTCTGTTTCCTGGCTGTCATGAGATGAGCAGTTTTCCTCTGCCACAGAGCCCAATGAACAAGGACTGACCCCACTGAAACTGTAAGTCAAAATAAATCTCTCCTCCTTTAAATTGTGGGTGTCAGGTATTTTGCCTCAGTGACAGGAAAGTATTTAATATAGACTGGATAGTTTATAACTAAAAACCATGTATCTTTCATAGCTTTTCAGGCTGAAAGTCTGAGATCAGGGTCCCAGTATGGTCAGATTTGGTAAGTCACCTCTTCCAGGTTGCAAACTACTGTTACATGGTGGAGAGAAGGCAAGAGAGTTGAACAGGGTTCCTTTTATAACACACTGATCCCATTCATAAGATCTTTATTACCGTGATCTAATCACATCCCAAAGGCCATACTTCCTAATATCATTACCTTGGTGGCAGGGCCTGGAATATGATTTAAATATATAAGTCTGGGCTACACAGACGTGCAGTACTTGACACAAGGAGGAAAGAAATGGGACATGAGCCAGAGAGTCCATTTCTTCCATGAAAGCAAAGATTTTCCCTACACTTTCTCGAAGCATACTTTCTTAGTTTTCATTGGAACCTACAGAACCATGGAGCCAATGTGCTATGTTAGGGGATACTGATATGGAGTGGATTTTTAGTTCAGCAAATTAGCTCTTTGAACAAAATTAAAGTCTTATTAGCAATAGAAAAGAGGAGAGTGAACACTGAGTAGCCATGACTCCCAAATGTATATCTTTATTGATATTGTTTTGAATATCAAAACAATGTATCAAGTGTCTATACCTCACTTTAAAAATAACTATCCCCCCAGTGATAGTCTCCTAGACAGTTTTTCTGTCTTCATTTTTCAGTTGATTCTGCTATGTGGTCAAAGTCAAACCTTTAACATCATCTTTGTTTCTTCATCTCTCTCACTATTTCCCTCTACCCAAAATTACTAAGCCCTGTCTCATCTTAAATACATCTGCTTCATTCTACCTGAAATCCTCCCAGCCTAGCTGAGACGACCATCCACATTTTATTCCTTCCTAACTAATCTCTTTCTTTTAATATTTCCGTTACCAACAAATTTTTTATATTTTACTTCTAGTAATTTTAAAAAATGTTAAAATAATCCTAATCCTCCCCCAGTTAAAGTTAATTAGGGCTGGGGATTTAGCTCAGTGGGACCATGCCTGCCTGGCAAGTGGAAGGCCCTGAATTTGATCCCCTGTACTGGAAAAAAATGTTAGTATTTCTTCTCTCTGAATGACACTTCGAACACTTTGATCAGCATCTCTATTTCTCTTTTTAAATTAAAAAAATTTAATCACATCTCTCTGTAAACATATATCAAAATATAACATTGTACTCAATAATTTATATTTTATTAAAAATTAAAATAAGAAACAATAAAAATGCTTATTATGGCCTAAAACACTAATTAGCCATACTCTCCTCTCCAGGTACCCACTCTCTCATAATATCATTTCTAAATCTCTCCATTTAAATTATATGGAATTTCTCTCAATCTTTAAAAGTGGTATAGGGCAGGGCCTTATTAGTGATCTATTTATTGTGAGAGCCAAGCATATCTCTTACCATAACCAATCACTGAAAATATTGCTATTGATAAATTATTATTATATTCACTTTAACTCTCTTGTGACTTTCCTTCTAAGGACAGCCTTTAAGACAAAGTTGAAATAAGATTCATTACTGTATCATCCTAACCCAACACTCCCAGCCACACAATGCCTACACACATACATTCATATTTTTTTCAAAAAATTAGCAAGTAGTGTATTTTGATGCATATTTTGTGAGAAGAAGCAGGAGAGGACTTACAGTGACTACTACATAAAAAAAGAAAACTGGCTAAGAAATCCCTCTGGAGGAACCATTAGGCATTCTATCACCTGTTATTCAAAAGTCAGTCCACTTTTGCCTGATCATGAGGCCGTTCACCTGGCTTTTCTTCTCTTTTCATTCTTGATTGATTATAATACTAGCCTTTATCCATATTAAACTCATCTGATTGGAACAATCCTCCTTTTTTTTTTTTCCTCCACATTCAGAGTCAGGCTCTCTGAGCATGTAGAGGTGGCTTCAAATCCCACTTCAGTCATTTGAATTCCTGTGGGTTAGATTCCAGCTGAAGGACTGGAGCCTTCTTTGTCCATGAACATCACCTTTGTTACCATTTTGCTTCTACCAAGGTGGTGAGGGGCTTAGCAAAAGATCGTGTTGAAATACTTTACAGTTTTGATCTTCTTTGATGGAAGCACATGACCATGAACTAACTCATCTCAGAGCCTTCTGCTCTTCACTGTGCAGCTTGAAAAAGATGATTATTTCCTCACAGAGTTCAGACATTGATAGAAGGAACATTATTTATGAGCTAAAACTTTCAGCTGAGTACAAAATGGTTTCTATTTTTTGTTTATAGAAAATGTTAACCTCCTACTTAATGAACCAATTGAACATTGGGTGATTTCCAGAGTTGAGACCCTCCTGAAAAGCCACTTGAACATAAAAAATCAATTTCAACTAAGGATCTTATTCTATGATTTTTTTATAAAAGGGCCAGAGCCACAATGGCAAAGGTAGTTGTAGGATGGTTACTTAGTTCTATAATCAGTTTTCATATCTGGGTTTGCTAGGTTTTGTACAATGTAGTTTATTAGGTTGTTAAAAAAGCAAATCACATAGAGTCCTGAGAAATGGATCCACAGGGCAATGTCCTATACCCATTGTTCCTTATTGCTTTGGGACTTGCTGACTTTGAGCATTATGGTAGTTTACAAAAGTGAAAACAAATCCAAGAATGTTAGGAAAATTTTTGCTCATAATTCCCAGAATAAAAGACTCAGAACAAAAATGATCTCTGCCAGAAAGATGAGGATTAAACAATGACCATTAGGAGAAAATATTTCACTTTCATATTTTATTTTCAACTTCTGAAGTAAAGCTGAACCAAGATAATAAAGAAAGCTTGACATGGATATTGTCAGTCTGTTTATGAATCCCAGTTTTATCGCAACACAAATAGATAAATAATAGAAGCCTGTAATGCTTGCCTCTGAAATAATAGTTAAACTGAAACTGAGTACGCAGAAAACAAAAGATGAATGGTTGTTCATAAACATAGTTTTATAACAAAATCCATTTATATAAACAACCAGTGGCATATCCTTTCGGGATTCTTATTAGCCAGGATTTTCAAAGCTACATTGAATGAATTGAGTTTCAGAATTATTTCCCAATCTTGTCTTCTTGGGAGGAAACATCTGTTAACTGTATGCAAATGACATTCTGTTTTTTTAGGGACCCAACAAAGAGCCCTTAATGTGGACCCATTTGTTAAAGAAGAAAATACAGCTTGTTCAGAGGACCACAAATAATGTCCAACAAGATATGTTATAAAGATAGCAGTTTTCTCTTAAAAATTGCTATATTTGGATCCAGTGGAGAAGAGAGTTTTACCTTTGATTCAAAACCTGTCTAAAGCTTTTTGTTTTCTTTTTGCTTGGTCGCCAGACAGACTGAAGTTAGGAAACAGATTGGCCTTGTGGAAGGAGTGTACAGCAGACAGTGCGGAGAGACTAGGCAGTAAATCTAGTTTGGGTAATATTTCCACATGTCTGGCAATTACACTTGGAAGCCAGGAGTCCAGACATTCTGAAGCAGATGTCTCAGTGTGCGCCTTCCTTTCATACTCAGTTGGGTCTCTCTGCAGCAGAGTGACATTGCTCATCTTGTACACACTAATTTTGCATGGGCTAAGCTTGGTTTGAGGGCAAGGGAGGTGTCTTTAAGCGCTGTTAGCAGCACGAACAGCTATGGGAGTCAGTCAGATGCAGCTTAAGTGCAAAGATGAATAGAAAACTTTGTCCTTACAAAGAGCTCACAAGTGTGGTTTTGTAACAGAGGAAACTGACTGTTTCCTTAAATAACTCTTAGGGGAAAAGATCTAAAAGCTAACAGCAACATGATGCCTAAGAATTTTAATATTTATTCATTATACTTACATGTCTGAATTACTCTCTAATATTCCACATATGAAGGCTTCTGTGTTATATATAAGAGCATAGCCACTGTTTTTATATAAAAAGCAATGCATTGTAAGTCTGAAAAAAATTTACATTTTCTTCAACGATATTATTGGAACTTAATTGATATATTTCCATTTGCTACCATTAAGAAGATACATTAACTAGAACCACTGTAGAATAATATTTTACTCATGCAGTAGTTCCATTTAAACTGGAGGTAATACATTTTATTGGTGTGCTCTAGACTTATTTATAAACATACCTGATAAATATCTCTTATTGTTTTCATTCTGCTCTTCCTTGGCAGTAATTTTATTTAGAGCCCACTATATAATAAGCTGTTCTTTTGAGTTTCTGTTTTCATCTCATTTCTCCTAGATTTACATGAATAGGAGTAATAGAAGTATTATATATATTCATATAGGAGTATTCATATAGGAGTAATAGAAACATTCCCCAAATTATATTTTCTTCTTGATACTGATAAACTTAAAAGAACTCTATTTTTTATAGCTACAAGCCAGCACATTTAAACTGTGTGTGTGTGTGTGTGTGTGTGTTTTGTCTTGCTATTTATAGTTTTAGTTTCCCATTCTGATCTGAATCTCCCTTCTGAAAGAATTGGGTGGATGATTTTTAAAACAATGCAGAGAGCAATAAAAAGACCAATCAAGGAAAAGAATGTGTACAAAGAAAATACTGTATCAATCCCCCCTAAAAAAGGATAGGATTTAGACAGAGAGGAAGAAGGGGAACAATTGACGCATAGTTGTGTAGGTGTGTGGCCTTCTCTGTGTGTACAAAGTGCGATGGAAAAATACAGTATGTGTTTAAATTTTAAAAGTTATGATAAAAGACACATTGTCATTAATCCCCTTCAAAGTGCACCTCCTTGCTTCAAACACATTCGTCCCATTGTTTTTGCCATGTTCTGAAGCAATTCTGAAGTCCTCTTTCACGTCTTTAGTTGCCCTGTCCTATCTAATGTTTACCTTTCATGGTTGTCTTTATTTTATGGAAGATCCAGAAGTTTCCTGGTGTCAAATCTGGTTAGAACAGTGGCTGAGAATGCACTATCACGCTTTTTTCAAGCTGCCTTTCCACTGGTTGGCACTCAGCTCCAGCATTCGCCTTATTTTTGATCATACCTCCTAAAGACACTCACAAATGAGGTCCAGAACTGCAAGAAAGATGGGATAAGTTTATTTGGAGCAACAGGGGCTATTTTGAGAGGGATTAATAACAACCTGATGGTAAGAATTTGTTTTTAATTTAAGCATTCGCTGTACATTTCAATCACACTTAATATATTCGTATGTGTATGTTTGTTTAGATTGTTTTGCTTCGAACTCCAGCTATATTTAATGACAACCCAGAACTATTGGGAATAAGAATTATCTTTCTCTGCCTCCAGGAAATAAGTACCTGCTGATTGGGACTACACAGCACTAGACTGACCAGAGTGGAAGGTGGTACTATCTTTGTCTGAGCTGTGTCTTTTAAGTGAAGTGAGCCTGGCCCTGGGTTATTCATTATCTGGCACTCTGAATCTAGAATTTACCCTCCTACCCATCTCATTTAATCCAGTGTGGTGCCTTAAATACAGATCCAGGTATGTTCATGAGAAATTAAATTCTGGCCTATTTCCACTTTTCATTCAAACAAATCTTGACCTACTTTTTTGAGAGTCTACACCCTTTGCAGCACCATATGGTTTTTACAAATGATGAGACATTGATACCAGTCCATTCATACATTTTATTTTTACCTCTAATTTTCTGCTTTATGACTCTACAGAACTCTCTAACTCAGAGCCCATTTACTTTGGACTTTATGGGAATACCCTTCGCTAAATTAACAGATTTACTAGTATTATGGTTTATATCTAGATGTCCCTCCAGAGCCTCACTCACTCATAGGCAGAGCTCTGGAAAGCCAATTGAATCATGGCTGCCGTGTAGCTGACTTGCTTTTAAGAGGTAGTATCTGGTTGGAAGAGGCAGATCCTGAGGGGCATGACCTAGACCTCCCCCCCTTGACTCTCTGCTTCCTGGTCACCATGACATTAGAAGCTTTTCTTCCACTGGCCCCACTGCCTTGCTGATGCTTCCTTGGAGCTGGCCAACCTTAGACTGAAATGGAGCCAAAATGAATGAGTCCTCTTTCTGTTAAGTTGTGTGAGGTGACTAAAATGAACCGCTAAGATATTTGCTTTATTATTATGTTTGTATGGTATTCTCATCAATCTAGTAGTTGTCTCTTATCTAGTCTTAATCCTAATACAGACAGCAAGGCAGCTGAAGGATCAAACTAGTGTAGTAGAATATTTATGCTGAGGAATAATAAGGGACATGATTAGCATAATAACCTCCACCAAATTGGAATGAACCTTGAATGTCAAGTTTAGGAGTCTCAGTTTTACCGCAGAGGAAAGGAGGATGATATGAAAGGGAAGTCTAAGAAGACTGACATAACATAGGAGAGCAATACTGCACAATGGAGAAATCAGAGTAAATATCAAAGCAATTAAATTCTAGTCCATATTCATAATACAGTCATGGGAAGTCATTTCTGTTGTTTCAGTTTCTTAATCTCTAAATTAAGAGATTGGATTGGAAATTTTTTCTCTTTTCTGAATCCAGTGACTATATCTTTAATAAGGTCATAATATAATTAATCAAGTTCATGATTTCAACTAGATAGAAAAAAATCAGTGCACGTAAACAACTTGGTTGGAAGGAAGAACAGAAAAGATTTTTTAAAAGTAGAGAAAAATATACAGTCCATTATGCTGAAATACTTCATTAATGGGTTTATCTGAGGTAATAATTCTTGGATCCAAAATCATCACCTCTAAGTTGGTTTGCTTTCAGAGGAATTTTATAAGTGAAATTCAGTGCAGTATCATAGGGATAGTGACTTCTCACAATAAACTTTTTCAGTGGTGAGTCATTATGATTTCAGGACCCACGAGCATCTGTCTGAATTTGAGCAGTGTAAAATAAGTTTTCCCACTGACTGAAGATACCATTTTGGCAATTGCTGAGGTCTGAGAAACTTCTATAATTATTACTAATTTTTTGTCTGTTATTAGCAGGTGTGCTGAGGATAAATACCCACTCTGTGACCTTGGAAAAGATCCTTGAATTATTTCACGTCTCATTTGCTGGGAAATGAAGTAGACTTTAATAATTTTATAATATTATGTTATTAAACTTAAATTACAGTATTTAGTTTCTTATGAAATAAAACATTTTGATGAGTAATTTGGTATCTCATGTTGAGTGTTCAGGTTTTACTTATCCAGATAATAGATTTATTGAGAAATTGTTTTTTTGGTCAGATGTGGCTTCATCCCTTAAATAGAAAATTAGCAAAAACTACTCACCTTTTTCTAAAATCAATAATGGGAGACCTTTTGCTTCTTAACAAAAACAACCTTTTTGTTTCTTCTATATATTACTCTAATTCTGTTCTTTTAGAAGGTATATTCCATAGCTTATTTGTAGAAAGATCTGATTTTTTGAAGGGAGCTCTTATGCAGTTTCTACTACACAGGGAGTTATCCTTTAATGACTTCCTTCAAAGAACTCTGTAAATGACTCATAAGGTTTATATTTCAGAAACAAAGACCTATATGGTGGTTCTTACATGCACTGTGCTTTGAGAACCCTGGTGGTAAACGGAAGGGCAAAGCAAATCCACAAATCTGGGCCCTGGGACCATCTTGTCCTAAAAACAAATCGGGTTCCTAACAGCAAATGAGAAACATAAGACAAATTTACTACCACACTAATGAGACACAAGATTTACCTGTCTCCACCTGCACAGGAGTCCTTCAATGGCCCTGGGAAGGACTCTAACAGTGTACTTGTGAGGCTTTGTGGAAGTTGTAAAAGTAATATATTTAATCTGGAGGGTCAAGGATACTGCCTGTTTCCATCCTACTCCTCTTTCCACTTGAAAGCACTGCAGGCTCCAAGCACATTTTTGGGTTCTAGCTGAGAGTAAAGTAAGTTGGGGATGCATAAAGCTTGGATTTGTTGCTGCATGGTTTTATGATGCTCAATCATATCTAGTTAGAAAGAAATTCTAGCCAGCTGCTCCAAGTGCAGAATGGCTTCCCAGATTTTTCCTCTCATGCCCAATGCCAACTCACAAGGCATCAGTTTCATGAATGTGGTGGACCAGGGCTTGTCCTGCAATGCGAACGTGAATCAGGCTCTTGGCACTATGAAAACGTGGATAGACAGAAATTGCTGGAGCACACCGTGGGCGGCGAGTGAGCGAGCAAGCCGCGAGGGGCGAGCAGCGCGGCGTCTGGCTTTCTGCAGCTCCAGCTCCAGGTAACCTCATTTCCTGCCATCTTCCCACATTGCTGCCTGCTGCTTCTGACCATAGCTACTATACTCCGTGGACAAAAGGGTGCCTGCCTCATGGGCTCTCCTGCACATCCATTATGCCTCGGACGCAAAAGCGAAAGCGTCCGGCTCCTAAAGAGCACTGCCCAGGCCAAGAGGAGACCCAGGTCCTCCAGGGAGCTCTGGCTCCTAAGAATCACTGCCCAGACCAAGGGAAGACCCAAGTTCTCCAGGAAGCTCCAGTTTCTAACAAACCCAGCCCAATCCAAGAGGAGACCCAGGTCCTCCAGGAAGCTACGGTTCCTAAGAAGCACCAAGTTTTCCACGAAGCTCCAGCTCCTAAGAAGCCCTGCCCAGTAGAAGGGAAGACCCAGGTCCTCCTGGAAGCTCTGGCTCCTGCTACCAAGAAGAACATTTTTTGGTCTTCATCTGCTCCTCCTTTGGTCATTATCCCTTGTACAGATTCTGCTTCTCAATCACAAAATCCTCCACAGGGCTCTCAGAGAGCAGTTTCTGCTACGACAGCTACAGATAACTCAAACCCAAGATCAAATGAAGGAACCAAATGCAAATGTAAGAAAAAGTATCTTTCTTCTCAGGCTCCATTCCCCACTGTACAGTCTCCCAGAGATGCTCTAACCAAAATGGCCAGCAGGTTGGTGAACTACATCATTGAAATGCACAAGATGCAAAACCCTATTAGGAAAAAAGATATGTTGAAGATAATCAAGAGAAAGTATAAGAAATGCTTCCCAGAGCTCCTGATAAGAGCTTCTTTCAACATAGAGGTGGTATTTGGCATGGATTTAAAGGAAGTTGATTGCACCGAGCATTATTATATCCTTGTCAGCAAAATGAATCTCCCCTACAATGGGATGCTGAAGCGTGGAAGGGGATTTCCCAAGACTGGTCTCCTGATGAACCTTCTGGGCGTGATCTTCATGAAGGGCAATTCCGTCACTGAGGAGGAGATCTGGGAATTTCTGAATAAGATGAAAATATACGCTGGAAAGAAACACTTCCTTTTTGGGGAGCCCAGGAAGCTCATCACACGTGATCTAGTGAAGCTGAGATACCTGGACTACCACCAGGTACCCTACAGTGATCCTCCCCAGTATAAGTTCCTGTGGGGCCCAAGAGCCTATGCTGAGACCAGCAAGATGAAAGTCCTGGAGTTCTAGGCCAAGATCAATGATACTACACCTACTGCCTTCCAGGCCAGGTATGAAGAGGCTTTGAGAGAAGAAGAGAGCGCTGATGAAATAATTTCACTCAGTGATAGCACAAGTACCACAGACAGCCAAAGTTCTATTCCCCTGATAATAACTTCTCCCATAGTCATTGAAGATGATGACGAAGATGCTTCATATTGCAGCTGAAGAAAGGAGACATTGTTCCTAGCAGTGAAGGGTGACAGTGTCTAGAGGGAACATAGTTTAGCATTCTTTTGTGTTCCTAATTCACTTGAATAGTTTGGATAATGTTGCTATGTTTAACATTATAATCTAAGCATATAAAAGATTGCTCACACGTGTTAATGAGTTTAAAAGTTTTGTTGTTTTATTTTAAAAAGGTGAAAACTTTAATTTTCATTATTGACATACTGAAAAGTTACATAAATTTGATTAAACATCTCTTAGAATGTGAAGAATAGCAGAAAAGTATGTGGAATAGAGGATTAGGAAAGGTGTTAGGTGGTTAATATTTGGTTTTGTATTCTATTTTTTCTGAATTTCATACAAATAAAAATGAATAACTTTAAAAAAAAAAAAAAAAAGAAAACGTGGATAGAGGAGGAATAAAGCTTGATGTTCCAGAGGCTGAGGCTAGTCTGCACAAAATCCTTCCAATCATCAGCCCTGCAAAATTTTAAGTTAATGATTTGTTTCTTGTTGAAAATTATTCAAAACAGGAGTTCTTTCTATCAAAAATTTCAGTCACACAGTGTGTTCAAATATATGAGTCAACAAAAAGTGCTAAATATTTTCATCACATTATCAAAAACAAGTTGTAAAATTAAAAGTCATTTTTTTCCAAGTTCTCTACTAAAATGTTTTTTGATTACTCATATAGGATGTACTATTTTCCTAGGGCTTCCATGACACTGGATCACAAATTAGGTGACTTAAGACAATGGAAATGTTGTCATAGTTCCAGAGATGCTCTAGAAGCCTAAACTCAAGCTGTGAGTAGAACCATGCACCCTCAAATTTTTCAAGGGCAGGTCCTTCTTTGTTTTTTAAAGGTACTGGCAGCCCAGTATTCCTGGATGTTGCAATTTCATGTCATTCTCTGTTTCTCTGACTTCGCATGGGCACCAGTCATATTGGATTAGGGAGCTACCCTAATCCAGAATGACCTCATTTTAGCTGATTCCATCTCCATCAACTCTATCTCCCCAAAAAACAATTTTCTCATATACAGATATTCCTTTTTTAATGGACTGCCTGTTCAACAGCTGTACAAACTTTGGATGAGGTGCGCTGTTTGGAATTAGGACTCATCACTTGGATTTAGCACCACATGGGGTTTAGGACCAAGGAACATGAATGGCAGTGCAGCCTTACAGTGGTTTCTTCTACAGCACTGTCATTTTTTGCTGACTGTACTGTATAGTACAGTACTGTAGTTTTATGTTCTGTTATACATTACAGTGCCGCCTGTAATTTAGGCAAATAAAAACAAAGTCATGAAATTGAAGTTTTCTTTGACCATTTCTTTGTTCTGAATATTGTAATGTGCATACTATGTACAATTCCTCATTCAGCAGCCAATTCACTTAAGTTGCAGGTGTAGAATTTGGTCATTAAATGATGGATAGCTGTACTGGGGATTAGGGCTCCAACATGTTTTTTTTGGAGAGGGTAAAATTCAATCAATCAAACTAGAGAAAGGATTAAATTATCTGTTAATTCTCCCCAGAGAGACAAATGTTATTTATTCTTATTGTATGAAGAGATGAGCAACAGTATTCAGTCAGATATATTAAGGGGGAAAACTGGTATATTAGGCACTTAATTAAGGAAGCAGTGTTTTTCAGTTTTTGTGAGTTTCATCTCATTAAAGGTCAATTTTATGTTTGAAATTTATTGGGATTTCTTTCCAACAAATTTTGTTCTAAAAATACATTTTATAGCTAATATTGGTAATTAAGTCAATATCCTGTTTTTGTATAAGAATCCTCGACCCCCAGAAATAGTATATGATTCAGATGAAACCAAACTTGGGTCTGCCCTTGAGGGCCAGGTAGTTTGTTTCCATTTGCAGGCATCGAATTGTCTCGATCCTCCTAATACATGGGCTGTGGGGTGTGGGGTCCTGCATGTGTCCATGTTCATAGCTCTGCCATGACTGGCTTCCATCTCACCTACAGGAGAAAGCTAAGATCCTTGCAAAGGTTCACAAAGCTCTTCTGTGTATCTTTTCCCTAGTCCTCTCCGCTTGCCTACCTCCAGTTTCCTCTCACACCATCCCTCATCTTGTTCCCTCTGCCTCCACTCGCCTGCTGTGAGATTGCCCCAGTCCTCCACTGCACAAGGTGGCCTATGAGCTACCTCTAATACCTCTTCCGGGCCCTTAAAGAACATTTTGGTTCTTGGCAAAGCACTTACTGTTATAGACTTCCTGTACATCAACTTGTAGAACTGGAGACAATCTGTCAGTCCCACTGGATTAAAAGCCATGAGACAAGTCTTTTTGCTTTATTTTGTTATTAACTGGGTTGGGGATTGAATTTAGGACCTTCTTCACACTGAACTACATCCCTAACCATTTTTTAATTATTTAAATTTTGATACAAAATCTTTCTAAATTGCCCAGGCTGAGCTTAAATTTATGATCCTTCTCCCTCAGCCTCCCACAGTACTGGGATTACAGGAATGGGCTGCCACATGGAGCCAGGTCTTGGGTTTGATAGCTATTCATTTTTAATGCCCAGAACAGTAGCCAGAGCATGGTAGAGACTCAATAAATAGTTATAGATGACCGAATCATAGATTTTATTGTTGTTGTTGTCAAGATTAAACCAGAAAAGCCGTGTCTTAAGTATTAGTTCTAAAGTCAAAATCAGTTAAATTGAGATATGCTATTGTGAGAGAGAAAGAACAAAGTGCTTTTCCTTTTACACTCTCATCGCTCTTCAAATTTCTTTTTTATCCCAGACACATAGGAGAAAAGCAAATTGTTCCCTTTTTGTAGGGACAGGGGAAGGGGACGTTACCAGAACCTCTGCAGTGAGTCCTAGTCTCCTGCGAGCCAGGGCAGCACAGGGCGAATTACAGGAAAGGTAGACAAATGAGACTGAGAAGAAGCTGAGCTTTGGGTCTGATCAGTGCTGCTCTGGGCAGCAAAGACAAAGACCCCTAGCTTGCAGCACTTTTTATTCAGTACATGGGGAAACATGTAACAAGTGAAAATGCAGAGTTCAGTACTTCACATTGGGATAAACAAGGTGTAAAAAGACTGGGGGGCAGGGGAAATCTGAGAACAATGAGGAACTACACAGATGAAGATCTGGTTCCTCCCTGGCTTCTCCCACAGGTGTGGTCTTGTCCTGGAGATTACAGCATCCAGGGATCACTGAGGTCTCAGTTATGACCCGAGGCCAAAACGCAATTATGTCTGGAATGTTGTAGGTGGCCTGTAGGCAGGAGAACCAGGCCTACTCAAATGATTTTTCCCTAGAATTACTGTAGCATTGCTCCCAACACCTTTTCTGTTTTGCAACATTTCTGGTCACCAAAATGAGTGTAGGAGTAAGATTCTCCAACACCAAGAAGCTCTCTGTGGATTCCATCTAGGTGTCCTACAATGCTGTTCAGCTCTGCAGGGGAGGTTACTACGGATTCCACAGGTTCTGCACTCGGATTCAGCAGACTGTCCTCCCCACTACACTTCAGTCCTCAGAAGTGGGCCCCAGTTTACTCACAACTTTGGTCAGAGGTTCGCTCACCCCCTTTCTTGTGTTTGACAATTTGCTGTAGTTTCTCACAGAAGCCAGGGAAATAGTTGCCGTACTATTATCAGTGTATTAAGAAAGGTATTTTTAGAGGGTAAAATTGAACAGCCAGATGAAACAATGTTTGGAGCAAGTTTGGAAAGGTGTCCCGTGCAGAAGCAGCTGTCACCGTACAGCTGGGGTACTGAACACTTGGCACTTGGGCATGTTCTTGCTCACCAAGCCCAAAACTCTGAATCCTGCAGGGGTTCATGGAAGCTTCATTGGGTAGACATGACTGATTATTAACTCAGTCTTCAGATCTTCCCCTCTTCCCTCGGCATGGTGATGGGGCTGGAAATCCTGAGCTTTTAGTCACACCTTGGTCTTTCTGGTGATGAGATCCATCTGGGAGCCACCAAGAGTCCCCTCAGTAGAACAAAAAGTGCTTCCATGACTCCAGGAATTCCTAGGAATTAGAAGCTCTGTGTAGGAACCAGAGACATAATCAAAACACATATTTTTTATTATAAAGGATAACACACAGACGTATAGGATGTAACCTCATTGTCACAATGACCCTACAACCAATGTTGGTTGCCATTGGGCTGCTCCTCTTGTACAGTGATTTTTTTTTAAGTAGTTTTATTTTAGTAATATTTATTATCATTGCCATCATGTGGAGTGGCAGTGAAGAGAGTCTGAGCAGAAGAGAACCTTGTCCTTTTCTAGGAGGTAGGAGTTCATTACCAGAATGAAGAATCATCCCTGTTTGACCCCAGATTCATGGGGATGGCTGGATTAGGGCTCCTCTCTGCTGCTCACCCGCCCCAGGAGATCTCATGGCTTGGACTTGTGGCTGAGCTGCTTTAGCAGACACAGTTCTAGGAAACAGCAGGCACCTCTAGTTGTGGCCCCTTGTTATTGTTTTATTGGTGCAAATCAGCATTAATTGCTTGGAAAATGAGGGTTCGATTTGCAGACACCTGTGGTGTCTCTAGTGCTCACTGCGGTAGCAGATCAAGCTGCTGTCATCCGTGGTTTTCAGAGAATAGTTAGGCTTCTGTGCAAGGCCAGGTTTCACCATCATTCATACTGCCAGGAAAGAGACACAGCGTTTGTTTTTGCAAACTTTTCGTCCAGATAGGAAGTCGTCTATCTTTTAAGAACTGCACCATAAGGCTGCAATGAAAAATTTTTGTATGATGAACAGCCAATCTCTTGTGATTATCTGTTTGCTTTTAGGTGAAGACAGTTTTGTATCAGAAGCGTATATCTTTAACTCCTGTGAAAGTTCATGGTTTGGCTCTCACGATTTTTTTACTGGGGTTGAGTTACTTAATTTTTGCTTTTCGTGCTGACACAGAGTCTGTTTGTTCCAGGTTGTGGGTAGTCTGTATCTTTATTTGTGATCCTTTAGACTCCAATTTCAAATTGTAATGACCATTTTCTGGCACATCACTTTTGAGTGAGCCACACTGGGGCAGGCCCGTGAGAGACTGGAAATGCACAATACTTGATTGCACTTCTGAAAAGAGGATCTGCTCCTGCCTGGGGTGAGTATGGGCCAGATAGCAGCAGCTCATAGTCACCTGTGAGAAGGTATTTACTTTACTCATGCCCTAAAATACTCAAAATAAAAATGTTCCTCGCTTATTAAACATTTTTAATTAGTACCTGTTTGCAGTACATGACGATGACATCACAGGTACATCGCACATCTTGGTTCTTATTTTTGTCCCCTCCATCTCTCATCCTGCCTTGCTCCTTCCAACTCTTCTTCCCCTTCCCATTTGCAAAAGATCTATCTGCTCCCTATGATCTATCTTTGAGTTTGCACTTTATCATTTTTACAGCTGATTTTTGAAAGTCTTTTAGGAGATGCCAAAAAGTAAAAAGTTAATCTTGACAGCTTATTGGGAAACTGCTGTGTTGCAGGCCAAGATGACCAGTCAGGAAGTAAATGTCATGTCAGCAGGACCATTCTCCTCATTTAGAGCTGGGAAATGGTCACCAGATTCTTAAAATCCAAATCTTACTTATTTTCCACGCTCGGTTCAGCAGCACATACACCAAATCTTATTTATTTTCCTTTTCTGTTTTCTGTGAGGAAGGAAAAAGTCAAATTGAGAGCCAATAATTATAAGGGACAGATGCTTTTGAGACTTCCCAGAAATGGGAACACTTGGCCACTCTCTTCGAAAAAACTGTCCAATTATGTTAGAAAGAACTGAATGCTACGTGGAGCAGTCAGAAACATCACCGGTCCAAACAGCTGAAGCAAAGAAAGTAGATGACAACTTAGATCCAGGAGCCAATTGCAAGGTTGGTGAGAAGTGTATCTTCACAGGGAAGTGGGCGAGGAATGTTCTGCCATAAGTAGTGTAAGCAAAGGATCGTTTTGTTCTTTCTTGGCAAAGAGCTCAGAAGGAAGGACCAAGGAAGTGGAAGTTGACTCTTGAACACCTAAGTATGCCGTGTCAGTCTTACGAAGCCTTTGTGTAAATTCAGGAGCACCCACCACCCTGTGCACGAGGCCCCACTTGGAAGCATATGACACCTCTCTGGTAAAAGTCAGCCCTGCATTTAACTGAATTTGGGCTTTTATCTTGTTTCCGTTGCTTTCTAGATCTAAGATGTTGAGTAAGATACTTCACCCTTCCATATCATTAAAAAAGAGGAGTAATATTCCACCCCTCAGGGTCACTGAAAAGCATCAATGAGAAAACCCATATAACATATTTAGCATGGTAATTGCCACAGTCAAATGCTTACTAAAAGATTATTCACATAAACAACAAACAGTATTGTGCACATAAACATGTTGGTAGATGTTTTGTGTGTATACACATATATGTGTTTAAATATAATTAAATATATGTACATATTTAAATGCATCATATATTTAACTATATCTATGTATATTTAATGTACATTTAAATTCTTAGTATGCTCCAGATTTCTCAAGAGCATATATTATCAAAGAACCACTTCTGATATACATATTTTATATTCACTTACATTTTCCAACTCAATATTCCTGGAAAATAGAATACAGCTTGCAAAGTTACAATGATATTTTTTGGATCTCTGCCTATATGCCACAGTAAATCCTGCAATGACCCATAATTCTTTGAATGTTTATGAGGAAATAGGATAAAACTACCTTAGACCACTCAGAGAAAGTAGCACAAATGTACCCTATATTTTACACAGACACAAGCACATTCTTCACAAGTCACTGTGGAATGTATAATACCAGCAACATTTTACAGGAAATGGTCCTCATTCCAAACATTTCAGATAACCAGTGAACATAATAAAAAAATGTATACATTAAGATTAAAACAGGCATTCATGTGCTGAAACCGGTTGTGTCAGCATTATTGTATTATTCATTACTGCTTAATTTTAAGTGTTTACGAAAGTTCTCTACAATATTGAATGAATGTAGAGTATGTTAGTAAACTAAGTGTTATGAGAAAAAAATCATTCTCATTGTTTTTGTGACCACTGTGTCCTAGGGACTTGACTGGACCTAACATTTTCTTCTGAGATCCTTAAGACTTAAGACACTGTTGGAACGCCACCCCCATTCTTGCCCCTAGGGACGTTCAAAATAGCACAATTACTGCCATACTCAAGCTGAGACCTTTCCTTGATAGCCTTTTTTCCACAAGTTGCCCCAGCATGAAATAAAATCACAGCACTTAGAGTACAAAAACACATCAGGGCCACTTGCCTCTGAGCAAGAAAGGTATGTTCAAGCCCATATTAAATCTTAATTTATTGAAGCTGCAAGGAGGCAAGTCAGCTAAGTGTAATCTACTGTCTTGGATAGGACCTTGAAATATAAAGAGGAAGAGAAGAAATCAAAATCTGAAAAAGCATGGACTTCAACAAGAAATTATCAATATTGGCTCATTAACTATATGTTGATAATAAGAGAAAATATACCTGGGGTGTATGGAGGACCTGTAAGTCTAAAAATACTCTAAAACGAAAAGTTAATTAGAAAAAATAACTGCCCTAAATGTAACTTATTTCTGGGTTCTGAAGAGGAATTATAAAGCTGAGTCTAATCAGTTGGTTTCTTCAGAGTTACAAATGCTTAAATTATCAGCTAAGCAAATCTCTTATTTTGCAGTCCATATGATCTACCTGTATGGAAAATAATTCTGGTCAGAATGCAAATGGTATCAGCTATGGACTGACCACACCCAGGGTAGATCTCTTCTCAGGCCCCTGCCATCTGTGGGGCAGTGGTGCATTAAAGATTCTCACACCTGACTGGCCAGTGGACCCACTACTCCCTGCCCAATAAACATCAGCTTATTTTCCCTAGAAAGAGGTTCTTCGTGGGAGTGGGTCACTTGGAGGGGTCCTTTGGACAAGATTCTCCTGTGGGTATAAGTTAAGGCTCCATGCCTTGATAATTCCTCCTGCCCCACATCTCTACATTAGTTAGCCCTACAGTAGTAGAAACATATCCTCTCATTCTACAGCAAAGGCCAAGTGAGACAATAGCCTTCCCCAGGTCCCAGAATCTGGCAGTCAGAGCTGGAACCAGAACAAGGGAATCTGGACAGCTACAATGTTGGGGGAAGTAACACTCAGCTGTGCCTTAAAGCAGAAAAATAAAACTGACAGTTGAAGCAAAACACAGGATTGTTAGATATTTTTGCATATTTTATTGTCCTACTGTATTGGTCCATTTTCCTACTGCTATAACAAAGTACCTGAGGCTGGTTAATGTATAAAGAAAAGAATTAGTTCATGCTCACAGTTTTGGAGGCCATGAGTCCAAACAGCATGACACCAGCTCTGGTGATGATACTTGTGGCTTGGTCACATCATGGCAGATGGTAACATGGTGGAGGCACATGTGAGAACAATCCCATGATGAGATCAGGAACCAGAGAACAAGGAGGTGCCACCTTGCTCTCTTACAACATCTTGTTCTCATGAGAACAACCAGCTCATTCCATGAGACCAGTATTGACCATTTCAGAGGGTGATACTCAATGCCCTAATCACCTTTCACCAGTCTCCAATATTACCCTATTGAGGACCGCATTTCACATGGATCTTTGGGGGTCACACTCAAGCCGTATCTAAACTTTAGCACACAGACAAATCACTTAATTATTTAGTGGATGTCATATTAAATCTGATGTGTTTGGATTAGGATTTCCTTAGATTTACAATCATTTCTAAGAATACTTGGTATTTTTCTTAATGATATGTGTTTTTGTAATTTATTCGGTTGCCTTGGAATGAAACTATAATGTCCCTGAATCAAATAGGAAATTATAATGGTAATTAGAAAATGTTTTTAACTTAAATGATAATGAATAATTGACATATCAGAACAAGTAAGACTCTTGTAAAGCAGTGCTTGAAGAGATATCGAAAGCTTTAAATGCAATTTTGGTAGTGCCATTTTCCTGAAATATTTTACATTGTGACTGCTTATATTTATTAATGTTACTCTAATCTGTTTTACTCAATAGCACTCAATTCTCAAATTAAATTCCCAAGGAGAATATTATCCCAGGTAGTGATGATGGACCAAATGCTCAAGGGTAGGATAAATAATGAAATACATGCTAACATAAGCGTTATTTTTCTTATACAGTGCTATTTATGATAGTTATTTATGATACTATTTATGACAGTAGATATAAATAATTAAAAAACAAGATTGTCACTATCTAACAACACAAAAATATTTAGAGTATTTGAAGTAACAGAACAGGAACAATTTTTAATTTAATAGTATTATAAAATAGTCTTACAAGATTTTGACACATTTTCTTCAGGTTTAGTGTCTTGAATATCTATATAGTTCCTGAGAGGTAACAATTAACTTCCTCTCGATATTGTGTCTATTGTATCTATATTCCTCTCGATATTGTATCTATTGTATCTGTTATTTCAGTAACATTCTAAACAGTCTATTTTGATAATGTTAACATTTATAGGCCTTTGATTTAGAAAAAAATAGCAATGGTAAAGTCATATATGCTATTTTCTATAAAAATGCAAGTTTGAAATTTTAAAAATTATCTATTTTATGGACTTAAAAAATACAGACAAGGAGAAAATGTATCACCTATAATGTCATCATACAAAAATGATCATTTTCAATGATAATCATTTTTAATAATTTGTTATGTACCTTCCAAATTTTAAATATACTCTTATTACTTACTTATCAAAATAATAGAACATATTATTTAGAGTTAAATGCTTTAAAATACCCCTCAAGTTACCACATGCTTTAAAGAAATTCCTATAAACCATTATGGTATTGTTCAACAATTACATCTGTATTAAGTTTTCTTTCCTTAGGCACAATTTTGCATATCAGAGCTCCTGACTGCAAATAATTCAGTATAAAGGTACTAGTACATTGATTTTTTCTGGTACTGGGGATCAAACTCAGGACCTTGTGCTTCCCAGGCAGGTACAGCATCACTGAGCTAAATCCCCGGCCCCTTGTACTAGTGTATTGGAAGGCTATCAGGGGGTTTGAAAAAATGATGGGGAGCCAAAGGAAGCTGGTTGATAGGAGCTCCCAGGATGGTTTCCAGAGGCACACACTAGCATGGATGCCAGGGTGCTTACAGTTCATACAGGATACCTCCATAGCATCCACATCTGCTGTCATTAGCACCATTAGCACCACTATCACAGGGGACATTGAATATCACCAGACTGGACCATGAAAAGATCCAAACCAACTCAAAGAGGGCGTGACCAAATCATTTCAGTATGTGAAGTATCTACCAGAATGACCCCAATGCATTTTTATTTTTTATTTTATTTTCTTTTTTATTTTTTGTTACCTGGGATCAAACATGGGTCCTTGCACTTGTGAGGCAGGCGGTGGAACTACTGAGCTAAATCCCCGGCCCCTCAATGCATTTTTAAATTTAGACAAAAAATTATTAAATACAAAAGAGGCAAATACATGTAACACCATTTAGCAAAGTTAGCTATTCTTAGTGGAGCGTTCCAATCTTCACTAGTAATAGAAAACATAGACAGTTCTAATGTTAAATAAGGTGACATGGGCAATGTGGGCTAAGAGAGCAACATTCTCTTAAGGAGTTGAACATGGTGACTAAAAGAAAGGGATAGCGGGGGATTTAGCTCAGTGGTGCCATTGCCTGCCTCACAAGCGCAAGGTCCTGAGTTTGATCCCTGGTACAAAAAAAAAAAAGGAAAGAAAGAGAAAAAGAAAGGAAGGAAGGAAGGAAGAAAGAAAGAGAGAGAGAGAGAAAGAAAGAAAGAAAGAAAGAAAGAAAGAAAGAAAGAAAGAAAGAAAGAAGGAAAGAAAGAAAGAAAGAAAGGAAAGAAAGAGAGAAAGGGATTGGCAAGTTTGGGAGAAAAAATGTCACCCATAGATGAATTCCCAGACCTCAAATTCAGCTGAGATCTTCAGTAAAGATCTTCATTCAGTCAGCAGGATTAGTGTATCCCCAGTGGCTAAGTGACTTTTAACCCTGGGAAGACCTCATCATCTATGAAAACATTGAAGGAATCAAATTTAAAGTACTCACATTTCTGTGTTAAAGAGGATTCTACGTGATTACAAATGTTAAGTGTTTTTAACATTATAAATAACTTGCCATGATGGGGTAATTAGAATTAAAACTGGTTAACTGAGTAACTGACTTGGCTGAGATTTTAAATAGAAATTTACTGTGATATTAGATATTAATTTAAGACTCATCATCTTAAGAAAGAGAACCAGTCATCCAGACCCTGCACTGGGGCAGAACTCTGTGATGTGCGGTGATCAAGAACCCTTCTGAGAGATGCTTATCAACATACATGATAACATGCTTCAACAACTTTCTGATAAACATCAATTAGCTTAATAACTTCTGACCCCAGCTGTTTTTATGCCTTTGAAAATGCTACATTTAATGAGGCTTGCAATATCATCTTAATAACAATTTTAAAAATCCAATCTAAAATGTTTACCTTACCACTTTCTCCCGTACAATGTCTTTATCAAGGCTCACTCTGGATTGTTTCGAATGCCTGTCTCTTTGCTGCTAAACTTTATTTGACCATAGCTCTGAATTAGATTGTTTGAGAAATTACTTTAATAATATGCCTATTTAATTCATTAGCTTTTAAGAGTTACCATAGTACTTGAGATTTTTCTGTCACTCAAAAAATAGCACTTAAAAAGACAATCATCAATACTTCAGTTAAAATTATCAAGAAGAATATGATGGATTAAATTTATACATAAGATGAAGTAATTAGCAAGGCCTCTGTAAAAAAAAAGATTGCCAAATAGCTTGTTGATTTGTAAACAGAATGATAAAATGTATCATCTGAGTTCACTGTTTAAGGAAGAATAGATTTTTGGAGTTGAAGTTATAATAATTTAATATTCTCTTTTTAAAGGTTGTGCTCCAAATAATCTTTCCTATGCACAAAAGCCTTCTTCCGGGACATTGAAAATATATATACGAATCCCAGAAAAAGCTTGCATTCTGAGAGACTCCCTGAGCAGAGATTGGAGCATGAATACTGAGAAGCTACAATAATAATTGATGGCTGTGATGAGAGTTTGCTCTCTTCCCATCCAGGATACTGAAATGGCTCTTTTTCTTGCTACTGAAATCTCATTCATTCCCTCAATCTTTTTCAACTGTTAGCCAAAACTGTACCATGAAGCATATTCTTTCTTAAAAGGAGTACTTAAAATTGGGCTTTTCAGAAATTTTTCCTAAGAGAAATTAAAATAGTCAGTCTATGTCTCAGCCTTGTGTTTTTTTTAATGTTTACCTTCCTCTCATGGATGGAATAGAAATAAAAGTTTTAGAGATGAAGGAGGCATGTCGTGTACTTGTATACTTGACTGGAAGTATTGCAAAGGCAGAGAGTATTTTTGCTTGTTTTTTCTCCTCCTCTTCACTATGTTCCTAGAATCTACAACACTACAGTTACCCAATAAATACAATTGAATAACAAAGAATAGACTATTAGTTTTACATAATAGCTACCATCTTTCAACTTACACCACCTATTTTCATTTTCACTGGCTTCACACATTATTTCCATATGTGGTTCACCCGAGAGACTGGTGACATTTAAATTCTCTCTGGGCTATGAACTGGCTTCAGGGCCTGGGTTATTACTTTGAGTCCAAAGGGAAAAACTGAATTCAGCCATCTGGGCAAAACTGGAGAGGTTTTAAGCAAAGTTCACTCACTGAGTCAATGGTCTGGTTTAGTTTTAGAAGGGTTGGGATAAAGGGTGGGAAAGAGGTCAGAGCAGAGTTGTCAGCTGGAGCAAACATCGAAAGGATTGGATCTGCAGATTCACAACTGTATGAGGCTTTGGTATGAGGACTTCATACCAGAAGGATTAGATAAAGAATGGGAGAAGGCTGAGGTTGAATGAGATCTCAGAATCTAAAAAAAGTAAACTGCGTCTTCACACAAATGAATCATTGGGGTGTCACAGTTGAGACTCGTAGTCTCAAGTATCTGCTTTCTGCTCTGAGATTAAACAAGCATTGTGCCCCTGTTATGGAGAGGGGGAAGGTAGCCTTCAATGGTTCAGTTCACTCCCAGGATCATACAGGACTTCTTTGCTCAAGAAATAAGAAATAAGTTCTGGTTTGAACAGAAAGTGTGATTTCTCAGAGCTACTAGTACTACTTCTGTTAATTCACTTGCTAACTTAGTTCCCCTCTGTCTTAGTCACTTTCTTCATCACTGAGAGACAATATATGATATCTATAATTTAAAGAAGTCCTGGAAACCTCTGAAATGTTACTGGAAACCTCTGCAGTAGGCTCCAGTTTCCTGCTCAGTGTACGATGCAAGCCTGAAGAAAAAAAGAAAATAAATGACAGAGCTAAAAGAGACAGAAATTGGGAAAACTGGGAAGACCAGTGCTGGTGTAGCCAACAAAGGCACTGGCTGGTCCAAGTCACTGATTTTTACTGGTGATCAAGTGGGGTAAAGGCGAGCTACATGCAAGAATAGGACTGTGTGTAATGATGTAAGGTCTGTGTGGTTTCTATGAAAATTAATGTAAGCAAGCCTCATAAAGGACAAGACAAAGAATTCTCAAATTAGGAACAGAATAGACAAAATATTTGGTTGCAATAGAACATTATCCTTCTAGTTAAGAAAGGTTTAGTTATGGGAAAGGAATTTGGGTGCAACTTACTCTGACCTCGGAACGGAGGCTTCAGCTGAACTCATTTCGATAAAGCCTGTTGTGGAGTTAGCTCTTTACATCCTGCACTGCTTACAGCCTGCTTTGAGCATAATCAATATTTCGGTCCCCTGCAGAGAAGTTTATTTTGGCTTATATTTTCAGTCCATGGACAACTGACTCCAAAATAAGAAGGCGTGGTGGAAGAGCCTGAGCAGAGGACATTTGCTCTAGTCGTGGAGGCCAGGAAGCAGAAAGAGCAGAGAATAGCTGAGGAGGGAAATACACCCTCCTTGGTAACGCCTCCAGGGACTTGCCTCTTCTGACCAGGCTCCACCTCCTAACAGCCCTCAGCTATATCATCCTCATGATTCAGTCACCTTTCCAAAGCATTGGCTATGAATGCATGAGGCCTTTGGAGGACATTCTTATTTCAAACCATATTACCCCCTGTTTGAGTCACACTGAACTTCATATGCATGGATCCCCTAGAAGGAGCTCCATGGAAGGAGCTGGAGAGCTTTGGGAATGCACCATGCAAATCAGGCACCGAAGCTCCATGGAAAAACACAGTGAATATTATCTCCTCTGACCACTTGTGTGTTCAATTGCCCCATCAGACCACTGAAAAACACAAGTTTAGAGAGAAAATCTCAAGACTTTGACTATAGAAAATTGTACCAAGAGTGGGTCCCTTGTGCAGCTGCACAGGAATCACATGCATGAACCCAACCCAGGTGTTAGGCTTGAAAGACACATGAAAATTTTACTTGAAAGAAGCTAGTAAAGCATGAGGACTTGGGAAAGTAAGATTCCCCAAAAGCTGGCAACCTGCAAGGCTTTTCTGCATCTAAAAATATGCTGTCACCTTCAGTATGTATGAAAAGCAGAAGTTTCTTCAGTGGACATAAGATCTTCTCTTATCATTCTAGAGGAAACTTAGCAATGGGTTTTCATTGAGTTATTGTATTTTGGAATTAGATTTCCAAGAAAAGCAGACGTCTTGATTTTAGCACAGACACAGATACTACATAATGCCTGATTTTGAGATATATAATTAAAGGCAAAATAAAAGTAGATTCTGATGTGAGAGGTTGTGAAACACTTTTTGTATTTTAAAAAGTCCATTCTTTTTCAGATAATTTCATTGCTGAGGGAATTCACTTTTCTTTAGAAATAATGTGATCAATAATGGTGGGGTTCCTAAGTTAGTCATGATTATAGACAGACCTGGCATTGGGCTAGGACTATAATGGCAATAATGCCATTTAGGAACAAAACCTTTGGGTGCAGGTGTGGTGATAAGAAACGCATTTCTAGGTTTTAGAAATTGTTCGACTCACCCAGAGGGAGAAGGGGCTTGCCTAAATCCTGTCAGTGGAAGTGGTGGGTAGGAGTTTCTTCCAATCCTAGAAGCAGTGTGGAAAGCTGTGGGAGGCACACAGGGTGAGAGATGGTTAAAAACTCTCACACGTAGATCATCCTGGTATGATTTACTAATGTTCTACCTTTCTACAAGAGAGGGACTTGTGCAAGGAAATTACTGCTTGACAAAATATTAGCTAGACATCCTTTTACTGTGAATCCAAAAAGACTTCCCTCTCCATAGGCACCTCTCTGGTAGAAAAATTAAATTTGCCTTTACTGTTACAGCAATATCTTTTGGAAAAATCAATTATCTTCTGCTGTGTTTAGGACATGGTTTTTCCTCTCTGAAATTCATGTTGAAATTGGGTCTCCTATGTAACAATGTTGACAAGTAGGAAGCCCTTAAGAAGTGATTAGGTCATTAAGAAGGATTAAGGTAGCTCTGGTAGGACAGGATTAGTATCTCAACAGTGGGATGCCCGGAAAGAGCGGATGCTCCTGATGTTTTCCCCTTTACCCATGCCTGTGTTATTGTCCCCACTCCATGTGAGTTGAAATAGCGTGAAGTCCTCACCAGAAGCTGAGTAAATGCTGGCACGATGTTCATGGACTTCTCTCTAGAATTATGAACCAAATAAACTCATTTTCTTTATAAATTATCCAGTCTGGAAAATTCTGGCATAGGGATAGAAAATAAACTAAGACATTCTGTGACTATTAGAGAAGCAGAAATATCATGATTGTGTGATAAACCTAGAAATATTTTTAAAAGCTGTTCCTACCACTGTACTTTTAAAAGGTAAGACTATAAAAATACCATGAGAAAGTGATAGTTATGAATTTACTCACATTATCAATAACAATGCAATGCATTCTTCCTTAATATTTCTGAATTTAATTCTTAATTAAAATACTAACTTTCATATTAAGTGTTCACCAAACCATCAATAATTTTGAGCATCTGCCATTATAAATAATTTCAAATAATAACATAAAAACATAACATAATGTTGAAACAGACTTTCCAGGAGTATGATATAAGTTTGAATGTACTCACATTATTAATTATTATAAAATGCTTCATCTGCATGCACATGGATTTGAAAATATCTGACTATAGCAAAAAATTATCATGAAAGGAAATGATAGATTATATTTTGAAATGTTATCACATCAAGTTAAAACAACTAAACCTCCATTTTCTACTTTATTTGATATAAAATTACATATATTATAAATTTTAATTTTCCATATTTTATATCATTCAAAATATAATATAAAAGAAAATAGGTTTTGTTATGTTTCCAAATACCTTGTAAATACCATACCTTTAAAAAAATATCAGCCCCAAGCAAAATGCTTCACATATAGGTATATATCTCTAAAAAGTTGTTTATGAACTAAATATATAAATTTGTATTACTAATTATAGTGCATAATTGCTAGAAAGGAAAGAAATGAAACCTACATTGAGTGTTTTTATTACTTCTTCTGTCAAACTAGAAGGGGAATAAATAAAATATCAAATTTATTTCAGTAAGAATTTCAAATGAGGAAAGAACAATATGAGCTGCAGAGCACATAAAACATGACTAGTTGAAAGAATTAAGATTAAAAATACAGAGACACAAGAACATGTAATGAAATGAAATGAGTTTTTCTCAGTTGTAATGGATAGTGTGAGAGTATGAATTGAAATTTCAAGTAACACAATCCAAAGTAAATATACTCATGCAGTTGTTTTACTAAGAAAAATGAATCTCTCACAACAAAAGCCATCATTTATAATTATGCCATTAAACTCTAGTGGGAAATAGGGTGCTGTATTTAAATTTTTTGAATTTCAGAGTAGTTTCCTTGTCTAGGCCAAGAATTATTTTCTCTTCTACTAAATGAAAGAAATACTAAATGCAGAAAATATCCTGTTGTTAAATGATACTACAGATTGGAACTGGCTATCTTCTCTGGTGTTTCTAAGTGGATATAATGATGTTGTGTTTTATTTTTCATGGTACAATATATAATATTCTAGACTACAAATAATATTTGAATTATAAGAAGCTACTGAATATTGGCTTTAATATTTAAACTCATGCTAAATATTACTAGGCCTATTTTTAAAATTTTCAGTAGATATAAGGAACTATACTTCCACATATATCAGTATGATGTATAAATATCCTAAATACTTTTTCATCAGAAAAACATTAACATGTTTTATGGATCTCCAATGTCATATATATATATATATATACATATATATATATGCCATTTCTCCTTTGTTTGGTCTTTTATTATTTATATTTATCCTCCTACAAGTTACTATATATTGTCCTTTCTGGGGATTTAATATTTGAATATGTTAGAAAAAATTCTATTTAGGAAAATACTATCGGTCTCTACTTTAACATTTTGGATCTTTCTGTTCTTTCTCATCATACTTCACTCTCTCTTCTGTTGTCACTGCCTTAACTAAATGGACTGAAAGCTTTCAATTAGAAACCAATCTCTCTCATTTCCCTTCTTTTCTTATCACTTCTTCCTTTAGTTGCATGGAAAGACATTTCCTATCTCAAAATCTGAGAATGATGGAAAATCATCCCAACTTCTGAAATGATTACTTTGGAATTGTAGAATTTTAATCTCAATTTAATTAGCTTGGCATCATATAGCCAGATGTCCCCCGCCAAACTTGTGCCCCCTCAAGGTGTCTGCAGAGGTTGACCAGCAGTCCTAGAATGGGAAAGTTTATTTTAAAATCCTACTGAATGAGGCCACTGAAATAACAAGTTAAGTCTACAGAAAAAAGAATGTATTTAAAGTGAGCCATATGACTAAAGGATGAGAAGCTCCTGCAGTATCCTATGAAGGCCAAGAGAATTATAGCCAACTCAGAATGCTTTCAAACTTTATTAAGAAATGCATGTATTCAATCAAAATAAAACCTAGAAGGATATGGAATAAAACACAAATACAAATTCTAATGTTTTAAGGAAATGGCTTGAGTTGGAATGGGATTCATGAATTCTATAACCAGTGGAGAAAGATGTTCTCACATATCCAATTTTCCATGTATACTCACATAATCCAAAATATCTTCAAGAAATATGTAACAAAAATGTCAACCTGTATTACTATCAAATGAAAATTCTGAGAGGGTTGAATTTAGGAGCATCCCTATTGTGAAGGCATAGTCCAACCATCTTGTTTCATCTACAGGATGAAATTGGTACTATTAGCAGGAACAAGGGAGAAGCTAGAGGCCTGAGATCTCTGCTCACATAGAGCAACAGAAGCAAGGACTCAGGGGGAACTGTGGATAACTTCCCTAAAGATAATCAGAAGTCAAGGAACACTGTAGGTGGTGATGGGTAATGTCTTTGATCTATAAGGCAAAACAGTTATCCTTGTCTTGTTTCCAAGTCATGAAAAAACGTGACTCTACCTCTGCAGGCATTCTTGTTCCACAGAGATTCAGTATGAAGTAATGTGCTTCCCTACATGACATAAAATTTGCATTTTTGGTAATCATCTTTATTCCTTACATTTTCCTAGTAAAGAAGTAAAAATGAAGACAAGTAACACTTAATAGTGGGATATGCAGTAGCCAAGGGATTATTATTACAGGACAGTAGGGCTTTTGATTTCTCAGCTGGACATGAATCTTGACATTTTATTTAAAGAAAACAACATAATCTTTTCCTCTGAAAAAAAGTGATTAAAATTCATTTTCCTTTATTTCTAAAATAATTTGATTATGCTTCAGCTCCCTACGTTATAAAGTACATAAAATATAGATCATATTTGATATGAATTAATAAAAATTACCTAATGATACATTTAGAGACATTAACAGTATTTGGAAATAGAAGTAATTTATGTTTTGTTGTATGCCTTGTAACTCACAGCATGCCCATCTTGTTACATTTTGTACTATAGAACTTACTTCTCATTGACTGACTTATACCTAATGTCTAGGGGTAGTAGGCATCAAAAAATGGGAGCCATTCAACATGTACTTGTTGAATAAATGAAACACAAAACCAAGGAAAGTATAGATAAGCTATATACCTTGTTTATTGGATGGTGTTTTATTGCTATAATGCTATTTGAGCAACCACTCTCCCCAAATTGCTAGAATATCCATAAAGTTTCAGAAAGATGAAAATATATTTCAATCAATATTTCCTGGAAAAATGCAATGTAGCTCTCCTCTTTGCCATAAAATTTTATTTATTCTTTATCTTCTTAACCATATTCTGTCTACACTCAACATTCTATAATGAGAAGACTTTACTTACTAAATTTTTTACTTCAAAAGAGAAGATATTTTATATACACAGAATTCCAGCAAAAAGGAATTTTATCAGCAGAAGTTATTTGAAAGTTAGACTCTCACTTTGGTATCTTTCAATTCATCCAGTATCTGCACCTGTCGTTTTCACAAAACTAAATGAAAATCCAGGGAAAGATATCACAATATTTAAGGTGCAAGTTCTAATCACTGATCAAAAAATTAAATTTCATAAATTTGGATTAATTCATTTAGTTTAAAAAAATTCTTAAAATTTAAAAACAATAGAATAGATTTGTCCAGAAATACATTTTTCTTTTGGTACCAGGGATCAAACTTGGGACCTTCTGCTTGTGAGGTAGGCAGGGGAACCACTGAGCTAAATCCCCAGCCCTCAGAAATACATTAACTCTTCCTTCGAGCAATTTTTCTTCCTAACTGATCTACTAAGACCTCCTTGGGCTTATAACCTATTTAATATATTAGTTTAGTGTTTTAAATTAAATTGCTGGATCAGAGTTCAGCTCCAGTAAGGCCAAAGTAGCTGGAGTTCAATTAACCCTCCTGTTGGTACTATTATACAAAATGGTCATAATAGAAAAAACCAACTGCTAAAAGCATTAATGAACAATAATAGTAAATAAGAATTGATTAGACAGCAGTCCTTAAAGATGGTGGAGGCAGAAGCTCTACATTAACCCATCTTTTCCCTGAAAGTATTTTCCAGTTCACTGCAGCAGAGGGTAATGAAATCCACTTTCAAAACAGAAGTCTTACTAGACTGAGGAGACCCAGCAGTGATCGGATTGTCAGAGTGCTTGATCTTGAACACCTTGGAAAAGAGGGAAACTGAGCAAAGGGAGACTACATATATCTGCAAAGAAACTTTTCTCCAGTTAAGAACAGGCTCTTAAAATGTGCATATATACAGGGTAGGATTCCAAGAAAAATAAAATCTCAATTTAAAAGCAAAACTTAGAAGGCTAAAGAGCTAAGCAGAGATTTCAATAACTGAATGATGCTGGTGAATAAGAAATGAAGTCCACATTATTCTGCATCCTAGTCTGTTTAGGCTGTGATAACGAAACACTATGACTAGGAGGCTTAAACAACAGAAAGTTCTCTTCTCACATTTATGGAGGCTGGAAGCATGAGGTGTGGATGGCAGTAAGTTGAGTACTGGTGAGGGATCCATTCCTGACCACTGCTGCCTTTTCACTGTGTTCTCACCTGGTGGTGGTTGTGGTGGGATCTTGTGTCCCTTTTTATCAGGGGACTAATGTCATTCTCAGGCCTCATCTTCATGACCTCCTCTAAACCTAATTACTTCCTAAAGGCTCTGTCTCAAATATCATTGTATATAAAAATATAAATGTAAATTTGGGGATGGAGTCACAATTCAGTCCATAGCAATGGGTGTCAGTTTCCTACTGCTATTGTAACAAATTAGCACAAGCCTAGAGTCTTAAAACAATAAAAAAATTCTTACAGCTGTGCAGGTCAGAAGTCTAAAATAGGTCCTTACTGAGTTAAAATCAAGTAGCCAGAAGGACAGCACCCTTTCTTGAAGGTTCTAGGAGAGAATTCATCTTCTTGCCTTTTCTAGTTTCTAAAGCTGGCTGGAGACATTGGCTTGGGGACCAGTTCCATCTTGAAAGGCAACAGTGGCCCTCAAATCTGTCTCATCTCTATTCTCTCATTGCCACCTTTCTCTGCGAGTAAGAACTTTGGTTTCATTGGACCCACTTAGATAATTCAGAACAATCTGGGTTCTATGCAGTTAGCTGAGTAGAAAAGTTAATTGCATCCATAAGTTGATGTTTTCTTTGCAATGTAACATGGTATAGTCATAGCTCCCGGAAGTTAGGATGTGGCTCCATTGTGGGGAGGGAGTCCTTGGACCTAAAAAAGGTCATGCTTTAAGAAAGGTCAAAACTGAAATAACTCATGCTTACCAAGTCCTAAAACCAACTTTCAACAGGAAACATTGATCCATTAGAATTGTATCTACCCTTTAATGGGAAACTAAGCATTTTTGAAAGAATCACTACAGTGTTTACCAGCATCTAAATATGAAATATGCTAAAATAATAACAAACTAGAGACAAAGAATAGAAGTAAACAGAAAGAGATCCATACATGATTCTGATATTGAAGGTATCAAAGACAATATTTAAGATAATTTGGATTAACACATCAAGGAAATGGAGGAAAAGATGACAAACTAAAGGAAAAATTTGGAATCCATCAAAACTGTCAAATGGAAATTTGAGAACTAATGAAAACATTACTAAAACTAAAATTGTATTAGGTAGCTGTAATAAAAGACCACAAAGAAGGCAAAGGAACAGAAGACAGATCTTTAGAGAGGACATACATTTATTTATACATGAGATAAAACAGTATGAGAGACATCTGGGGAAAATGAAAATATCCAACATATCTAACTCTTCCATAGTTCTACTATGAGGACGAGTAGAAGTAATAGTTGATTTAAGTAAAACAGCAATTCAAATTCATAAACATAAAAGCAAGGTAATAGTAAATATAAGACCAAAATTCAACAACAGACACAAAATTAAAAACAAATTGGAAGATCAATAAATTAGTTAATTTTTTAGTACATGTGGTAAGAACAGAAGTAAGCCCAAATTAACCACATTATATATTTGAAATTTGAATAGTGGATGATAAGACCTAATTTTATTTTAACACTTAGCTATTATAAATAAAACATCTCAAAATTCATAATAACAAAAATTATTGATTATCTCCCATATGTCTGCAAGTCTTCTGTACTTCAACTGCTTGGATTATAGCCACGTAGGTGGCTAGCAGTGTACTAAAAAGTGGGAGAGAAAGAATTGAGACCACGATGACATCTACCACAACTATCAACAACTTTGTTACAGAACAATTTATTATATCAAAGAAGTGAAAAAAATCACTTGAAAAATATAAGAAAACTGAAATAAAAAAGAATTAATTTGAGTCTTCCTGTACAATTATATAGAATATGAAATTAACAATTTTCACAAAGATAATTTGTTAAAGAATGCCACACTGGTGAATTTCCTAAACATTTAAGAAATAAACAAGTGTTACACAAACTCTTCTAGAAAAGAGAGTGAGAGAGGCTTTCCTGTTCATTTTTTATATTTTTATGACCTTAATAGTAAAATCTGAAAAAGGCTATGAAAAAATTGATGGTTAATATTTCTCCTAAATATTGGACAAATCCCTAAACAACATCATCATAAATCAAATTCAATACTGTACTTAAAGTATAATATATCATGATCAATTTGATTGATATCAGGAAACTTTGCAAAGATTAATTTAACATTCACAAATCAATAAATGTAGATCATTACATTAATAAAATAAACAAAAATACCATGTGAGTATTTCTATAAAGGTTCATATAAAAACCAGCAAGCTAGGAATAGAAAGGAACTTCTTAATCTAATAAAGTGCATCTTCGAAAACCTTTCAGCTAGTATCACATTCAGTGTGGAAATACATGATTCTTTCCCTCTGAGCATGCAAAACTACTTTGAAGATATGTGTCATACTTCAACAGCACTGTTCTGAAGATCTTGCAAGAAAGAAAAAAAATAACAGGTTTTGAGCTCAGATAGGAAGAAATGAAGCAGCATTCCCTAGTGAAAATGAAAGCATCAACACTGTTTTAGTAGACATTCAGTGCACTTCAAACGCAGCAATACTCTCCCTCCACAATTCACAGTTTCAGTTACTCATGGTCAATGATAGTCGAAAACATTAACTGAAAAATGCCAGAAATAAATAAAAATATATAATAATTTTATTATTGTATTTTAAATAATTGTTTTATTTTTTATTATTGTTTTGACCTCTAATTTACAAAATAAATCATACAGAAGGTGTGTATGTATTAACAGGAAAAACAGCATATCTAGGGTTTGATATAATAGGTGTGGTTTTAGGTGTCCAATGGGGATCTTGGAATGTTTACCCGTGGATAAGGAAGGTACTACTCAGTGTGTGTGTGTGTGTGTGTGTGTACACGTGTGTGTGTGTCTGCATTTGATGAGGAAGTTCAGATTTGATAGAATAATACCAATATCTCTGTTGAAATGTAAACATGGGAGAACAGGATACTTCAGAAAAAATAGGAAATAATTCGTAAAGACTAGATTTCACATCTCATATATTTCCAAAGCATAAGAATTAAAAGTTTATAATTTTTAAAATGGAAGTTGCCCTAAATATTGTTAAATTAAAAATGCTTTGCTGGCTTTTATTTAAAATATGATTTTTGTATTTGTACCTATAAGCAACTTAGATATGCAATAAGTATGTTTTTAAACAATTTTCCTTTAAAAAGAAAGAATTATAGATTAAGGTAAAATTACCAAATAATATTGTTATGAATTTAAAGTGTCCAATGTGATGATTTGTTATACATATACTCTTGTAATAATTACCAAAATCAAGTTAATTAACACATCTATCATCTACTTACTGTTTTGTTTTGTGGTTGAGAACATTTACTCAAATTTTTAGTACACAATTTTATATTGATAACTATAGCCACCAGGCTGGGCATTGGATCAAAGTTGTTTACAATGTTACCTTTTGGAAGAGAGAATGGAAGTAGCTAAGAGATTTTCCATTTTTTGGTTCAGATAAAACACTTGCATTTTCTAACCTTCTGTATATTTTCTTTAGTTTCATTATTATTGTACTATTCAGAAAGGAGCCTATGGAGTGAGGTTGTGAAGCATTATTTTATTTGGTTCTTTGTGCACGTCTATGAAAGAATAGCACACTGAAGAGCTGGAAGGAGAGCTAGGAGGCCCTGCTGCTTAGCCAGTCTATAACACTAGCGCTGCAGTAGACAGTATTAAAGGCATATACAAAACACCAAGAGAATAAAAGCAATGGCTTTTTGTTTTGTGTTGTTTTAGTTTCATAAAAGGAACTTCATTCAAGGAGTCTCTACCCCGAAGTTTTTTGAAAGCTCTTTCAGAAACATTTTGCTCAAGCAGTGCCAGCAGGATCAGTGAGTCCTCAGTACCCTGTGTGACTGGATTTTTTTTTGACTAGTGTGTCATTGGAAAACTTTTGGAGACATTTTAACCAAATATTTTAAATGACTTCATCATTGGAAGCCCCCTGTGCACTTTTATTCTCCAATAAATAGCATGGTAAGCACACAGGAGCAGGAAATGAATTAAAATCATAAAATATAATAAACATTTCAAATGAGTTTGCACATCTCCACTAGCCTGTGACAGTGTGGAACCCTGGCACCTCCTGCCAGAATAAGTTACATGACTCAACTGACCTCCTGGTGACCAGGTGGGAAACCTGTAAGAATGAGAGACTTCATGGAGCTCAAAACAAGGATAGCTGGAGAATACTGGGAAGCACACAAAGAAGGCAGTCCTCTACATAAATTACCTACATGAAAATTACTCACCAAAGAGCTGGAGTCTTCTGGTCAACCTGTGAGGAAATTAGCAGCTAAAAGTTAAAGCATCAACAAACAAACTGAAACAAACAACTAGCAACAACAAATAAGCAATATTCCCAGCCAAATATTTTGTATTTTGTAAGGTTTTTGTTTTTTTTTTATCAAGAAAACAGAGGGAAAGGTGGAATGGTATTTCAAGAATTATAACGATATTTTACTTTAGCTTGTTTTCCTTTTAAAAATATTTTCACTGCCATTTTCATGACTTTTAGAACACATGAACTGAGTCACAGAAAAGGCCTGATTTAGTCCACCATATATTGCCAGAATAGAGACAGCAGTATTAGTTCTGTCTCTCATGTCATTTACAAAGTGAAAAATAAAGTATTTGTACTTGTTTTAAAAGGAAGCAGAAATAATAGTAAAAACAGAACAGGTAGTCTTTGTATTTCAAAGGCAAGTTCTTCAAAATATGAGTCACTGTTTGAAACTTGAATCAGTGTTTCCCATAGAAAGAATGTGAAATGGTGTAAAGATTCACAGAAGAAACAGTGCCATGCTATTACTATTACTTATTTCATATTTTAACACTGGAAAAAATAGATCCTGGGACTCTGAGTCAAGGTTCTTTGGTGCACATATCAAAAACCAGCTAGATAGCTGATGATGAAGTTGGAATTCATTTGAAGGAGCGAGGCTTATCTCTCAGAACCCCGGTGTGCATACTGCCTGAGAACTGGGATCAGGAACCAACTGTAAAACCACCATGGCTGCACTGCTGCCTGTTGTCTCTGGCTCTTTGACTCAGCAGATGGGGTATTTGCTCCTCTTTCAGAACATGGTGGGCAGTGCCCGGCTACCTTATAGCTTTTAAGGTGTGTTTATGCCCTTGGAAAAATCCATATCAGATTGAGTCTCAGTTCTAATTCCAAATAGCCATTTAGCAGGCCTACTTTGGGTTGTGTCCACTCAAAGTTCAACTGCTTGGCAGAATGTTAATTCTGTGGGAAGAATTCAGGTGTTAGGGAAAGTAGACTTATAGTACAGAAGCCCACAACAGCGTAGTATCCAAAGATGATACAATTGGCCGAGAGAACTTCACCAATGGGACAGCAGTTGGCAATGGTACTGGCACGAAGGGACAGAGTTTGGCTGAGAGAACAGGGTAACTGCAAGACTACCTCATTAACTCCTCCTACTTACAGATGAGAAAATTTTTCTTGAAACTTGCAGCCTTTCAGGTCTGTATTAAAATAGTCATGGAAAAATTGCAATTGTTTCTGCTACCACTTCATTGTTTATGTAATATACAGACATGTTCTTTTATAGTTGTGGTTTGATAAGCCTTCCAAAATATCTTCATATATATCTTTGAACTTGTTAAAATTTTAATGACGCAGGGAGATTTCCCTTTCATTCTCTAAATGCTCACTACAATAAACTGACAATGATAAAACAGGAACAGAGACATAAACACTTATTAATGTACAAAAGGAAGAAATCTCAATAGAGTGACTACCCACAACCCAAACAATTTAAGCTTATATATTTCACTTCTATAGAGGTGGGAAAGAATGGGGATGCATACAACTTTGAGGAATTGAAGTGATTAAGGGAAATTAATGAGCATGGAAAACATGTAATGACCTGGGACTAGTCTGCTTCACCAGACAGTGGTTTTAAGTGAATGTCTTTGGAAATTTAAATGGGAATAAAATAGAAGACAACAGTGTGTGACAAAATCTGTTGAAGTGTGTTGACAAACTGCAGTGTCTCCTCTTCTGACATGAATTTAGTTTGTGGAAATTCAAGAAAGGACAGGAGGTCATTGTTTTCTTCCTTGGAGGTCTATGCTATAGGAAGACAAAAAAATATCAGAAGAAAATGTCTCCAAGCATTCTATGCTAAATTCTCTTAATTTAAAATAATCAGTATTAATGTCATGTTTGGAGGTGACAGTCCCTGGACTCTCTCAATATACATGAGTTCATTTGATTCCCATACCCATTTCACATTATCATCATTTTTTTTCTAATTTTATAGGGTAGAAAACTGAGCATCCAAATAAACTATGCTGAGGTTCAAAAACCATGATGATAGACTCGCGAGACTGCAATTTCTGTGAAACATCATGTGTTCTTAACTAATATTTCCTTGCTTTAATGTCACAGTTGTCTCTCTCACACAGCAAAATGGCATGAGGATGACAGGTATGATTTTCACAACAAAGCATTCATACAGTAGAAAAAGCAGCCCTGCAGAAGATGCACTAACTATTAAAATTCCAGTGGTCAGCAAACATTGGACATTGGCTTCCTGCTGTGTTCCTCACCTGACTGTATATTTCATTCACTCGGTCCTGTAGACGTCAAGAATATATTATGGTTTTATCATACAAAGATCAACTATTTCCAGAATTATTTCAGAATGGAGCACACTTTTAAAAAATCTCCCTGAAATGTATATGATCATTTAAAGTACTCTGAATCATCCCATCATATTTTATGCACCATTGTTTAACTGAAAATCTTAGATATTGCTTTACATTTAAGAGGATCACTCCATAACACTTTGGAATAAATGTTTTCTTTCTGATTTATCCCATTGGCTTTCCCCAAATCCTTTGTGTTCTAAAGAGGAATTTTTCTTTCAGCCCCCATGGATTTCTATTATAAGCAAGGCTCATGTCTCTTGACAGAACTCTGCATTACTTTCTCTTGAATATGTATTCAGGATTCAAATCACTGGTCATTGATGCATATTTTGGCTTTACTACTACATATTGCTAGTTTTTCAGTGTGTATTCCCATTTCTAATACATGACTTCCAGTTATTTTTTATCCTCTCCAAAATATAAAGTAAGGAGACATTCCACTTTGATATTAATTTGGCTGTCTCTAATAAGTAATAGTGTTAGGAACTTGCAGTTTGGGATCAGTTAGATACAATATCCTCTTTTTTAAAGTGCCTGTTCAGGGCTGGAGATTTAGCTCAGTGGTGCCGTCGCCTGCTTTGCAAGCACAAGGTCCCGAGTTTGATCCCCCGTACTAAAAACATAAATATATAAATAAAAAAAGAAATAAAATGCCTATTCAACTGTTTGGCTTGGGGTTTTACATTGGCTGTGTATTTCACATTCTTTTGTAATTGTCACTTATACCTTGTGTGTATGAATATTTTATCATATAGTGTATGTATAATAAACTCATCTGCTAGAACTTGGATTATCTTTTCACTCTCTTAATTGTGTTTTTGATTAAGAGAATTTTTAAAAATTAATATTAAATCTAATCTAGGAATCTTTGATTTCAAGGTTTATACTTTCTGTGCCTTGGATAGTGTTTGTTTGCTTACTCTGAGATCAGGAAGATATACCGCAATGTATTTCTGCAAGAGTTGTAATGCTTTATCTTTCACTTTTATTTCTGTGAAATATCTAGAGCTAAAATCTGCATATAGTATGGTGTAGGCACCAAGATATTCAGTTGGTCAAGAATCATTGGGAGGATTGAGCAGGAAAAGCTACCGGGTGATGTGTGGTTCTGAGTCTCATTCAGACTGATGGGAACACCAGAGCAAAGACTAACAATCAAGGAGTCTGCTATTCAGTAGGAATCTATGATGAATATATCTGCCATGCTCAGTCACTGGCTGAGAATGTTCTGGGGAGAGCATGGCTTTGGAATAACACTGCCACACATCCTCTGGTTGTAAAACTGGAGGCTGACTGCCAACTGTGTCTCTCCCAGTAAGTCCTCTCTTGAAAGGAGATCTGAGTACTGCCTTTTTCTGGCAGCCACAGTGCTGAAATATTTATTCCTTTTCTCTTTAATCTGGAACATATTGAGCATAGTTTAGTTTTTATTTTTTTCTTTTGAGAGTTTCTGCCTAACAACTCCAATATCTGCATCAATTATGAGTATATTTCCAGTATCTACGGTTTCTTTTAGTTCTGATCAAGTGCTTTTTAAATCAAGACTTCTAAATCTTTTACTTAATAATGAATATTATATTAAAAATACTGTTTTTCTTCAAAAAGGTGAAAAGATACTTGACATTGGTTCATTCTACTGTAACATGGCTTTTACATATAATTACAGTGATTATTTCATAGTTATTCTTGCCCCTTATTACTAAACCCTTGTTCATATTCCTCATGTGTAGGGATTACTTCTATGACAAGAGCTTTTGAGGTTTTAAAGAACAGCTCATAAAATTTATAAAGGATTCTCTAAACTAGAAAATCTTAAAGCACTAGAATTAGTCTCTCCCAAATTGGGAACTACTGAAATTGTTTTAGCTTCCTAGCTAGTCTTTACCTCTAGATATTTGGCTATTACTTCATATATTCATAGCTTAGGAGTCAGCCAATAATTTGATTAGAATATGTATACAGATTTTAGAGCTATCTTTTCTGTGATTATCTTTTATAAGCATGGTAATCTTTCATTTCTAGCTTCACGACTGAATTCAGTTCCCGTACATGAAAGAAAACAAAAACCTTCATG
This sequence comes from Heterocephalus glaber, assembly GCF_000247695.1. The sequence goes on along the minus strand of NW_004624843.1, from coordinate 2,705,055 downwards.
TGAAAAAGTGTATTTTTGAAAAGAAGCACCCTTGCATGATTTGTAAGCAAAGTGATATTTGAAAACCATAGGCCTAGATGGTAGATCTTTGTTTACTTTTTTCCTGGTTTCATAGGATACCATCAAGGCTGAATGTTAAAACTGTCGTCTTTATTACTAAACAAAGTGATGCTAAAGCACCTTGGAGGAGAACTGTGGTATGCACATAAGACTAAGACATGATACCTTATCCCACTCTCCAAAGGACACACATAGGTTTAGTTCATATAGTTGGGCTTCCACATTTCCCACCTGGTTTCTCTCAATGTTTGTTGTGAATTTCACCCAGTATGGGAAGTCTGAGGTCCTGCCAAAGTGTTTAGCCTGTATCAAATTCATTTACTTGGAAGTCTTGATGAGCTTGCTTTGAAAGGAATTCCCCAACATTCTGGATCCAGAACCTTCTACCTAATTGACTAAAAGAGTTTTAACTGCTCACAAACTACTCCTGTGTTCCTGAAAACCATGGCAGTGTCTATTTCAGTGTTGTTGTTATCCTTCATTCCCAAGTCCTTGCTCATATTTCTTAGTCATAAAAATTACTTCTATGGTAAGAGCCTTCTCCAAATACTTGATTCAGATTGAAATGGTTTTGACTAATGGCCAACCTTTTGGGGAGGCTGTTCTATAGCCAGGTCATTGACTCATTCCCATGAATAATCCCCTGGAACTTTCCTCTTTTATCTTCTCTATGTGGTCCCAATATACCCTGCTGGACATACATGCACATTTTATCAGAAAGAAGCATAAAAAGTTAGAGGTTCTGCATTTAAACAAATATTGTGCAATCTCCTACCAAGTCATATTGCATGAGCGCTTTGCATTTCCTAAGTCATGTCAAATCATTTTTCAAAGTCACTGTACCAGTGTACTCAATCTACTGACAGTGGATACCAAACAATTGCCTTTAGTCCATATCTTTTCAAACACTTGATAATCTTATATGTTTCATTTATTACTAATTGGATGGATGTAAAATGAAAAATTCTTGTGATCTTAATTTGAATTTTCATGATTGCTAGTAAGATTTAGAATCCGTCCGAGTTATTATTAGCCATTTCAGTTTACTCCTTCTAAATTATCTAATTATGTTTTTCCCATTTTTCAATTTGCTTCGTTGTCATTGATTTGTGATTTTGTGAGATTTCCCTAATCTTTTAAAATTTGTTATGTGGAAGTTAAATGAATATGATCTGAATGATTTTGAAGGTCCTTTAAAGTTTGACAATCATTCAAAAACCAATACTTTCATTTTACACAAGAAGATACTAAACAGTTTTCCCAAAGCACTTGGGCATTCAGTGGCAACTAGTTACAGACACTGACTCTCCTATACATTGCCATGACTTTTCCACTTCAAAGCAGTAGATGGTTATCAAGGAACTAACCACTGAGATACAGTCCTCATCACAAGACACTTCCTTCCCCACTGACACAGCAGTGTGCCAGACAATGCCATCTTCTTGTAGTTGGAAAATACACAACGTGCTCCATCTGCATGGGTTTCTGCTTATGTCCGTCTGCCTGAAACAAATGTTCTCCGTTTTCTGCCGTATTTATTTTTGTTCCTCTTTCAAGATTCTATCTAGTGAAAGCTCCATGGTTAGAAGTTTCCCTTCATTACCTTAGGCATCGTTCAGCATTTCCTCAGCTGACTGCTCTTGTAGTGTTTAACTTATTTCTTTCAGGTTTCCTTCTCTTTAGATACCATGAAACTGAAAGACAGGGTCCATTTGGTCCAACAACCAAACATATGACAAACGCCTGACAACTGCTTGTTGAATGAATAGATGGTTGACCAAATTAAGGAAAAGCTGGAGATCAGGCCCTCTTCAAACAACTATATTCCAGTGTGATAAATGTGAGTAGTATGCTTTAGATTACAGTGCATGCCACTCTATACAGGCACGTATAAAGTGAATAACAGAATGGTTTATTCTCATTTAGAAGGTTTGAAATTAGAATAAACCATTCTGTTATTCACTTTATATGTGCCTGTATAGAGTGGCATGTTTGAAACAGATTTCCCATGACTAGATCTATGACCATTTGACTTATTGTCATAAATATAATTTAGAAAATGGTTATCCCTGAAAGATGGGCAATTACTTCAAACTTGCTTTTAATTTTAGGGTATAATCTAATTTTATCAGAGGTTCCTTCAAGATGTAGGCTCAGAAAAAATATGAAAAATGATTTGGCTGCAGTTGAATCTTTCTGCTGAAATTGTATTCCCTAGATGTCTGAAATAGAATAAAACAAAATTCATCACCTGTCTTTTAAATATGCACTAGGTGAAAAAGTGACAAATAGAGATCCCCAAAGACTGTGACAATCTGGGTACCTATAAACCTCTTTAGATTGCTTTTCTGCTTGAGTAGTCAAGAACATCCTGCCATAACTCATTGTGAAATGAAGAGTCATTCAATAACTTCAAGCCCAAATTCACTTATTGCTTTTATTATATTTAGTTTAATGTTGAAAAGCATTCTATGTAGTTTGGGAATTATAAGTGTTTCCACCAGAATATATTAACTAGAAATAATTTTCCCTTGCTCCTTTCCTTGTCAAATTGCAAACATTACATAAATATCTCACTAAAGCTAAAACAATTTGCTCATATATGTTGCATATCTAAATGTGAGGCAGAGGGTCCTGCTGTATGAAGCTACTGCCTGGTGCAAATCAAAGGGCCTTTACATTTTCCCTGAGTAAAACTTCAACTCCATAAGGACTGGGGTGTGAGTCACTGCTCCTGTCCTCTCCTTGGTACCTGGAACACAGAGTGGAACTTAATGCAGTAATTCATGAGGTGGGGAATATCATAAAACACACATTTGAGATGGAGATAGCAAAAGTCAGAGACACTAAGTAATCTGCAGTGGATCAATTCCTGGTGGGAACCCAGGAATCTGACTGCAGGTCTGTTCATCTTAACGATATTATCTGCTCCATTCTCTTCCAGCAATGAGACTTGTTTTACTTAACTAAAGCCTGCATCTGGCAACCTGGTTGTCTTTGGGGCTCTGTTCATAGCTCTTTCAGGATATAGGTTCCATGCTACGAAAATCTCCTGTAAGTCTTACTGGAACTAAACATCCATTTTGTAATTTCTACTTTGTTTTTCATCACTAGGATGCAGAGAGGTGACTGGTATTTACCTAAACCAAAGTGTCACCAAGTGAATTACTCAAGTAGAGTAATGACTGCCATGATGCCCAGAAAAAATATAAGTAACTCATTCATGTTGCATCACTTCTTGTCTGGTAAGACCACTTGCCAGGCTTCCCTCCATTACATTCCTTGTGGGGATGTACTTTGAAAACATAATGCTAAGTGAAATAAATAGGATATAAATAGGATATACTACCTTAAATACCATATAGTTTCTCTCCTATGAGATAACCAAAGCATAAATAAAGAACAAAATAAAGGAAAGAAAAGTTAATGTTTACATACAATGAAGTACTACTCCACCATAAAAAAAGATAAATTTGATTCATTTGTAGGAGAATGGATGCACCTCCAGACTAGAAGTTTAAGTAAATTAAATCAGCCACACCAGCATAAATATTACACAGTTTCTCTTATTTGCGAAACACAAAGTGTAAATAAATTAAAGAGGAAAATAAAAGATAGATAATAAAAAACAGAGAGATAGAATTTTTATAAAAGGACAAGGGGTGAAGAGATGGAGGAAGGAGAATGGGGGGATGACAGGGAAGTGAATTTTAAAAAAGAATTAAGTTGGGCTGGGGATTTAGCTCAGTGGTTCTGCCACCTGCCTTACAAGCACAAGGTCCCAAGTGTGATCTCCGGTACCAAAAAATAAAAAATAAAAAGAAGTTGTGTCATTAAGCCTTGTTATGAGTGCTTGTTTTTGCTTTTGGTTCTCCTCTAATAATTCTGATCACATACACACATTGCTTTGTTGGAGTAGAGGCCCATTTACTATTAATATTTCTGGCTTAAGAAGTAATAATGAAATTAGCAAATTACAGAATTTTTATTTGGAATAAAAAAGAGAGAGACACATGTAATTTAATCCTCTACTTTTATGCACTTAAAATGTGGCACTTGAGGCAAAATGACCCATGTGAAGCTGACAGGAACTTCAGGCAGTGGCTGCTCACGCGCACACGTCCCCGGGGCATGCTCGCTTGCACACTCTGGTTGTATCTCCAAGTCTACATGCTTAAAACAAAACCGGTTATCTCGAACTTCAAATCAGTCTCTTCCATTTTTCCGTGTCTGTTAATGACACAGTACTAACCTCTCAATAAATCTCATTTAATGCCATTCTTTAATTTGTAACTTTTCTACTTTCAATCCGTCATGAAAACCTGTAAAGGCTGACTCTACATGGTTGTTCATCAAATGGCCAAAGTTACATCTCAGATTTCTTTTCTACCATTTAAAGATAAAAACCTCAAGTCTTATAATATTGGAGGGAATTCATCACTTGATTTATTTTTCTTTTTAAAATGAGTTAACATTAGGCTGGGGATTTAGCTCAGTGGTTCCGGCGCCTGCCTCGCAACACATGGTCCTGAGTTTGATCCCCGGTACCAAACAAAAAAAAAAAGAAAAAAAAATGAGTTAACATTTCCCAGTTACCAGATGTGCTTCTGAGACATTAACTTGCCAAATGGCTACTTCAGGAGAGAGACCCAAGTCATCTCATCCAAGAACCTTGCTTTTTTGACCATGTGATGCCTTCCAGAAGTTTCCTAAGTTCCAGTCATGCTCTATAGTACTCCCTTGCAAATTTCTTATAAATAAAGTCACTAGTAAAAGCAAATTCGATCTTAAAACTCTTTTGGAATATTTCCACAGTCAATTATCTTTGTGAAAATTTTTCTGATCCCTAAATTCCAGGTGAAATGAGAAGTGATCCATGTAGTCCTTGCTCACCAGAAGTATCACTTCCTGTTGAACATCTACGCCTCTGTGTTTATACTGCTTTCCATGCATGTAGGACACTTCACATAGGGTCATTTGGGTATTTAGTGTTCAGGTTCCTCTGCTTTTTCCCAAGAAAGGAAATGTCTATCACAGACCAGAACAGGGTGTAAGAAATCTTAGCAAAATGAATCATTGCTTACTGGGCTCTTGGTTTCTCATTTAAAGAGCTTAAAATTTTCTATTACAAAATAATTAGGACATGTCCAAGATATAAAGTGATGCAATGCAGACCATTTGATATACTATTTAGCATAGGAAACAGGCATTGTTAACAAAAGTTTCTTGTACTTCCCTACCCATGCTAGGAATTCAGAACATGATCTGCCTCTTTTTTCCTTCACTCATATTTGATTATATTTTTCCTAGCAGGTGGATCCCAAAAGATTCTTACACTGTGTTTCCCAGTGGAAAGAAATTCACCAGAAGACAGAAGAAATGGATGACACATTTTACTTCTTCTCCTAGATCTGACATTGGATTCTTTCAAGGCTTGCTGGACTAATACTCAGTTGAAGCATGAGGCTGATGTTTACTTTTAGTCAAGAAAAATATATATGGTCAGTATTTAAGTTCTCAAGAGAGAAAACAGGAAAATTTCTGGGACACTAGCTGTTTCATTGAGCCTGAGAAGTCTTAGCTAGACTTCTTGTTCCTGTTTCTCACTAATATATTTTTATCCAGAAACAAAACATCTACTTTCAGTATAATTTTTAAGATGTGAGTTCATCTTAGGAACAAGTTCTGGTATGCTATTACACATTAGAGTAACTATAGAGAATAGTAATGTATTGTAGCTTTAATATTAAGATATTTACAGCATAAAGAATATAATATGTGAGAAATCATTTATCTAATATAATGTGTATTATTTTATTGTATAGTATAATATATAATGTAATGAGACTTTTGTGTTTTGATATTTTATTATATAATTGTTTTAATGTACTCAACATTCATAATATTTATTTTCATTTTGAAGGAATATTTGATAAAGAATAACAGTAAAAATAATATTCATGAACTCACTATTCAGCTTAGGAAATAAATTTTATAATAAAATATATATACTTATGAGTTCCCTTCCATATAATATCTCTTCCCTTAATGCTTCAATTTTTCATGAATGTCTTTTCATTTTTGTAGTTTGATGACATTTGTATTATTGAAAAGCACCACATTGTTAAATTTTGATTATTTGTGATTTTATAGAAATGTTATATACCATATGCGGTCACCTACAACTTTCTTTCATGACTAAATATTAATTACTGATACATGTGTCTGTAGTTCACTTTCATTGCTCTATAATATTGTGTTTTATATAATAATTCATCGATCTATTCTCTTGTGAACATATTCTGATATAATTTCAATTTTAGATGCAACAGCTGGCACTTCCATGAAAACTCTTGTGTGCATATATCCAGGTAGAAGTATAAAAGTTTCTCATGAGTGGTAATAGAGCTGGTTACTGGTTCTTAAGGCATAGAAACATTTAAATTTAGAGTATAATGTATTGTATTCCAGAGCACTTGCACCATTTTATAACCTCAACAGAAGTGTATGTGTTTCATTGAGCCACAGCCTTATTAATGCTTGGAATTATTATATGTCTTATTGACAACCTAATTAGTATGAATTAGTTCAATGAGAACTAAATTTACAATTTTGTAATTGCTAAGGATGTAAAACATAATTTCATGTATCTATGGGTCATTCCTATTTCCTTCTTTGTGAAATATATCTTCAAATCATTTGATGTTTTTTCTATTGAGCTGCTTGTTTTTTCTTAAAGATTTATAAAAGCTCATTATATAGTTTTGGTTTAATGCATTCAGTAGTTTAAAGTGCAACAAGCAGCTTTTTCTGATTTGTAGATTGTCATTTTACCCTAGTTAGTATGGTCCTTCATGAATAGAAAATTTTAATTTTAATATGATCAAGTTTGTCAAATTGTGAATTCATGTCCCAAATCACAAATATTCTCCTATAGTTTCTTCTAAGAGTTTAGATGTTTCTTTTTCCATTCTAAGTCTATATTCGGAATTTGTCTTTGTCTATGGAGTAACAATGTAATTTTATATGGTCTATGTAAGTAGCCAATGTTGCCAACAGAATTTATTGAATTTATTTTTCCATCACCCACGAGTGCTACTTCAGTCATACTTCAGATTTCTGTATTTATTGATCCTGTGGCCCCTTCTGCTTCTTTTCTGACCTCTCCCAGCTAGGTTTCTGTTAGATATTTCGTTCCACAAATAGGGTTGATATTCCTTATGTTTCTATTCTTTGATTTCTGTTTATTTAGTTGAACCTTAAGAAATTGTTAGTACTTGGCTACATTTGACCCACAAAAATAACAATTTCAAATGGTTCAAACTAAAATAGAATCTCTGAAACTTCTAATGTATTTAACTCTAATGTCAACATGGGTCTACAAACACAAAATTCTCCCCTAATATCACTTTTTGGCTTTAAATCTAAATTTTTTGTTTCTTTGTTGTAGTCTTCATGAAGTATACTCTCAGTGCCTCAAACATAATACATTCAGGCTTTAATGCAATTTTTGTCATCTCTTCTTCAGATTTAGTCATGAATTTTCTTTTGAACACTCTCAAAAGAGTTCCTACCATTACTTATTCATCTAAGAAAACTACTAGTTTCAGGAACATTCTTTAGTCTTCCCACATCCAATTTTCCCCACATCCAAGTAATTCTCTTTTCATGGTATTTCAAATCCACCCATTCTTTGTATTCCTTTTAAAATTGTTTCAATTCAATCTCTTCTCTCTTACCATGATTATTGCTGCATCTTAATATCTGGTTCTAATTTTTGCTTTACTCAACATCATAGATCAAGGAATCAAGCAGATGGAAATCAAAATATCAATTGTTATGTTTTCTTTTAATGTGGCCAATTCAATTCTCCCCTGGCTGACCCTGCTTCAGAAAATAGCCACATGCTCTGTAAACAGATGCAATGCAAAAGCCACCTACAGTCACTAGAGACTGCCAAAAAAGTAGGCAGAAGTGGAGGAGGTGGTCAATATTTCAATGAAAGGAATAGTACCAGATGGTTTCCCATTTGATGGCTTTGTTTATTACATCAGCAAAAAGACAGGCCTCAATCAGTGACAAATAAGGTGAAAAACTTGTTTAAAAAGCTGTAATGTTTCTGGCTGGAAAATCCAGAAAGAACAAGAGCTCCTGGTGAGTGAGGTAGGAATAAAAGCAAGAAGCTAGTCAGAGAGAGTTTCACATTTGGTATTAAACTCGGGTAAAATTTGTGGATTAACTCTGTTTAATGCATATGTAGAGAAGACTCACAGAGCCCAGTTCAGGATGAAAGAATTGATCTGAGATTGGAACTCTGGCTTAAGTAAATACCACACAACTTGCATTTGAGTTCAGCAAAGTGAATTTCTGTTAAAATAAGCAAAATAAAAAATCAACGTTCTTGTGGATTGTAACAGAATTCAATACCTGGATACAATTATTGGCTATACTAAGAACCAAGAAAATGTGACACAATTTCAAAAGAGTCCAGGTGTTGAAGCTAACATTTAAATACAGCAGTTATTAAAATTATGCACAATGAGCTAAAAGAAAACATGCTCGTGATGGATAAAATAAATAAAACTTACATGAGGGAAACGCTATGAAAAGAATCAAATGGAAATTCTAGAATAAAAAAATAACATATCGCTTATAAAAGTCCCCTTAGACAGGCTTATCAGGAAAATGGAGTCAGAAAGGAAATATCAAATAAATGTAAAATTGAGCTAATAGAAATAAATCAGAAAATGGTTGCCAGGCTTGGGATAAGCAACCCCAAAGGTCTATATGTTAAAGAGCTGGTCTCCAGGATGCCACTAGGAGGAGGAGTTAGAATTTCTAGGCAGAGGAGCCTAAGGGGAGGTCCTTAGGTCATTAAGGGAGCAGCCTCCATGGAGACTGCGGCCTCTGCTGCCTGCCTTTCTCTTTGCTTCCTGGCTGACATCTGAACAACTCACTCTGCTGAGGCCTTCCCTCCTTTGACCATGTCCCAGTCCCATTGGCTGTCCAAAGCAGTGAGTCCACCCAATCTTGACTGGAAGCTCCAGAGAACCAAGACAATCCTTCCATCTTTATAAATGATCTCAGATATTCAGTTCTGATCATGTGAGTAGGAGACAAGAAAGATGAAAATGTTGACAGATACTCACAGACTGTGGCACAACAGCAAGGCATCACAAACAACATACGCATCTATGGGAGTTCTACAAGTTAAAAATAGAGTGGTACAGAAATCATCCGCAAATATAAAGATGGAAAGATTTCTCATCTTTAATAAAACAAATTACAGGTTCAAGAAGTCCATTATATACACCAAGCAAGATAGAGATGGCAAACACTATGCCTAATGATATCATATTCAAAATGCTAAAAATAAAAGCTAAATCTTGAAAGAAGCAAGAGGAAATTTACGTAGTATTCCTACAAAGGAGCAGCTTTTCAAATGTGTGCCGATTTTGCACAAAAATGTCAATGCTTAAACAATCTGGGCCATATCTTTAGATGCTGAAAGAATAAACCTGCCAAGTCAAAATTCCATAGTAAGCAAAAAAGTCTTTCTTTCACTAATGATGTTGAAATTAAAATGCTCTTAGATAAAATTAAGTGCAGTATTCTCCAACAGCCATATGCTATAAGATATTGTAAAGGAAATTCTTCAGGCTGAAAGGAAATGATACTAAATGGATACTAAGAAATTCAGAAAGAGTGAAGAACATCCAAAATGGTAAAATTATAGTTCACTATAAAAGACTGTATTTCCTCTTCAATTTCTTTGAAGCATCTGACTATTTAAAAGGCAAAAATGATTATATGGTTGTCTGGTATTTGCATGGCATTTATTTAATACATACAACAAATATAGTATAAATGATACAGAGATGCATAGGCTTTGATTTTTGTAAGATTTCTACATTTAATGTGAAACAATATAATATAAATTCTAAATAGTTTCTGAAAAGTAAAGGCTAACACATCAAAAAGTAATGCAAAAGAGGATAACTAAAGAGCAAATAGATGAGTGTAGCATTTAAAAAGTAGTCAAATAATTTAGAAAATAAAATTTATAAAAGGATAGAGAATCAAGAAATGAAAGGAAAAGCAGTAAAAATGAAATAGAAAGTCTATATCCAGTCATGCCAAAAATTACATAAACTGCTGTGGTCAAACACTCCAATTAAAAAGCAGGAGTTTTCAGAACGATTTACAGCTAATAAAAATATCTCTTAAAAATAAACACTGATAGATGAAAAGTAAATGGATAGCAACAAATGAATCATGCAGTCACCTTAGGAAGGCTGAAAAACGCTCATGGAAGGACAGATAATAGACATCTAAAGGCAAAGTGTATTTCCAGAGATATAGGGATATTTCTCATAAAGATAGAAACAGCTAATTTTGGGCACCTATAATAATTATATATATATATATATATATATATGTATATATGAAACTAATAACAGGATTCCAAAAGAATATGAAGCAAAAATAATATATTTATGATACATATATATGTTCTGAAAATGGAAGGAATATCAAAAAATACTTTTAACTGAATGATAGTGAATATACAGCATGTCAACATCATGGGACATAGACATTTAGATAGGTATATGCTTTTATTATTTTTTGGTAAAAGAAAATCAGTGATGAAATTTTGGGCCCTAAAAGGCAAAAAAAAAAAAGAAAAAAAATTACAAAGCAACTAAAAATAAGAGAAAGTAAGGAAAGAGTGACAACAATAGTAATGTCAACAATCAGCAAAATCTAAAAGAGACAAATAATAGAGAAATCAATCAAAGAAAAGGTTGATCCTGTGAATTTTTTATCTAAAGATTTGATTACTTCCTAACCATAGTGAGAAAAAGAGAAAGAATTAGGCTTCCATCAGAGGAAGCATCGAGAGTGTGGAGTAGGGCTCTATGAAAAGACTAAAGATTTCAAGGAAACAAAAGTAATCCTTGAAATTTCTTTTCTTTTCTCTCTTTTTGAGACTACCAGGTTCTATGTAACAACAGTGTTCTGAGGTCACCTACAATAAACGCATTCTGCATAGTGTCCTCACTACTTTGACAGTGCTTTAGCTCTCTCTGCATAGGAGTCACAGTTGAATTCATACACACACACACACACACACACACACACACACACACACACACACACACCCCTCAAGGTTTATGGGTCCTTCTAACGGCCAGTACAAATTTTGTGGACCTCAAGTGAAGAAGATAGACGTTTTAAGAGGATATCTTCATGCCGCATTCGTGAGTGGCTTGTGTCCATCCCCAAATTAACCAATAATCTTGAATAAACAGTAAAAAGCCTCTATTCATACAGAGAGGCAGCTGAGCATTTAGGATTTAAATTGCAATCTTCAGTGAATGTTTTATGGATTGGGAAGCCTCAAAGGTAAATTCCGAGGGAGAGAATGATTATCCCAAAACAAAGCCCAAGGGGATGCTTACTGTGAGGTGGTAGAGTTGTGAAAGAATTCAAGAGTAAAGAGGACCAAAGAGGAGAATGTCAAACTAGAACAGTTAGGAGAGCTTTGGAATTAGATGAGAAGAGACCTCATCAGAGAAAGAGAAAAATAAGCATTGTTGGCTGAAGGAATTAGGTGGTTTTTGTCTCCTAATAGTTTGCACTTTCTGGCTTGGCAGAGAGGGGCCATCCTTCCTATGCAAATGGAGACTGAAACAAGCAGGTAGTTACCCTGGATCTACATGGGTTAATCATACAATCATGCCTGAGTAATTGAGATATAAACCTTGAGCTGAGGTGTACAAAGGTATGCTCTGGGGAGTGGGGTGGAGTGGGAGGCTATATTAATAAAAAACAAGGACAATGTAGCCAAAGATGAATTCTGGAATATAAAATATAGGGAAATTAAATTCAATACACTTTTGTTGCAAGTTTATTGTTAGAGTTTGGATAGTAAATCTTCCCCAAAATCCCATGCGCTAACAGCATGTTTTCCAGGCTGTGGAGAAAATGTGGTGGAACTTTTAAGATATGGGAAATAGTGGCAGGAAGGAAGGTTATTGATGTTGGACCCTTGAAAGAGATATTGGATCCTAGTCCTTTCCTCTTTTTGTTTCCTGGTCACCATGGATTGAGCGGTCTCCTCCGCCATGTGTTCCTTCCATGATATACTGTGCTGCCACAGGCTCCAACATAGTGGGACCAAGGGACTGTGAACTGAAATCTCAAACTATGAGCCAAAATAAATCTATCCTCTTCATAAGTAGAGTATCTCAAGTATTTTATTACCCTGACAGAAAGCTGACTATGCAGTTATACAAAATCTCCATGTGTGATGAAAAACAGCTAGTCACCTATCATTTAACACGATGTCAAGGCCCCAAAAAGGTCTCACCCTCTGTAGTTAAGGACTTGTATAAATAATTGGGTAGATAATACTTGACACAGGAGGTGGACAGTGAGTTACAGGACAACGAAAACCTTGTTGAGGAGCAACAACTGTGAAAGAAAAGGAGCAGAAACTGAATAGGGCAGCAAAAGCCATCAGACCACAATGTGGACTGACAAAGTCTTTGCCAGCCCCAAGGGAGTGCTGTGGAGGAAAGGGTACTGACCGGGGTGACCTGCTTTGGGCAGAAGCCAGGTCCAGAAGTCAGTTCCTGGAGGCTCCCTTGAACAAACCCTGAGCAGATCTTGAAGGAGCAAACAGCTAGATGCCATCCTCTCCTCACAGAACTCACCAGGAGAGAGTCCTGAAGGGGACCTGAGACACTCAGCTCTGCATCTACATAAAAACCATCACACAAATCAGGACCCTGTTCCCCAGCTCCTTCAGACTCTGAGAACAGGGAGTTGGCTGCATTGGGGATGATTCTAGTGTTTATCCCGGACAGAAAGAGACTCAGGCTGGTATCTAAGGTTTATAAATGAATATAAACTAGGATACTCACGAAGATCACCACAGATGGAACGCTGGCTCATCACCACTGAGCAGTGGATGTGGTGATTCCTAAGGATGACCAGTGAGCATCCCCTAGGACAATTTGCCTGAGTGTAGATGGGTTTGTAAATGCAAGCATAGGAATCCTAAGTACTGAGAATTTCTAGTTGTAAAATCTGTATGATTCACTCTTAATAACTGGAGTAGGCAGCTCCATCCCTCCTTTTTTGATAGCAAAGGCTGGTACCTCAATGTTGCCCCGAAATATTCAGGATTCTGGTAACTGCGAGGCAGTCAAGGGCTCCAGTCCACAGATGCTAGAGAGTTCTGCTCCCTTGCCAGGTAAGAGTCTGACTCTAAGGCAGTCTTATGGGGAAACTTTAGGGCTCACCTGGAATCAGCTGTGTCAGGAAGCAACTCTTGTAAATATTATTCAGGTGTGTAGAACACCCAACCATTATTTGCCTTTTGTTATCTCCTCAGTTTAAACAATCTCTTACTTATTTCTATCATTAATTTTAAAAAGTGCTGTGATAAGAATGTAAGATCAGAATATGCCATCGTCTGTGTCTAAAATATTTAACAATATTGAAGAAGGCTGTCATCGTCACTTTAAATGTCAACCTAGTGATGAGAATGATGGAAAATCAGAGAAAGAGTTATTTGGGTGGAAGTAACTAAAATATTATAGTTATATTTTATTATTGTTACTCTAGTTAGGATAATGTTTGCTGCTTAAATTTATTTTAGAATTATTAGAGACTAGAAATAGGACTTACATATTATGACTATTGTATTGATTTTGAGGAAACACTTGAAAAAAATCACAGCCATGGGATGATCTGAAAGGTCAACATTTTCCTATTTTACACCTTCAAGAGAGTTTTATAGATGGAAGCTGTTCTCAGAAACAACTTCCCCTTTGGGTCAGAGCAAGACCCCCCCCACCCCACTTCTGTATATTTCCCCCCTCATCTTCTATTCTTTCCTCTCCTCATCTTGGCCTTTCTGCTCTCTTGTATTTCTCATCTTTTTTCTTCACTGTCACAGACTGCTATCTACAAAGAGGCATATAAAATATTTAATCCTTGTGAAGGTATACTAGGATCGCCATTTCAGAACTGAAGAAACAGAGGCTCTGAAATTCAAAGGGCTATGCTACATCTTTCCATCATACCCTCACCCTCTGTCTTATTTCTCATTGTTATTTGTCTTTGTTTACAAAGTGGAGTTACTTAATATTACATAAATGTTTTAAATCTCACTCTAAACATTTATTTAAATATTTTTCTGATAGTTTTTTACACTGATGATGGAAATTAGTGATGAGATTAGTGTATAATGGAAAAAATAAAAAATAAAGTAGGAAGAAATAGAAGAAAAGAGAGTGAATTGGTCTAAAATAAAAATTTACTCAATTGATTAAAAACTCATGAAATGAATATTGCTAGGGGAGAGGTCTGCTGATGTGGTCCCGAAGTCGCCAGTCATGCTGAAAACACCGATCAGCCCACTATAGATAGGCAGGTCTGTGCACGTGGTCCCGAGGTCACTGGTTGCGCAGAAAAAACACCGAATCAGCCTGCTGCAGACAGGCAGGTCTGTGGACGTGGTCCTGAAGTTGCCAGTCGCACTGAAAACACCGAATCAGCCCATGCCTGGCAGCAATCCGTTGGAGCCCCCCCCCCGCCCCACTCCTTTGGCCTCTTCTCTGTACAGCCACCTGGTTCCACACTACAAAGATGCAGAGGACACCAGACCAACAGACCACTGTACTGGAGCTAATCAAATACTCAGCATTTAAAAAATTCCTGCCCAGAGGTAGGGGCTTCTGAGCCACTGTCCCATTGCTCCTGGTCCAGAGGAAGGGGTTTCTGGGCCACCAAAAGTCCCGCCACTCCTGGTCCAGAGGAAGGGGCTTACAGACCACCATCCCTACTGCTGCTCCCGAACCCTGGCCCACCTCTCCCAGATCAGAGGAGGTGAGCCGCGTGGACACCAAGAGCACCCCCCTGCCGCCCCCCCCCAGTCGAAATGAGAAAACACGTAAATAAGTCTCAAAACCAGATTTCCAGATCACCTACAGCAACCCCAAAGGGAAACGAGATGGAACAATCTATACTAAACCACCTGGACTCTCTGAACTGGCAACAAAAGAGGATCTGGGAAAAATGAAATCAGAAATAATTACTCAGATAACA
>NW_004624843.1:2646381-2682840 GCF_000247695.1 Heterocephalus glaber | reverse complement strand
AGTGGGAGGGGCAGGGGAAAGGAAAGAAGGGAAAGGAAAAATGATGAGAAATGGAAAAATGGAAATAAAGTCTTTGTAAATAGGGAAGTGTGGAGGGAGAGAAGGAAGGACTAGAAATGGGGAAAAAATAAGAACCAAGATGCATTGTGTAAAGGTACAATTCCCAATGAGAAATGTAATTGTGTTGTATACCTACAATGTACCAATAAAAGAATTTAAAAATAAATATTGCTAGGGGAAAGTTGCTAGTCTGAAAAGGCAACATGTTGCATAATTCAAACTCTATGACTTCCCATAAAATAAAAAATGTTGGAGTTAAAAATATCAGTGGTTGTCAGGAGTTGGAGCACAAGGATGAAGAGGTGAAAGATGGTGTAATTTAGTGCAGTGAAACTTTTATATTTATCACTGTAGTAGTGAATACATGGGACAGTATGCATTCGGCAAAACCCATAGAAGAGCACAACACAGAGTGAACCCTAATGTAAACTATGGACATTAGTCAATAATAATATTAGCATTAATAATAATATTAATAATAACAATATTGGTTCATCAATTTTAACAAACGTTCTAGAACAATACACTGATATTAACAACGGGGGAAACCAGGGGAAGAAAGACAGTGAATAGAGCTCCATAGATTTTATTCAAGTTTTCTGTAAACCTGTAAGTCTCTAAAAAACAGTTTTGTTTTTAAGAATTCCTTAAAATATGTTGGTACAGGAAGAAGACTGATGTCCAGCTGACAAAATCTACCCCAATTTTAGAACATACTAAATTCGCTGCATTGGTTGTCCGCTGATGTCTGAATCCCAGTGAATAGATGCTGTTGGCTTTAAATCACGAATAAAGAACAAAGGGAAACGATTCTAATATAAATTTCCATTTTTTTCTATTCATCGAACACAGCATGCTCATGCCTTTAAGTCGTGGACAGATGGCGCAGTGACAGGCGTTGGGGATTCATAGGCACAGGACTGAATCTCATTACACTCTAACAAGAAGATCATAATGGAGACAATCAAATCCAAGCCTGGCTAATCATATGCAAGCAACACTGATTTCTTTTTTTATCTAAGGGCAGGAGCATTTTCATGCAATCTAAGAAATCTGATGATGGATGATACTTTCGTTATCTTTTCTTTCCTTGGCAATTTAAGTAAACCAATGTGATTTCAAAACTAATTTCCAATTACACTACAGATATTTTGTTATTGTGCTTTCTCACAATATTACTGTAGAGTAGCCATGTCTTTTGCTTGGTTAATATTCTTATTATCTTTCTGGAAGTCCTTTAAAATGTTTATACCACTTTCTGCCCCTTAAGATGTGTGGGATCAATAAAAAAAGGAGTCAGCCTGAACCCCAGATCCATCATTAACAAGCTCACAAAATTTCAATATTTTGCCAATATGCAGCCCTCTATTTTAGCTTATCTCTTAGACTTCATTTCTAAATGCATTAAACACTAGCAAACTCACATTTTTTGGTAGAATTCATTAAATTATAAGGATGCATCCATGCAAGACCTTTTTGGGAGAAGTAGTGAAGTATTTGTGTTTTTTTCCCCCAAATTATTAAAATTTTCAGAAATCTATGCCTATTTAAAAATTATCTCTTTGGGGCTTGTAACCATGCTGGGACAGATGAGACTTTAAGAAACTCTTTCATCCTTTAAAAATAAAAAAGCAAGCTTCATAATGTGAAAATGCTAACAGTCCATGGTACGTGGGAAAGAAAATGACAAAATGACCCACAAGGATGCTAACGGGGTAATGAATGGCTTTCAGTTAACTATGGCTGGAGCAGAAGGGCAGGGGCTGAAGGGGCAGGGGGCCTGGTGGGCCTTGAAATCGGAGGCTCCTGCTAAGCACAGTGTGTTCAGTGGGGTTCAGTGAGAAAGGATAGCAGCTAGGCTATGCAGGAGCCTAACCCAAAAGTCTCTTGAAAGAAACTCATAGAAATGGCGGGTAGAGTGACACAAACATCATTTCCGGTGAGTAGCTGAGGTACTGCGGAAGAAGAAAGTGCCTTTCTAGTAGAAATGAACCACGGAACTAAGAATGAGGAATGAGGTCCAACTTTCTTGGACAGGTGTCTGAAGGGGCAGTGACCAAACTGGTGTATTGGGCAGCCATGGCTTTGTGGAACCAAGAAGGGTAACAGGCCTGCAAGAAGCAAGTGATGACTAGGAAGCCATCCACTCTGTAGGAAGCAATTGTCCCACACACATTCAACCACAGGAGAGGACAAGGAGCAGTCTTTTCTATCCTTGGCTGGCTCAGAGGGAAAAATTATCCAGGAATTGTGAATGCCAGCTTTGTCCACTAATGTGGATTGGAGAGGGGAAATACAAATATCCTGGGTTTCAGAAATGGAGAACTGTAGAAATTTTCTTAAAACTGTTTATTAGGCCCATGGAGAAAGTGTTGGCTTTTGGCACAACTGCCAAGAGTTCCCAGAGAGAACCCTGCTTACATGAGGCTCGCAACCCAGAAGTATAAAACGTGCAAGAGAACAGGCCTCAGTAATCAAGAGAGCACACAAAAAAGAGAAAGAGGAGAAGCCCAAGAATTTCCTATTTTATTATCATTCAATAGAAGCTGTAGAACAGATTCAAAATGATACAAGTTTGGAAAATGATGATTCACATTTAAGAAAATAGCACTATAACCAAATACAATAATATATGGTGACCTAGAAATTTAAAGAAAACATAGTTATTAGGATCTCAATGAATAGGTAAAACTGTAGATTAAATATAGCTGAAGAAAAAATTGGCAAGAAGGAATTTTGATTGTGACGTTTCTCAATTTTGATTGCATTTTAGAATCTCCTAGGAATTTTTATAAACCCCAGTGATCCAGACTACACAACAGACCAATTAGATCAAAATCTCAGAGGAAGAGATCTATACAGTAGAGTTTTATTTAAGGTTCTATGGTTGATTCCAACGTGTGGTTGTTTTAGCAACAGCTGCCTGACAATGGAGTGCAGGAAATCCAGTAATGGAAATAAATGAGCCAGAAAAAATCCAAAGCAAAATATATACAGAAACACTCTATCTTTTTAGTTCTATATTTATTGAATGACTTTTCTGTGCCAGTAACTCTGCCAGTCGTGGGAGATAAAAAAGATAAACGAGACACAAATACTAACAATTTCAACAGCATCTTTAAGCGGAATTACCAAAAAATCCAAACCTAGTAATGTGCTGCTTTTGTCAGCAAATTAGATGGTGGCTGAAAGTTAACTCTACAAAGGAGACCAGCAACATAATAAAGGTGTATTCAGAAATCTCAACTCACTAGGAATGCATGTGAAAGCACTGTGTATTTTTCCTGATAACCTCTCCCAAGTGTGATGTGCTGAAATCTCATGGAGCCTCACTTCCCCACAGTCTTTATTCCTTCTGCTGCGGAGGTCCCAACTGCAATTGAGTTCTCAGCTGTGGTCATCTCACCCAAGTCTTTGTGTCTTTTTTGTCTCCCCTTTCCTGAGGGTCACAAAAATCTCACCATCAATACTGAATTCAGCACTTTGCTCTAGCCTCCTCCTAATGGGCTGGAGGGAAAGTTTAGGGAGTGGTTGCCACTAGAGTCTAAACTGTAACCTTTAAAGAAATTACTAGGAAGGTGGATGAGTCCCAGTTATGAGGAGTCCATGATTTGAGAATGTGTTGTCCTTGGCTTTAGGCCACTGCCCCACTCTGAAACCTAGGAAACACCTCATCTCTGCCCGTGCATGCCAATGAGGCAAATGTACCTCACTGCCCGACCTTAAAAATAAATGAAGATGAATAAGTTATGCCTTTCCCACTTGCCAAATCCTTTCCCCACAGTTCATAGTTAAGAGTGCCTACTTTTAAAGAAAGCACTCTACTTGACTGTTAAATATCTTTCACTAATCTTGTAAAATTCTCGAAATGTTGAGAAATCCAAGCGTTCCAGAGTTATTTCTTGGAATGCATTTCACTGCAAAATTTATAACATTGATCTTCTTTAAAAACATCCAGAAAAGTTATATCAATATTTTCCAGCTCACTGGTTTCTTACGGTTTGTATTGATTAAATAATTCAAGTTGAAGATGATGTGACCAGACAAAGCACTTATTACAACCACAGAAGCCTCAATTCCAACCATTTTCTGCATTGTACTGCCCCCTAATGGTTTGTTTTATTATGCTGCACTAGGAAGATGAGCCTTTCATTTGCCATTGTCTGCCCTGTTACTTGAAAGAAAACAAAATAGTAAGAACAATAACTCAGACACTAGCACATGTCTGTCATTATACAACACTCTTCGTCCATCTTGATAAAACTCATAAAGTTATGTTTAAATAACAATAAAAGAAAAATCATAATTTTATCGGTCTTTTCTTAACTCTTTCATAAAGCTAAACCTATTTTAAAGACATTTTGATAAAAAATTACAGAAGCAGAGGATTCTAGAGGAGCAGCTTCTTAAACTTGTCATTTTACATATGAGAAAACTGATGTCCAGAAGGGAAAACATGTTCTAAGCATTTGTTGGAGGTCCCAAAATTGGCTGCTGAATTCAAATAGAAACCACAGGCATCGTGACTCACAGCCAGGCGTTCTGCAGCTTGACTTTCTGCACTAAGAAAGCGGTCTCACTTATATATTGGAGGAAGTTTCAGGAAGCCGTGGAAATGATTGGCAAGAACAGATTAGCTCAAAGATAATTTTCTGGAATAAAAGTAAAGATCTTCTGAAACAAAATTATATGGATGAAGTGAAGTGCACTGTCTTGAAGGACACTGGTGGTGGGGGTCTGGGTCCCTCTGTACACAGTGCCAGCTGCAAGGTCCATGGGGAGGACCAGGACCCCTGGGATCCAGGGAAAGTTGGCCTCAAACTCAGAATCCTGCCACGGCCTTCTGAGTGGCTGGAAGGAAGATCCCACCATCCCAGCCTCTCCCGAATCTCTGAGTAGAGGACGGTCTTGGCTCCTCATGGGGCTGAGTCTGTGTCCTGCCTGGATGGAAGGGCCTGGCCCAGGTGGGAAGGAGCTGGGCCCTCTCACTGCCCGCACCTGAGGTGGCCAAAGGGAGGGAGTCTGGGAGAGAGCTGGACAGACCATCTTCCGTAGCCAGAGTCAGCGAGCTTTGAGATGTGGCTGTGGACTTCACCCAGGAGGAGTGGGCTTTGCTGAAGCCTTCCCAGAAGAATCTCTACAGAGCTGTGATGTGAGAGACCTTCGGGAACATGGCTTCTGTAGGTCAAAAATGCCAACACCAGACCATTGAGTACAAAAATCTCAATAAAAATCTAAGATGTCAAGAGCTACAGAGACTCTTTAAAAATAAAGAAAGATGACATGGAGAAATGTTCAGCAAGACTCCAGATCACGGAGTGAACAAGAAAACCTCTAAGGTGAAAGGAGTAAAAGGCATGCGTGTAGAGAAGTGGCCAGTGGTCTTTCATTGTTTCCAAGGAACATCATAATTAACCGTGGACACAGGTTGTCTGAGTATCAGGAATGTACAGGGAGGCCCCAGGAATGTAAAAAATGGGATAAAGCCTTTAAGTGGTCCTACGGCCTTTTAAATCATGAAAGGACTCACACTGGAGAGAAACCTTAAGCATGTATGCAGTGTGGGAAAACCTTCACCTGTTCCACCTACAATTGAAAGCCTGCCCAAATTTACACTGGAAAAAACCCCTGTCTATGCCACCAATATGGGAAATCCTGCTGGTGTTCCAGTTTCCTTGAAATACACAAAAGATTCCACACTAGAGAGAAACATTTTGTATGTAAGCACTGTGCAAAAGCCTTCACTTGTGCCAGTGCTCTTCGAATACAGAAAGGAAACCGCAATGGAGAGAAACCTTATGTGTGTGAGCTTTGTGGGAAGGCTTTCCGAGAGTACAGCAAAATGCTAAGACAGGAAAAACTCACAATGGGGACGGACACTGCATGTGAGGGATATGGGGCAGTCTTCAGGAGCTCTGGCTACTTGCAAAATCATAGAAGGACTAAAGAAGCCCTAAAGACAGAATGTGGAAGGCCTCTTATCCCAAAACCACCGTAGCTGACCTGAGAATGCCTAAAGGAGGGACCTCCTGTCAAGGTAGATTGCAGGAAAACTTCTATTACCTGGGTTCCATTCACAGGGTTGAAGCAACAGTATGGAGAAAAACGTTAGTAGAAGAGATGCACAAAACCCCTTAGTTGGCCCACATGTAGGAATCTACACCAGATCAAGACCCTGTGAATGAGAAAACTACAAGAAAGAGGTCAGTTGTCACAGTTTCAGTGTCCTGTAAAAATTCCTCTGTCTCAAAAACCTGTGAACATAAGTAATATAAAAAGCATAGCGCCTACCCGATCTGAAGGAAACCTAAAATTTATGTGATTTTTATACTCGTTGTTGGCTCTTGTTTTTGGGTGGAGGGTGTTTGATCCAATTGAGTAATAAAATTGTCATTATTCTTCTGAAAAAGGGAAGTCTTAGGGAATATAGACTCAAAATAGTGCTTCAGTTCAAAGTGAAGCATATTGCTGTCATGCAGCTTAATATAGATATAGATTTTATTAAGATGAAGAGATATATCATTGTTGCTGTATATTTCACTTCTGTGAATGAAAAATAAACAATAACCCCCAGGTATTACATAGGAAAAATTGAGCCTGCTGGGTTTTCTTTGTTCTTACCATCTGACTCAGCATGGAAAGAAAGGGAAAGAAACTGCCAAAACCAGTTTTTACTTTTTTTTCCTCTTCTACCTTTGTGTTCATTTCTATACCACAATTTCTCGATAGAAAAACCCTTTGGTTAGTTTCTTGAGGTTTGTAAATCAGTTATTTACTGTCAAATCATGTGTGAAATTGAAAGCTCGCAGTCATAATGTTATTGGAGTAGACGTTTTACTAGAATAATTGAGAAAATATTACTGCAGTTATACCTTTCTTTAGTCTGTTCATAAATATCCCAAATTTAGAAAGGATAAAGTTCTTGTAAATAATCAAAGATATAATTTTGGGAAATGATCTTATTAAAAATTCTGAGTATGAGCTTTTAGACAGATCAAGATTTCCTGCTTTTTATGTATGATAACTAAATTAGAAGACAGCAGATAAACTAATACAGGGCTACTCAGAATGTGGCTCTGGTCATAAAAGCAGGTATAAAAAACAAGAAGAAAGTCACCTAAAGGTGAAAAGAGACTTAAGTATCAGGATCCCTTGAGAACTGGCGGGTGATACAAATGTCCCAACCCCTTCATAGATCTGGGATCAGAACCCTCAAAGAGGACTCCAGAATCTGCGTTTAAACATGCAGGTCGTTCACTTGCCTGCTGAAGCAGCGATCCAGGACCGAGATAGACCTCCTTCCTTCCTGTCTGCAGATGGTTTATTCTGAAGAACACAAATCTTATTGCTGACACTAGCCGTGGTGGTTACCAATTTATTACCACTCAGCTAAAATTGCCCACCTGTGCACTATGCTGCAGTCATCAAAGTGGGCCCCGTGGATAGTTCTCAGGTTCCGGCAGCCACAATGTCTGTGAAGGGTACAGCTGTAATTCTGTTGTAGAAGGAGGGGGACAGTTTTCCTGGCTCCTCCCGTGAGGCTCCGCCACTGTTTCCTCCTGCTGCCTGCAGCGCAGGTTGGCCAGCAGCTTCCCTGGCATAGTAGGGTGGCACAGGTACCCCAGCCCTCCACAAACCAATGCCTAGACAAATAAACCCCAACTCTCCCTTACAAAGATAAGCACTATATCCTAAGCTAAGCTATGATATTAGTGTTCTGAAAGGTTTTTTTATTTGTATCCATTTGTGATTCATAGTCATTATATTCATCTTGGGAAGCTGGGGTATGTATCACATCTGGATCATTTTTACCTGCTCTTTCCCACGCCATCCCCCCTTCCTCCCACCCCAGATCCCCTCCAACTTCATACTCTACTTCCCTGTCTCCTACTACCTCTCTTTTATTTTCCTCCTGGAATTATGTGTATTTAAGGTCTTTCCCATTAGAGAGATCATTCAATATTTAATCTTCCGTGTCTGCCAATTATTAATTCTTCATGTTAAACTTTCCTTGTTAAAACTGTAGTTTCCGTCTCTCTGAGTGAGCCCTGAGTGATAATACACCTGCTTTTTCTATCAGATCCATACAGGACCAATTCACAGATAGTATCAAGATGCAACTTGGGGCCAGCCCCAAAACATTGAAACCACATCCTTAGTTAGGCAGATGAGCAATGCAATTGAGTTATTAAGACAAAACTGGCATAAGGCCATGACTCTCAGGCAGCTTTGTGCATCATTCAGACTGACCCAGGCAGAAGCCTTACCTGCTCCCCGAAGTAATAATATTCAGGTATTTGCTGCTTTATAGTTTTTTGAAAACATTTTCATGTATTACATCACGTAGAATATAATTATTTAGTAGAAATAAAGTTGACACAGTATTTGTAATAAAGCTTATGCCCTGCTTACAAAAACACCACCCAATTTTAGGGCAGTGTCAGGCACATCTCAGGAAGTCCTACTGCAGTTGCGCCCTGCAAACCAGGAATGTCATGACCCAGAAGTACTGCACACCTCGTATTGGTATTGTCCTTCCTAAGAACCCAGTCCACCACAGAAGCCTCGCTCCACAGGCACTCAGACACCCAACTCCTCAGCTAACCATTCTAGCTTTTATTGTGTGACTTTGAGAGGCAGCAGAGAGATATGTTTGTGATACATAATAATTACATTCCTCTTAGAGAATTGGTGCATATATGTATGACCTCTTAATCACTTTACTCCCACTTCCCGCTCCCTTTTTACTCAAATTCCCTTCCTATCTCCAAAAAGACAAACTCCCTTTTTCTTATCATCTCATCTTGATTTTGCTCTTTAAATCATTCATATTTTGCATTTCTTGTATTAGAGGAGCCATGCAATATTTAACCTTCTGTGTCTGACTTATTTCACGTAGCATTATGGTCTGAAGGTCTGTTCATTTTCCTACAAATGACTCAAGCTTGTCCTTCTTTGTGGCTGACTAGTACTCCGTTGTGGAAATATACCACATTTTTTACCCATTCATCTGCTGATGGGCAGATAGGCCACTTCTATGGTTTAGCTCTTAAGAGTTATGTTGCTAAAACATGGACATCCACATACTGTAATATGATGACTCTAACTCTCAGGAAGTTACCCAGAAGAGGTAAATGGGACAAGTGGAATTTCTAGTTTTAGTTTTTTGAGATACCTCCATACTAATTTCCATAGTGCTTGTACTAGTTTATATTTCCAACAAAAAATGCACAAGTTCCTTTTCCCCCACATTTGCTATTTTTTAAATGCTGATAACTATTATTGGAGGAGTGAGATGTAATCTCAGTGGTGTTGTCTTGATTTGAAGTTCTCTAATAGCCAAAGATGCTAAACATCTTCTCTCATACTTGTTGGCCACGTGTACTTATTTTGAGAAGTGTCTACTCATTTCAATTGGCCATTGCGGGGTAGGGTCTAGTTTTCTTTTAGCTCACTAGTAAGTCTAGATATTAGTTCTCTGGAAGAAGAATGACTGACAAGATTTTTTCCATTTCTGTAAGTTGTCTCTTCACCATGCTAGTTGTTGTGCAAAAGAGTTTTATTTATTTATTTTTGCCTCTTTATGTCCTCTTCACATCATTGGGATTTTAGAGATTCGAGTTGTCTAGACTAGATAAAAAATGCTATTTTTGCCTTTTTATTCAGCTAAAGAGAAATCACACTGTTCCCTTTGGCCACTTTTCTGAGTCTCTGCTAATCTCAGGCCACTCCCCACTCCCCCGGAGAAGCAGGACTGAGGATGTGAGGCTGAGACCAGAAGAGAACTGGACAGTGCTGGTATTTAGAGCATCAGCGTAGCAATGTCTCCTCATTCCTTCCTCCCATAGAGAAGCCTTTTCCTAACAGAAATAATGAGCATGTGACATATGTCTCCTTCCTCATTCCAAGTTCATCAGGTGAAGTACTTCAGTATGTAACTTCCTGTAAATATGCCCCATGCAATAAGGACACCCATTATATGGAATGACAAACATATTTTAGCATAACTCAGATATTAGATGGGACACAGTGCCACAAAAATTTACCCGTGGATGATCTGAAATCCAAATTAAACTGCGTATCTGCATTGCCCCCACCAGAGAATTCTTCTCATCCTTCATCCCCAGCAGCTGTGATACAAGTTTCCTGAGGGCCTGATCCTTCTTTTGCTGTTGTCACTTTGTCTTTCTTCTTTTTTTCCCCTGTGCCCTAAAAAAGTAGGAAATGGACAATCATTTCTAATCAGAAGATCTGGATTTCCCGCCACAGTGGCGCACGCTTCCTAGCCACAGGCCATTCATACAAAACGGTGAAGGGCAGAGATTTGGAGGGCAAGTTATTGCACCTACCTGCAGTCTGCCCCACCTCTCTCAGGCAGTCCTGCCCCTCTCCCTCTTCCTCCAGCTGGCTGGAATGATGGATTTCAAACTGAGTTTTACTCCAAATGCTCCCAGTTTCTAACTCTGTAAAGTAAAACTGACAACAGGCAGGCCCTGAAGGACTAGGAAGGAGTTGCAGGGATTTGCTCCTGTCCTGCACACCCCTGGGCTCTACCCCGATCCCTCTCCCTGCATCCGTCAGAGTAGCTGGCCCTCCCTCCTACAGAATGTGAGCTCACAGGGCAAAATAACTCAAGGACTGAACCACAACAGCCAC
Organism: Heterocephalus glaber; assembly: GCF_000247695.1. The sequence goes on along the minus strand of NW_004624843.1, from coordinate 2,672,124 downwards.
CCCAAAGCCAGGCTGCATCTGGGCTGGGCATGACTGAATCTCCACCGCAGAATTATTGGAAGGTACATTCCAGGATTTTAAAACAGGCTTTGTAGACATTCTAGGATAGATAAGGATGGAAATCAACTATATGAAACAACAATGACAGGTTATCAAAAGGAGGGCAGTAGAGTCAATACTGCTTAAATGTATTCACAATCTCCAACACAAAAGGGTCCTAAACAGAGACTGCTGATCATATCTCAGTGGAAGGACCAGGTGAAGGACCTCTTTTAGAAATCAGTGGACTCTCAGGAGAAGTAGGTAAACAGAGTGGAGAAAAGAAGTTATCAGCATTCAGATAAAACAAGCCCCAAAAAGCAGAGAGAAAAAAGAAATGCACAGGGGAACTATTTGAATAAATAATAAATATGAATTCTCTAGAAACAAAGGCAGACTGAAAGATTGTCATTAAATTATAATAAAAATTATTTTCAAGCACAAGATTGGCAGGTTTGAGGAAAAGGCCTTCAATAAAAATAGTCTTGAAGCATAATAAGAGCGATGAAGCCAGGAAGTGGCTTTTGTCTGTGTGTGTGTGTGTGTGTGTGTGTGTGTGTGTGTGTAACAGACAAGTACAAAACGAAAGGAGATTATTATCCAAGGTCCACCACACTAGATTCCTGAAAAAGATTCTTGGGCAAGTTGGGAGCTGATGGGGCACTCAGCCTGTGCTCTCCTGGAACCACATTAGGCTTCCTCTAACCCCACTCCAACTTCAGTGGATGCTGGCCTGGGCCTGGAGGATGCTTGCTGTGGCTGGTGGCTGAAGCCTTGTGTTAACTTTCACACAAGAGGTTCTCCAGGGGGCTCTGGGGAGCCAGTACACTCCTTCTTCCATCTATGCTGCAGCATCACTCTGTCTCGGTGGCAATCATCCCAGATCACACAGGGGGTCCCACTGTCACCCCAAGGACAGTGGCAGCATCAGCCCGGCTCAGTGGGGGCGGAGTGAGTCTGGCTGTGCGCGAGGGCAGCGTCCCCCCTGTTGCTTTGCCATGAGGTGCAGAAGGCTTTGGAGCTGACCCTCTGCCTGTGGCCTGGGGTCTCTCTCTCTCTCTGTCTTTCAGCATTGGGGATTAAACCCAGCACTTTTGCACTGAGCTGCATCCTCAACCCTTTAATTTTTAATTTTGAGATAGGATCTAATGAAGGGCTAAATTTCCCAAGTTGGGATTAAACTTGTTTTATTTTTAATTTTATTTTATTGGTTCATGTTTTTAATACATGAGTTTACATTCATCTTAGGGTGTAGGTACAAGTACATAACATATCTTAATTCCTTTTATTCCCTTTCCCCTCCCCACCCTCCCCCCTCTATCTCTGTATCCTTTTTCCCCAGTTTCAGTATTACTGCTAGTATTATCTTTAGTTCATACTCATGACATATAATGTTTATAATCATTGTTGGTATTTGGTACATGAACACTACATCCTAAATCATTTTACTTCTCCTTCCCCTCCCCACTCCCTTTGCCTTCAGTCTCTTGGACCTCTTCCAGTTTGCTAAAGATCTATCTCCCTGTTTCCTTCTATCAAACTTTTACTTGTGATCCTCCTGTCTCAGCCTCCCAGAGTGTTAGGCTTACAGTTGTGTGTGGCCACACCTTTAGGCATTTGCTGATTCTTGGTTCTCAGGGTCATAAGTGAAATCCAGGGACTTCTGTTGGAGGAGCCCGTGGATGGGGATCCATGATGTGGATGAAGGAAGAGGCGTGTGTGTCCCTTGGTGGGGTCTCCTTGAAGTAGTGTCCATCTCTTACAGCAGGGGCCACCATCCTGGTTGTTCATCACATTTCCAGTGGGATTACCACGCACCATGACACTCACAAGGTACCGCTCTCTCGTTAAACCTCACAGCCACATTCTTAGGGATGGGTCTTGTCCTTTCCTCAGATGAAGTCCTCTTCTCTGAGACCAACAGGCTGGGAAGTGACCAAGCTGTGGTTTGAATCCAGGTCTGCCTGAGGCCAGGTCCCTGCAGGCTCAGTTTCATCTAGAAGACTGGGGTAGGTGACCGACTGCTTCACAGTAGTGGCTGTCAACCAGGGCAGATCTTTCCCCCCGGGGGCATATGGTAAGGATCAAGACATTTTTCATTGCCACAACTTGTGTGTGTGCATGGATGTGTGTCTGTGCATGGATATGTGTGTGGGGCTGATTGGGGGTTTACCGGTCGGCTGAGACCAGGGATGCTGCTAATCATTTTAAAAAGCCCAGGGCAGCCCGCTGACCCCACACAACAGAGTGCTACCATCCAGTCAAGCTTGGGAGTGTGGAGGTGTAGAATCTCTGCTGCAGAGGTCTGTCCTCCTTCTCTGCACATCCCCAGCCATCCGGGCCACTGTGCTCCCTCACTGCAAGGTGTTCAGTACTCAGTGCTCTTCAGCCATCCTCTACCTGTGCACAGCCCCCTACTAATCTGCCTTCCATCCAGCAAGCAAGCAACATGAGTTTTACAAAATGGAAAGTGTATCTTACCTTTCCCAGCTTAAAACACGGCAGGAGTCTCTTTTCCTTCGAAGTAAAAGGCTCTCTATCGTGGCTCAATGCCTAGCATCACAGGGTCTCTGTGGCTCTCCTGCTTACATCTCTCCTCACTGCCTTTGCTGTTTTCTGATTTAGCAAGGCTGCAGCCACCCCACCATGTCTTTTCACCCCTCTCCCTTTGATCAGGTGGTCTCTGCTCTCTGGTGCACTCTTCCCTCACTCCCAGAGGAATCCAACTCCCTGCTCTGCCTGGACCACTCCTGCTTGTTCCCCAGCGCAGGGGTTTGCAGGGGTTAAGGCCATTAACTCTGCTGTCAGTTCCACCACCAACAGGCTTGTTGAGCCCAGGCGAGGCACCTACTCTTTGTACCTTACTTTTTCCATCTGAAAAATGGGAATAGGAGAATGTGCTATGCTTATCAAGAGGCTTTTGCAAGGGTGCAGAGAGGTCAGGCATAGAGGTTGTGCTTCAGAACCAGTTCTCTGGGTATTCTAAGATCTAAGCAATAGTAGCAATTCATCGTTGTTAATATAGCTCCTATTAATTTTAAGTCTATGAATATATGCACTAAGGAGAGGTGGGCTTCAGGACTGTTCTGTGATTTGACACAAATGTTGCAAATCAGAAGCCTCCCCATTAAGGCAGGGACCTGGGAAGTAAGGGATGAAAAAGATAAATGGGCTTCGGTCTCCCTCTATTGGCAGAAAGGAGAAAGTGCTGGAGGAAGAAAGGAGCCGAGGTTCCAGCTCTCCAACTGACACCTTGTTTGTTGGCGTCTTGGTGATATGCTGATTATACTTAGCTTGGGGAATTGGTGCCTCTGTGTATCACAGCCTGATCATTTTTACTTTCTCTCCCTCAACTGCCCTCTGTTTCCTCAGATCTCCTGCTCGAATCTCTCCAGAGCCTGCCTCTGTTGCTTAACACGTCTCTTTTTATTTTGCTGTTTAAATTATTTATTTTGGTTTAAACCACTAAACCCAAGGCTAAGTGGCTTACTTTTCCTGGGGCTCAATTTTCTCAACTAAGAGAGAAGTGAGCTCCAGGATATCAAAGTCTCTTGGTGCTAACATCGCCTGGTTCTGTCAGGATTAAATACAGAACACGCTCAGCAGGAAAGTATGGCTCATTGTTTTCCAAACACACCCCCAGCCATCACTTTTACTATCCAAATTCCCAGCCCTCAGACCTGTAGGCTCAAATCTCCAGGGATGGAGCTTGAGAATCTAGAATTTTAAACAGCATTGCCTGCGTTCTACTAACCGGCGGGTTTCAGAAATGGTGACTTACTTGGATGCACCAAGGGAACATATTTCAGATGACAGTGAATACCTAGCCTAGGCAGCACAAACTCTCCGCCTAACCTTCCTTTCTTCTCAGATTTTCACTCATTTCTTATTCCCACTTAGTACAAATAGGTACATAAATAAATAGATGTGTATGTGAGTGCACGCTCATACATACGTGCATCCTTGTTAAAAGGTATGTGGCCAGAATATGATAAAGTGAGATTGTGCAGGATTTTAGAAATTTGCTCTGATTCTACAGGGATTTCAGTGATAACTTTGTGGTGATATCGTCCTTCTCGGCAGCCTCTTTATGATGGGGAAAACATTATCACTCTTTCTACTTAAAATCTAAATTTTATATATTTCCACCATTTGTATGCTAGGAAATTCTGTCAGACAACTTTGTTCAATCGAATGTTTCCTGAGAAGTTTTGAGACCTTGTTTGCTTGGAGTTAACAGATTAATGGGCAGAGAGGAAGAAAGGGTAGGCATTGTCATTTCTTTACCTTAGACTTCTTTGGGCAATTTATTTAAATCCTCTAAGCCTAGGTTTTATCCAGAGTGAAAATGAAGACAAGAATCATTCCTCGATATCCCAAGGATTATTTGAGATGAAGATGTTTATTAGGTATGAACTCCTTTAGAGAATTCATTTCACGGCATTTTTTCAATTTGAAGAATATATTAATTTTGATTTGGATTTATAACCCATGGTTAAGGTTACGACATTCAGGATAAAAATGAATTTTCTGTGGCTTATTTTGTTTCTTACTCCTGATCTTCTACTGGGATTTAAATACATTAGAACCCTGTTTTGCAGTCTGACCACCAAGATTAGCAAAGATGGGACACCAGAGAATTCCTGCCCATTGTCTCAAGACAACAGTTTGTGGGCCTGGAAGGTCTCTTCCTGTCACACCACCTTCACAGTGGTCCCCTCCAGAAGGAGGACTCGGGAAGGCTTCGAAAGGCCCCTAATGGCCAGCCCTGGCCTTGGTGACCTTTCTTTTCCTGGGTCTTGTCGCTCAGGGGCAGGGCCAAAGATTAGGGTCTATTTTCCTGTGGAAACTGTCAGCCTGCCCTCCCAGACTGCTTCTGAGGAGCTCCTACCTTCTTTGAACCCCAAAGACAGGATCCCAAATTGCCTCTCCTTCCCTTTCTACACACTCACAGCGCTGTGTGGCCCAGAACAACCTCCACAAAAACCTGGGCAGGTCTCTAAGGAACAAAACATACTGCACTTAGTAAACAACTCCTGCAAAACATCCTAGGTGGAGACCAGCATAAAGGACAAAGCTGGGCATTAGTCTCCGGCAAGGAGGAGAGACAGATTCGTCTGCTGGAAAAAACAATCATACAAAACCAACAAGGTCAGCAAAGTACAGTTTAATGTCTATGGAGAGCTCCTTACGCCTGCCTTGGCCCGGAATTCCCTGTGGAGAGAGGGGTGGGAGACTGTTCCTTAGGATGTGATGACGCTTTTTCTATGGACCAAACCTTCCAGGGCCCTGCTGTAGCTGCACTGTGAAGTCTCTCTCCTCTGCTAGTCGAATCAGCATGCATCTGGTTTTGTTTCTCTTCCTCTGGTGCTTCAATTGGGTACTGCACACCTGATCCCTTACATACAACTTGTAATCAAAGAAACTAAAAATAGTGAAATGCTACCATCTCTGATATAATTCAGTTGTTTTATCTTCAGACACGAAAAAAGTTCATGTGACTCATTTAGGAGGTGGGTGTATCAAAATTGAACAGAGAATAAGAGTCTTGTAAAAAAGTCCTGTTGCACTCTCCGACTCATGTCTGACTTTGTTAATCATGTATTTTCTTTCATTTCAGCTAGATTTATCTCATTATTTTTTTCTCCCAAACTGGACCTTGACATTGTCAACACTCCTCTTCTGATTTTTAAGAATGTATCAATTAAAAGTTGTATCCTAATTTATCTGTGATTTCAGCTTTGCTGATCACCTTTGTTTCTTTATATCAACCATAGATGTGAACTTTATCCAAGTAGATATTTGGAGGGTTTTTTTGGTGGAGTCAGTAAATTATATGCTTTATGTATGTATTCACTATAACAAAAAATTCTACTTCAGTCTGGAAAATTTGGAGTTTTCAGACTTGTTTATTATTTACTATCTTCTATGAACTTCTTAAAGTAGTTTTTAATTTTTATTTTTACTTGTTTGCAGGACATAATGCTGACACTCCTCACGGGGAGTGGGGCCGTGTACACAGCACATCCTAATTCTTTGTTCACACCCCCAACTCCTGATCCCCTCTCCTTTTGCAAAAGTTCTATTTCCCTCTTTCCTCTTACCTATCTTTTATTTTGCTCTTTATTTATATTTTGGCTTTCTCATACAAGAGAGACCATGCAATACTTAAGATTGTATGTCTGAATTATTTTACTTACCATTATCTCAGAGTGAATCCATATTCCTAAAAATGATTCAAGTTTATCAGAAGTTGGGCATGGCGGTACATGCCTGTAGTTGCAGGCACTCAAGAGGCTGAAACAGGAGAATTGCTTGAGCCAGCCCAAGCAACAAAGCTAGACCCTGTCTCTTAAAAAAAATAGTGGATGATGGAAGTGGATTAATTAGATCAGCTTTATAAACTGTATAATACATATATTTCATGTTCCTTGATCAACTTGAGGTGAAATCTATGATTACTATTATTCTATTTTTGCTCCTTTATTTTCATGTATAATAAAGAAAGCATTATTCATTTGGAAAACATAAATATGGTAGTTACAGAGAAACAGAAAGAGTAAAACAAATTACTGATAGTACAGAAGTCAGCCATGAAGAAATTGGAGTGGCCAGTTTTTATTTCCTAATAGCAATGTGTCCACACACATTATGTATAAATCTCTGATAGCCAGTCTGATGATATACAATCTATATTTATTCTTAAAAGGAATTTGTGAACATTTAAGATTTTCCAATATTATTTCATTGATCAGTCAAATAACATGAATTATTTGTGGCTCCTTAAGTGTATGGAGAAGTTCCCTTCCAGTGCTGATTATCTTAAACTATGTAAGATATGCCATTTTCCCTACATCATTGATCCAATAGAATATAGTCATTTTAAAAAAATCTTTTCATTTTAATTGGTGAAAATTGTTCTCATTACTATTTTCATAGGCTTATGTTTGATTAACAGTAAGAGTTTTCATTTTTATTTATCGTGTATTCACTACTTTTCCTATTTGTAGAACCAATAGTTTCCCTGCCAATTTTTCTATTAGGAGAGTCTTGGTATTTATTGATTTATAGCTTCTGTTTATATTTAAAATATAGGGTGCCAAATAATAGAATGAACCTATAAAGCTGAAGCACAGAAATACAAACCAAAAAATGGACCAATACCTTAATAGCATGAGTGTTAAATGTGTGCCATTTGTTCCTTAATGTATCTCATAGACAGAAACCATGGGGCATAATGGATCTGAATAAGAAAAATAATGAGGTTCACTTTTTTCCTATTCCTTCTTCAGAAATATCAGTTATACATGTGCCACATTCCTGTTCTCTCTTGCAGTATCTGCTATTTCTTTCTTTTTGTTATTTTTCATTTCTTCATTCCTTGTGCTTTCAAAGACCTTGCCAACCTTATTCTTCTCATTGCTTGGACTTTCTGCAGTTGGTTCATCTCTGAAGTTTCTGGTTACATTATGGTACTTTTTATGTCCTAAGATTGTGTTCTTTCTTTTCTATAACCCACTTCTTCTTGTTTTGCTATCTTATTTTATTTTTTATGTATTGACAAAAAACATAGTATTTCTTTGAGCTGCAAAGAGTCTCTACCTAAAATGTTTAGACTTAAGCCTAAAAGTGTTTCTGCTTTCTTATAGCAATCTATGTTTGTTCTTCTATCTTTCTCATGCTATGTTTCTCTAATTTTTTATTAAAAAATATTTTGAAGTTCTTTTTTGCTGCTGTTGTCATTTAGTTTCAAATAAGGCTCCATCTTTGCCTGCAATTGGCAGAAATATAAAATGGTCCTGTTACTGCTTTGTGGATTCTTTTAGATCATCTTTTACAGCATAAGTTAAAGAATGAGATGACGCAAATTGATATTACTAGCCCATTATTCAAGTAGTCTAAGATGTATTGAAAGTGAGAAATGCATCTTTGTGCTGTTAATTCTCGGTACATAAACATCTGTGTAAGTAGCTAGTTTTTCAAGGTTTTGACTTTTGTTCAGACTCAGATTTTTCTCCAACAGCTGCTCTAGCTGTATCTGATATTCCAAGATTGTTGTTGCTACTACCTGAGTTGTCAGTGTCATGACTGGAGAAGTATCATTAAGTCTAAGAGATGAAGGACTCCCGAGCAATGTAAACCTATTACATTAGTGGAGAGCTGAATCTAGAAGTTAATTCCACAGTGATGACAATTAGTGAGTATACAGTCACCCTCTGACTTCTCACAGATGTATCTGCACTAGTTAAACCTTAGAAATGGGGAGCTCAAACTGGAATGGAGTCTCTTTTTGTCTGAGACATTCAGCCTTTTCAATTGCACTGACATTTTTGTTTATCCTCTGGTATCTTCATGCCTTTGCCTTATTCTGCAGTGTCTCTTCATTGGACTTAGTTGCTTTTCATGTGTGGTTATTACTTTCGATCTACTCACTCATATGAGAATGAAAGAGAAAAGCAAAGATATTGTATATTTGCCATTTTGTTACCATGTAGTGTGATATGAGTTTCCAGGAGCTTCGTTGGATGTTAGAACTTCCATTTCCAAGGGTCTAAATCTGAAGGCTTAATAACAGCCTTTAGGCCCAATTTGATGCATAAGAGGCCTTCATACCCCTAGGGAAAGTCTATTACTCTAAGAGATAGTCTCCTGGTCTGACTCTAGGGTCTTATGATGAGCCCAGGGAGCCACTTTGGTTCCATTATGAAGAGTTATAAAAGATAACCCTAGCGTGGCCAGCTATTGCCCTTAAAATGAACCTAAACAGCATTCTGGTCCCATTTACTGCAAGGTCAGGGATCTCCCTAGAGCTCTGTCCTCAGCCCGTGCCCCTCTCACCACCACTACACAACCACACTAGTTTCTTCCAGCCCTTTCTGACTTCATGGTCTTTGCATGCATGATCTTAATGGCCAAACACCAAAGAGTATCATAGGGAAAGAGATTTCCCTCACGCAGCCAGCTCCTCATTCTAGGTCACCTCTGAGATGTCATGCAATCAGAGAGGAGTCCCATGATCATTCTATCCATGTTGAAATTTTCATCCTGTTATTAACGACAAGAACTCATTTTTGCTGTATGATAGCTATCACAATTTTCCAGCACATGTATGTTCTGTTCCTGGAAATCAGTAATCTCCCTCCCTCCTTCTCCCCTGCCCCTTCTATCTTGCAATACAGGGCATTAAACTCCAGGGCCTTCACAGTGAGCCATGTCCTCAGCCCTTTAAGACAGGGTCTCTAAGTTACCCAGGTTGGGCTCAAACCTGTGATACTCCTGCCTCAGCCTCCCAGAGTGCTGGGCTTACAGGCCTGTGAGATCATATCTGGCTTCAGCTCTCTTGTCACATGAACTCTTGATCTCAAAACTCAGCACATAAATCGATTTGGAAAGCTGTTTAGATATATCTCTTACACCCAAACCTTCTCTTCTCACTATTCAAAAGTTAGAAACCAGTTAAATCCAGAGAAAATAATATTCCTCACTGAAAAGTGCATGCATAGAATAGGTTTGATAGTAAAGGATACTTGTGTTTATAGTTTTCCATACTCTTTTGTCTCTCCACTCTGAGGACAGAATCTCATACACTGACTCATGTGTACCCAGGGCATTGCAAAATAAACGTTCAAGTGCATGAGTAAATAAACACCCAGCACATACTCCCCCCACCACTTTTAGATTTTTGTATTTAACCAGCAAGCCATGGGTCCACTACCTCTTTTTCCATTTTCCTTAGCTGCCAGAGTGTTGGTTTGTTGACTTTAGTGCTGGCCACATTTAGTCACTGAATGGGTGCATCAAGATAGAGACAAATAGATGTGTGGATGGAGGTCAGGATACATGGTTTCGGAATAAATGTAATACACGTTTGTATGTAGTTATCCATTTTTATGATCAAGTCATCCAATGGTAGTGCAGACCAGGCTAAAAGTGGAGCCTGTTTTGTTTCCCTCAGAGTTTCATGCTTAGGCTTGTTTAAGAATATCTTTTTCATCCTACTTCATCCTCCATCAATATTTTAATTAATAGACTCTCCCTCTGGAATTAACATATGGTCTTCGTTCTCCTTATACAACTGTCACTATTTGATATTTTTTAAATTGTCTGGATGAACTAAAAAGGAAATTTGGCAGATACACATTTGGTGAATCTAATCTGCCATCCTGCCAGTCCCAGATCCTAGCTAGCATTGAGTTGGGCAGGAAGTGTTTTTCATTATGATCTTAGAAATGATTTAGCCTTTCTCATTATCCAATTGGACTTAATTTCCTAGATCAGATGTGCAAAATGAGGTGATATGATTCACTGCCAAGGGACACTGGCCAACCCCAGATCAGAATTTACTTTCTGTGCCATGGAGGTCAAAATGCAGATGGGGCTTCAACACAGCTGTGGAAAAGGGAGAGCAGGCCAGCTGGCTTGTCCAGAGAAGCCAGAAAGAGGCATATTGGACTCCTCTGTTGAAGTCTCTCTGAGTAGAGAGCCTTCGGGGATTTCCCTAGAAAATAGTGTTAGATGGAAAGAGGAGTCAAGACTGTTAGACACTGAGGAAGGCAAACAGAGTGTCACTGAAGAAAAGTCTGAGCCCCGGAGAAGGAGTCATTCAGGCAGAAAGACCAGAAAAAGTGTTCCTATGGGTAAATTTATTTTACGGAAGGGGTGAATGGAATTCACTAGATGCTTAGCAAACCCCAGTGGCAGTGAGATGAGGTAGATCTGTTAGGCTCTTAAGGGACCCGATGTGGGACAATGAGCTACATTATATAGGTTGGAAAAGTTTGGGGCTACTTGGGCTTCCAAGAAATATTCAACTCAGCTAGAGAGCAGAGTAATAAGATAGCCTCACACAATAACCAAGTTATGGAAGCCATCTAGGTGCCTATAACCGATGTGTGGATAAAGAAAATATACGTAATATATGTATATCACATTTTCTTTATGCATCTGTTGATGGGCACCTAGTAGGACACCAGATATTTATATTCAGCCCTTAAGAATAATGAAATCATGTCACGTGGAGGAAACTGGATGAAACTACAGAGCAGCATATTGAGTGCAATAATAAACGCAGAGGAAGACAAGTATTACAAGTTTTCTGTCATATGTGGAATCTAGGGGCAAAACATGAAAATGTTAGGGAAACTATTGAGATGAGGTAGGGGAACCAGGAGGAGGGAGGGGGTAAGGGAAGGCAGTGCATAAGGGGAGAAAAGATCAAAGTATAATATACATGCATGACTATGCTGCAACAAAACTCACTATTTGGTATAATTAATATGCATTAATACATTTTAAAAAACTAAAACTAGAGGACTTTAGAAGAGATGAAGAAAAGCAAAACATCTCAGATCAGTATTTACCTAAATAGAAGCAACTTTCAGAATTGATGGTTCCCAGAAAGGCAATCTAAGGTAGTCAAGCCTGCATCCAGAGTGTCCAAGGTTAGTTGTGTACGAGTTCCCCGGGGAGATTGTTTAGAAACAGAGATTTCTGGATTTCAGTCAGACTAACTGAAACTAAAATTGTGGGGTTTTGGCCTTGTTTTCCTTACCTTTTTTTTTTTAAAGCACAGGATGGTGAATATATTTGATAATACTTTATTGAATACTGAAAATTGATAAAAGAGATTTAAGGCATTATCTATGCATTTTAAAAAGATATCCATTGGTTCTCTTTTATAGCCACATATGAAGATCTCTGATATAAGACATAAGAATACACAAAAAGCATCTAAACTAGGAGGTCATGTTTTCTTGATGTATTTTAATAAAATTATGAAAACATCACCAGCATTATAACATTAAACTATAATCTTCTTGAGGTCAGAGATGGATGTACATTTGTTTTTTGTATTTTGTTCACCATTTTCAAACTTATCCTCTTATAGTGGTTTCACAATATGACTTTCCTTAGAAATTTATTATGGTGATTTAATCTCTGCAGACAATGTAATAAAATGGGCCAGACTTATTCTTTGTTGTTTCTAATTGTTGTACAATTAGAAAATGGACAAAATGTGTTAAAAACTGTTTCTGGATTTTGGAGAACAGGCATCTTTGCACTGTGCCCTGGGGAAAGGGCACAAAGGAGATTAGATGAGCTCTGTGGTTGCCATGGCTTCCTGTCTGCACCCACACTTTGGACCCTGAAACATGGGAGGGACTCCAAGTAGAGCATCCTTTTCATGTTGAGTTTAGGAAACAGACCTCAGCTTTTAGTGAAGTTGCAGTGATGAAAATTATGGCCAGAGATTAGGATAATAGAAGGGAACTGAATATAAATAAATACTTCCAGAAGAGTCAGTCCACAGAGTTCCCTCTGAGTCTTAAGCAAAATGTTGAGCCACCCATGCATAAGATGAAGTGTAATGAGCCTCGGCAAAAAAGGATCAAGAAGCTATCAGATGAAACAATTCCCAGAGTCAGATTGGGTAGATATATATTTGACCTCTAGCAAATCAAAGTGGATGGAACTTACAAATCACTGAGACATTGGTAGAGACCCTAGATAAGTCCTATCTTAGCAGTAGGGATAAAGTATCCCTGGATAAAAGTTTACTTTGCACCCAAACTGTAATAGACTAAACATGAGCCTTTGTAGGAAAATGAATGCACCTTGAAGATATGAATAAATCAGTGAATAAATCAGATGCACAAACTTAAATACTATATGGTCCTTTTATATGAGAATGCCAAAGTATAAATAAAGTAAAGAGCAAAGTAAAAGGAAACAGGGAGATAGATCTTTTGGAAATGGTAAGGAAAGAGATGGAAGGAAGGGGGTCCAGGACAGGAAGGGAAGCGGAAGTAGAAGTAAAATAGAACTAAGACGTGTTGTGTACATGTACCAAATACCCACAATGAAAGGAGCCCTTATGTATCACAAAATGTACTAATAAGTAAAAAATAAAATATCAAAGCAATTAAGTAAGACAGTTTTCAGAAGAAAATATTCAGCCTCCTCCTAAAAATAAAAAGTCTACATACACAAGCACATGATATTGGAATGCTCAGAATGTAATAAAAAAATTACAAGACGTGGCAAAAAATAGGAAAATGTGAAACATAACTGGGAGAAAACTCAGACAATAAAAATGGGACAAAAGTGTAGAGATGATGAAACCAGCAGTCATAAACTTCAAAATAATTATTATTATCAATACTAAATATGATCAAAGAATAAAAGGAAAACATGAATGTAGCAATGAGAGAAATACTAAGAAACTAAATATAACTTCTGGAGGTGAAAATTACAGTATCTAAAATGAAAAACTCATATGCTGTTGAACAGAAAATTTGCACTACAGAAGAAAAGAGCAGTGAACCTGAATTCAGCAATACCCACTACCCAAACTAAAAATTTGCAGGAGAAAATAAAAACTGAACAAAATCCAAAGCCTAGAAAGAGCTTCTGGATGGTGGTTTGATCAGCATTATGGATCCTCATCTCAAAGAAACAATCAGAAGTGATAAAGATTGAAAGAAAAAAAAATCCACAAATGAGGCCACTGAAAATTGGCCTAAGTACACTCAGAACATGGGAAGGATTGAAGGATTTCTTTTGGGCAATCTAAATATCAATGAGAACAATTAGTCAGTGGCATTTGAACCAAGGCCACCTCTTGGTACTTCTTAAGTGTGACAGTGAGTGAGGTCAGGTCAAGAGCACAGGAATCCTCAAACCTCAGCAGCTAGTCTAGGACTATAGCTCTTGGAATAGTGTAATACTGACATAAGAATAGATACATGCATTGGTGGAATTCATTTGACAGTCCTCACTTGTGTGATCAGTTGATTTTGACAAGAGTGTTAACACAATTCAATGGAGCAGAAGTTAGTCTTTACCCAAAATACTAGAAGACTGGATATCCACATAGTAAAGAACTTCCCTGAATCCCCCCCACCACCATACACAAAAATTACCTCAATATGGATCATAACCTAAATGTAAGGCATACACATTTAAAATTTCTAAAAATGATATAGGAATAAACCTTTACCTTGAGTTAGGCAATAGTTTGTTAGATAAACAACAGGACCACAAACGAAAAAAGGAATAGGCAAATTGGACTTTACAAAAACATTTAGGATACAGATGATACAATCAAGAAAATGAAAAGACAACCAGTATTTTCTAGTTTTCTTTTAAGGCTTTTCAATTTTCTAAAGAACTTTAGATATATCTCTAGTAATTTCCATTATTATTTAATTTTGCATTATACTTGATCAATCTATTCAGAGATTTTTGTACTTTTGAAGAAAATAATACTTTGTGGATTGTCCCAGTTAGTTTTTCTTAATTAATTTATGCTCTCTTTCCCTTTTGCATTTTCTTTCAATTTAATAATTTTGTTTTTATTGGTACTTATTTGCAGTACACAATGTTTACATTTTTCATGTCATGTACATGTATCTTTTACTTTTTCTTATTCTTTTCTCATTTCCTTCATAATCTGAATATCATAAACATGTAATTTTGACCTGAAAGGGCCATCTAAAAGCTTAAGCAACATTTTAAAGCCAGCATATTCAGAGACTTCATAATTTCAACTCTGGGATTTCAAGTAGTTACAGTATCTCTTGGATTTTTTCATGCTTACCTTACTTTTTGTGGAGATATGTACAAACCTTAAGGAAAACATCACAAGTATAATTTCCAAGTATGGCTAAAAATCAGCTGCTCTTCTGGGTTCCCATGTTAATTTTGTAATCAACAGAAAATGAAATATTACTCAAGTATTTTTCTTTTACATGCATCTTCTGCTACATAGGAATGCAAATATATAGATTTTTAACTTGTAAAATGTTATTTTGCAGGAAATGATGTGGTATATTGATCCAATAATTGAATAAGACGGTCTGGATGGGTATAAAATGTTCTTTTCAAAAAGTGTTTGGGATAGTTACAATGATCATTTTCTTACTTGGGGAAGCATCTCTTGAAATAGCTTAAAGTAAATTCTGATCCTTGAAGAGTATTATGATTTTCTGAATAATCCAAACATCATGTTTTGAAAATTGGCACGAAGGGGTCGTGTTTGGTCCAGTTGCCGGTGGAATGCAGGGAAGCAGGAGATGGAAGACTTGAATCTCCTTAGTGTCTGAATCCATTCCTGTGGAAAAGCTCACCAGGTACTGGGAGGTTGCTTCAAATTCCAAATATTTTGGAAAAGTTCAGCTGCCAGAGTAGAAACAGAACTGAGCTCATCCACAAGGCAGGGATAGCTAAGATTTATTCACGTAAACCTCAAATTTGCCAATACCTAAATGGTATACTGGCCCAAATTCCCATTCGCTAGCTGTTTAAACCCGAATCCTAGTGTTTCATCTTGCAGTGCTGGGACATGCAACAGGACTACTATCATGACTGTTACATGCTGAAACTCAGAAATTGTGTAGTCTGATTTCAAAAGTTGGAATTGCCTAAGAAAATAAAATATTACATGTGGAAACTTATGTAAACTGTGTGGTTTCTTAAAAAGATCACAGACTCAGGAGGCATCTGCATAACTGATACTTTTATCTCTGTCAAATTATGGCCTCCTGCGTTTCAATGGTTGCATCTCTAAAATGGACGTAACATTTGATAGATCGTTCTGTAAACTGCTTTGCCAATGTTCATTTAGAGAAGTAATTAATTCTCTAACTCACTTTATTCCCAAGCAGAATATGTTTTCACTGAGGCTGTCCTCAAGTTTCCAAGCCAGAATTGTGAAAAGACTTTCTTTTCCTATCCAGTTTCTCAATCAATCAACATCCACGCCAGACACTTCTGTTCTATTGTTCTGCCTCACCCTGTCTTGGACTATGTGTCCCTCTTAAAGTCCTTCCCATCATATAGAGGCCCTTATCACAGCATTTTTGCCTTCATAAGGAACTCTTTGGAACTGCCAATCAAGGACATTTAACTGGCTAGATATAATCAGAAGGTAAGACAGACACTCTACTCTTTCACATACATTTCTGCTTGCCCCTTCCTGTACCATTCTTCTGAAATGCTACACTTGTGCTCAGTTTCCTGTTCACATAAAATGAAAACAGCACTTGTCCCACCTGTGCATGGAACTGATGGGCCAGTGAGGTCCTGCAAATACAAATACAAATACAAAGCCCTGCGTTGCTTCCCTTGCTTTGTATTATTCACCCATCAGACAGAATGTCCTCAAATTGCTTTCCTAATTGAAGGAGCTGTCCTAATTAGCAGCTCTGACATGATGATCACTCTAAGCCAAATACTTTAGATCACCTTCTGTAGCAGCTTTTGATTTTTAAGATATAGACTAATAAGTAGCACAAAATATAAAGATATTCTGAGAGATTATGATATATACAAATGACATACTCTTCTTTTAAGCATCCCATAACTTTTAACTTTAACAAATTACATTTTTAGAAAATTATGGAGAAGGTCAGATTTCAATGTTTTCTGCCATTGAAATATTCATTACCTAACTTAAAATTCAAAGTCCAATCTTGAAACTGTGGGTTATCGTCTGTGAAAAGGACTAGGAATACTGTGCTTTTAACCTTGATGCTATCTTTCAAAGGTCAGCGGACTGGGTAAACATGTCATGCTTCATTACCATGAAGGAAGTTGATTCTATTCTATTTCAAGCGGTAATGAAGACTCCTTCATCAATTGTGCACATTGTGGCTTACAGCTTTGCTAAAGTATATACATGGGCACCAACTGGAATCTTATGAGAAATGCAGACTGTGAGGCACTTAGTGAGTGGAATTAGTGAGTCAGAACCTGCATTTTAACAAGAATTTGAAGACTGGTAAGCTCGTTAAAACCTGAGACCTACTGGCTTGGAGGACTTGTTTACCGGGGGAAAGTGCAAAAACTTCTCAGAAATTTGGTGGTAAAAAAGGGTACTTTGGGTTGTTGTTTTTGCTACCTTATGTCCACCATGAACTGTTTCTCCTCTGCAATGTGTGTCTGCTGTGCCATTCTACTTGGAGACCGATGACTGTGGGCTGAAACCTTTGCAAACTGTGAGCTAAATAAACCTTTCCCTACCTAACTTTCAATGTCAGGTATTTTGTCTCAGCAATGAGAAACATAATTAAGACAGAAGTTGGTACCAGAGAAATGGGGCTGTTGCTATGACATTACCTGGCTTTGTGGCTCAAAAGCCTTTGCAGCTGGCTTGTGGGAAGGGAGTGAGTTAGGAAAGGTTTGGAGATGCCAGCTGAAAAAGTAGAGCTGGAATACCTTAGGCTGAATTGTATGAGAGATTCTGATCAGAGCTCAGAAGACCAAAAAAACCAGTAAAGACCAGGCTCAGGAAATTTCTGCTGGGAAGAACTGCAATGGCTGTTGGACTCCAGATGATATATGTTATGCCTTGACAGAAAGTTTGTCTGCATTTTGCTCATGTCTAGAGAGTTTACCTGAACCTGAGAGTAAGGGTGGCAGACTAATTAATCTGGCAGAAGAAATTTCAAGGCAGTCTTATGTTGAGGTCGTGGAATGGCTACTATTGGGAGCTTTTAACCAGATTTATGTTGAGAATCAAGAGCAAAGAGCACAGCAGAATGATTTAAAACATTTTGAATTTGACCAGAAAGGAAGCTCCAATAAAGTTGTGGACTGCAAAGATAGACCAGAGGAGATCTTAAATGCTGAGAAGGAACAGAATAAAAAAGATGGCCTGAGGGATTCACAAAAGCAGCAGGACTCCACCCCTTGCAGCTTCACAATTGCAAAAGTAGAAGATTTTGCTTTGAGAAGAGAGTCCCAGAGCACCATGTTGCAAAATGGCAGCAGCCTAGGGAAATTGCTCCTCAAGATTTGGTTCACAGGCACTCAACCCCTACAGCCAAGAAAGAAGGAAGCCTGGCTGCTGCTCCAGCTGGTGGCAGACCTTAGCATCATCCATGTGGTGCTGATTTTTGGCACATGTAGAATGCAAGAGTTGTAGGGTCAGGAAGGCTTCCATCTAGATTTCAGAAGAAGGCCTGGGAGGCCAGGCTGTGTGCCCCTGACAGGGCAGTGGGTGAAGCTGTGAGTGTGAAACCAAAGGTAAAATGGAGACTCTAGAAGTTTGGAGAAGCCAGGAAGGAGGATCATCTGAGGAAAACTGCAAGGAGAGAGCAGAGCCAGCCCAAGAGAGAAGCCATGGGAGCTACAACCAGAAGTGCCACAGGGGTGGAGCCACGCAAGCCCTTTGGAGTTCACATCTTGCCACAGATTGCCTCGGATGCTGCACATAGAAGTATAGGACTTAATGTTCACCCTGCTGGATTTTAGACTAGGCTTTGGTCCCATGTTTTTGTATCCCCCTATTTGTAACTGTTGGAATGGAAATGTCTACCTGGTGACATTGAATGTTGGAAGTATCTAACTTCCTTTTTATTTGTACAGGGACTTGCACCTTGGAGTTTGCCTTAACTCTCAGAGGAGACTTTGAACTTGGACTTTTCAGCAGTGCTGAAACTGTTAGGACTTTGACAACTCTCAGAGATGGACTAAATGGCTTTGCATAAAGGGATGTGCATGAGTCTTTGGGGTCCAGGGGCAGAATGTTATGGCTGTGTCTAGATGTTCCCCCAAGCCTTATGCTGTTTTAGATGGGGCTTTCTCAGAAGTGCCTGAACCTAGAGTGTGATGCTGGGATTAAGGGTGTGTGATAACTAAATCAGCCCACCGATTGGTTTGGCACCACCCTAATCCTAGTGGCCTGGATAGAGTAAAAAGCACAGAAAGACATTGTTAGGGTCCCTTGTTGCTTGGCTACTTTCTGCCCATTAACAAGGGTTTCAAATTCTGTTTGGAGAAGTTGCCAAGGAAGTGAGCTCATGTCTTGGGGTTCCATAACCTGAGTCTCCATGTAATAGAAAAGCCTATAGCCCTGTAGGGATAGAGACCCCTAGGCAGAGAGAGATGAGCCCTTCCCCAAAGGAGTTCAGGTAGCTGGCAGAACAGGGTTAACCATGCATAGAAAGCTGACAGTCTACTGAGGCTGCATCTCCTCTTCACCCTGTACCCTGCAAAGCTTAGTTTGCTAAGATCAAAAGGAAAAAGAACCTTGGCCCTAAGACATAAAGGGCCCCTGAAAAGACACTTCCCTGTTGTCCCAAGTAATGAGCTAAATTAATCATTAACCAATCAAGTAGGGGTGCCCTCAGCTCAGAGGCAGGATAGGGCCTAACTACTATAAAACCACCATCTTGAGCCCCCGTTCAATGGTGGCTCCATTTTGGTCACCCCTGCCTGTCTCTCTGTGAGAAGGCAGCTGTACCCTTGCATGCTTGCTGAATAAAAGTACAACTTTTCTTCTAAGCTTTTGGTCTCTATGAGATTCTTCCACAACCTTCTGCAACCTTGGGAGAGTCAGGCCCGGGACTGAGAGGATTCTCCCCCTGTGTCCCCCCATGACAGCCATTTTTTCTTCATACTAAATAAGTCAGTGGCCACTTATTTTGTTATTTTTATCTAAGTATCTATGAATATATTTTTCTATTTCTCATCTATCTGTTAGTTTTTCACTTTTGCATTACTGGGGCTTGTACTCTGCATCTCCTCAGTGAACTATATCCTCAGACATTTTACTCCAGATACCCACTAAGGGTCTCACTAACTCACCCAATTGGTCTGGCTGGACTCCACCATGTGATCTTCTTACTTCATCTGTCCAGAGTGCTGGGACTGCAGTCACGCACCATCCTGCCTGATTCAGTGTGCAACTACAGTGGTCTGCTGTGCCTTTATTGCAGAGATTTTCTTCACTTTTCCAATGGGCTTCCATTTTCATCAAGGAGCCTGAGAGATGCCCTCTTTCTGTTGCTCCCTTCTGCTCTATCTTCAGGAGCTCAGAACAATGTCCTTTATGACCCCCTGTGCCTCTGTGCTGTGGATCCCAATACTGTCTCAGAGCAGCCACCGGGGTGGGGGAGAGCAGTGCTGCTGGCGCCCACATAGCTCACCTCCTTGGCACTGGGGGGGGGGGCTCTACTCCTCCAGCTTTTTGCTGTTTTGCACTGTGAAGTGCATCTGAGGATTTTATGTGGCTATGCTGTCTCTGGGCCTGCTCTAGAAAGTTGTATAACAAATTTCTTCTATGTGAGGGTCAACCTGATTCCAGCAATGTTGAGCTATTGAAATCTTGATTTCAGGATCTGCAAAGAGGTGAACCTGAAGAAGATAGCTTGTACAAGACAGTCCCCTTTGGAACACCACTTGTTTACCCTTCATGACTGTGCGGCTGGCTGGGAGCAGGAGCATTTATCAGGAAGAGAGTATCAGCTCATGTGTTGCCAAAAAATTGTTAACTGCTTCCAGACATGGTGGAGGATGCTTGTAATCCCAGCACCAGGAGACTGAGGATACACATTTGAAGTCAGCCTCAGCTACATACTGTGTTCAAGGCCAGCCTGAACTACATAGCAAGATCCTGTGCATGGGGCTGGTGTGGCTTCCGCACCTCAATCACAGGGGCTCTCTGATGTCTAAGAGGAAGCAGCACAGCTCCTTGTCCTTCCCTCACTCCCAGATCCTGATGTCTTCACAGAAATCAGCATCCTGGTTTAATTATCACTGCATAAGGAAACATCTCAGAATATAAAGACTTCAAATATGTTCAATATTAGGGACCATGAGTCTGGTTGCAACGTGGCTTCTTCAGCTGACCCTGCCTGAATCATTCTTGGAGCAACATTCCATTAAGGGACATTCTCAGTAGCATGCCTTGAAAGAACATCTATAAGACACTGATGGATACCATTGCTGCTGTGCATGATGAGAGACACAAATCTTCCTTGCTGAGATCAGAAATATGGCAAAGATTTCTCTTCTCACAATTTTTCTTCAATATCACAGTAGAAGTTGTAGCTGTGCCTCAGAGCTGAGCCCGGTGGCTGCTGGACGCTGGGGCCCAAGCGCCTGTGTGTGTGTGGTGGTAGGAGCACCATGGACTCCCGCTGCACCCACTGTGTTTGTCGGGGGGGCCGATACCTTCTGGTGCGTGGCTGGCATTTGTTGCCCCCTCTAGGCCATGACTCCAGTCCCTGAAGGTCAAGAACAAAAAGCTGGAGGAGGATGTAGAGCCCAGCAGCCCCAGTGGCAGTAAAGAAGTCACTGAGACAGAGGGTGCTGGATGAGCTCAAGTGCTACTACCATAGCTTCCATCTGCTGTGGGAAGTTTAAGGTTTTGGTAACTTGATAATTACTGCAGTACATTGGCTCATGGACTTAATTCTTTTCACAATTTTGGTTGTAAACCGAATTGGCTGTAAACTAAATCAAATTCAGTGGTTAGGTTCAATGTTGACCTTAAGTTTACATGTCTCTACATAATTAATTATTTTCTTCTATGTGATGCTTTCAGTCAAGTTGGAGGAGATAGCATTTATCCCTTAGAAAAATCTAGAAATATTTACTGTTCAATAGGGACTTGTCAAGGATATTTTCCTTAAATGGTTTAACTCCTCGAATATGGAGGGGCTTTTATTAATTTGAAAAACTTGTTTAAATATCTTTCTAGGAACTATTTCTTTAAAAATTATACTATGGTGATTGTTGTAGGACACATCTGTAATTCCAGCACTCAGAAACCTGAAGCAAATGGGTCATGAGTTTGAGGCCAGCCTGAGAAACAGTGAATTTCAGGCTGTCCTGGAATACACAGCGATAGCCTTCTCACAAAACTAAAAAGAGAAACAATTATATCCCAGGACTTCATTAGCCTGGTCTTCCTACAGTTGAGTGATACACCATATTAACAGAACCAAGGACATCTGAATGGATACAGAAAAATCATTTGACAAATTCCAACACTCATTCATGATGAAAAAAACTCTACAGAAAATTGGAATAGATGATCTTTATCTCAATCTAATAAAAGCCATCTATGAAAAATCAACAGCCAATGTTATACTAAATGGTCAAAATCTTCTTGGTCTTCACTCCAAAATCAAGAACAAGAGAAGCATGTCCACTATCACCACTTCTAATCAATATAGTTCTGGAAACATTAGCCAGAGTAATTAGACAAGAGAATGAAATAAAAGTAATAAAGATAGGAAAGGAGAAGGTAAATTACCATTATTTGTGGATGACTGAATACTCTACACTGAAGACCTCCAAAAATCCACCAAAAGACTTCTAGATTTAATAATCAAATTCAATAGCATGGTGAGATACAGAGACAACACTCAAAACTCAATAGCATTCCTTTACAAAAATAATAAACTCACTGAGAGAGAAATTAGGGGAATCACAATAGCATCAAAATGATAAGATACACCATCCGTCACACACACACCACTAACATTTACAAATATGATTATAAAGTTTAAATAAATTTAGGAGGTTGTAGGTAGCAGTAATTTTGACCCATCCCATAGACGGTTTAGAAATAAATCTTGCCTCAGCTGTTGCTGTCTTTTTCGTAAGTGTTCATTCATCAAGGTGCATCCTACCTCTGGGTAGAAGTTAAACTATTACTTCCCAGTTTTGCTACTAGGATAGTTCTCTCTTCCCTGCTTTATTTAGGGAAAACTTGGTGAAGAAACTAGTTCTGCTTTCCACATAAAGAAAACTTTCCAGCTCTTTTTCCTCATGACTCCTTCAAATTAAAGCCACTAGTTATTTTAGGAACTTTTTCATGGGCTCAGGTAGCAGGTGCCCTTTTAACATTTGTGGAATTAGTGTGTATATAAGCCATTCTTCCTGGAATCAAACAAATAGTCTTCATGGCACCGTTCAACCTTGATTCAGCAAGGACTTCACAGCACATGGGGATCAATTTACATTGTGTGATATATGGGCTGTAAATAAGTTGCCACATTTTCTGAGCTTTGCAACTTGATAAACTCTGAAGATTAGAAAAAGAAAAATTAGAAGGTTTTATAATAAAATTTTGTACAATCTCTTCAGAATTTTTTTGTTGTGAAAATTGTGTTAATGGCTTTAATGACATGTTGGAATTTTCTTAGGGTGATGAATCTATAAATTCGCATTATAACAAATGATTTACAAAATACATTAAAAATATTTTTATTGGAGAAAATACATGGAGTTGTTGCTATGTTCCATTTTGTAATAATAATACATAAAAACCACAACTACAATGCCCACCAGCTGCCTGTGGACATGCACAGATGCCTGCAGCAACAGAACCACCACCCCCACCTCTGGCCTCTTCATTGTGCAGCTAACTGTTTCCACACTACAGAGGCACAGAGGGACATAAAGGCCATTGTCCTGAGGTGCAGAAGTGAACAAGAGAGAGTGGGCCACTCTCAGGCTCCCTGATGAAAACTGAAGCCCACTGGAAAGGTGAAGAGAATCTCTGCAATAAAGGCACACCAGACCACTCTACTTGGTAAGTTGGAGGGATCATCACCTCTCATAAGAACCTGGACTATCTTCAGGGGAAGGGCAGCTGGAACCTGCAATAGAAACTTCCACAGTTCAACCCTGCAGGAGGTCAGGGAGCTCAACTTGGGACTTGCAGCCAGAAATCAGCCTGAATCTCATGAGTCTGTGACTGGCTTACTGGGACTCATTGACTTATAGCTGCACACTGCTGCCCACATTGTCTATTGTGACAGCAGAGACATACCCTGAAGGAGGCCCTTCATTTTTATCTTTTATTTGTTATTTTCAAAATTACCATTATTTTTTTGCTCTTATTTTTAATTTTTTTCTTATTTTTCTACTCTTTTAAAATTTTTCTCTTTTTTCTTTCTTTTCTCTTTTCTTTCTTTCTCTGTCTCTCCCTCACTCCCTTGGTGTCCCACATTGTTCTTCATCACCCTTTGTGTTCCTGTTCTGGCTCTAATTCATATTTCTTCTTTATTTTTCTTTTCTTCTTTTTCCTTCTCTCACCTGTGTCCTCTGGCCTCACTGTTAACCTTCCCCTATCCTACCTACGTATCCCTCCCTCCCCAACTTCTCCTAACTCCCCTTTCTGAAGAGCAAAGTTGCTATATTGAAGAGTTTATTCACTATAAACATATGTTGGGTTGGTTCTTGATTTTGATTTAATTCACACAGTTAAAGGTGATAGATTAATAACTACCACAAATTGTCATTTTCTAAGAGGTACTTGATGTTATTGTGTTGCAGATTGTATCACTTGGGTGAAGGTGTTCTTATTGATCTAGTCACTGGTGCTTCCTGGTATAATGAAAATGAGATAGCCTCAGAGTCATTAGAGACTCAAAACCTAAAGACTAGCTATGTTTGGAAGACACCTCTGAGAAGCAATCATTTCATAAGGGTTCTAAATACATCAACAAAGATGCTTACAATTAGCAACTTCAAAATATCAACCCAGGATTTAAACCAAGGACAGTACCAAAAACAAAAATGAGAAGACATTTAAGTAAGGCAACTTGCACCCCACAAAAGGCAAATTCTGGGGTAAATGAGGTGGAAAAGTCCAATAATCAACCAACCTGGACACCCTGAACTGATAGCACAGGAAATAACAAAACAGATGAATGAGGCTGTAGAAAAATTCAAAACAGAAATAATTTCCCAGATAACTACAGAGATGGTGAGCAGAGTGAAAGACATGATTAGAGGCTCTAGAATAGAAACAGATAAAAAAAACTAGATGAGCTCAGAAATATGCTGGAAGCCTTGAATGCCCAGCATAAGAAAGAAATGGAAACTATAATTGCCCAATATAAGAAAGAAATGGAATCTATGAAACAGATTCAAACAGATATTCAGGAGATTAAAAACTCCACTGAAAGCATACAGAAAAGATTAAGGGAATCTGAAGATAGAATATCAGATGTAGAAGGCAGGATTGCAGTGAAGGACCATGAAAACAGAGATTTCTTAAAAATAGTAAGGGACCACAGAAATCAATCCCGCAGCTGTTAGATGATGCAAAGAAGAACAACATAAGACTGATAGCAGTCCACGAACAAACAGGAGAAAGTACAATTGACATAAAAAAATCTGTTCACAGAAGTAATAATAGAAAACTTCCAAGACAGAGGTGGAGAATTGGACATTCAGATAAGTGAGGCATATAGAACTCCAACTAGCCATGATCAAAAATAAATCTAAGCCTAGACATAAAATAGTCAAGATCCCAGAAACTGAACAGAAGAACAAAATCCTACAGGCAGTTAGAGAAAAGAAACAAATCACCTACACAGGAAAAACCATCAGAATCACGGCAGATTTCTCAACACAAACCCTCAAATCAAGGAGAGCCTGGAGTGAAGTATTTCAAGTCCTAAAAGAAAATAACTTCCAACCTAGACTGTTGTATCCCGCAAAATTATCTTTCAAACTGGATGGGGAAATTAGATACTTCCACCACAAGGAACACCTGAGAAATTTCATGAACACCAAACCAGCACTCCAAACAATTCTAAGCAATATCCTAGAAAAAGACAATGAAGGTCGCAACTCCATGAGACCCAACAGAAGGAAGCCACCAGGCAAGGTAAGACACTAAAGGGAAAGGGGGGAAAATACGAAAAAAAAAGAGCCAACAACAGTAAAACATCATGACAAGGATGAGTCAATATCTATGAATTATAACTATCAATATTAATGGCCTCAATTCACCAATCAAAAGAAATAGAATGGATTAAGAAGCAAAATCCAGCAATATTCTGTATACAAGAAACACACCTAACTCAAAAGGAAATTCATAGACTGAAAGTAAAAGGATGGAAAACAGTTCTCCATGCGACAGAAAACCGGAAAAAAACAGGGAGAGCAATCTTA
>NW_004624843.1:2602268-2635162 GCF_000247695.1 Heterocephalus glaber | reverse complement strand
AAAATGTACCAATAAACTTAATGGGGAAAAAAAAGACTCAATTTTCTAATTATGTAAGACTCGATTTGCTAATTAAGAGTTTTATACATATTTACATGTGTACATAATTGTTTACATTAGAAATCAGATTTTTGCTTTAGCCTTTCTGCTATATGTCAACTTCATTTAAGACTATTGAACTAAGCAAAATCATCATCATCATCATCATCATCATCATCATCACCATCTGATCCCAACTCCACAGAAATAAAGATGGAAGGGTTTTCAAGAACTATGTAGGGGAGTTCAGAGCCCATAGGGGTTTGCTAACTATTCTCACTCAAAGGAAAAATAAAGTTTGTCTTCTTGAAAGGTGGGAGTTTTATAAACCCCCCCACCAAAATCAGGTGAATTTGGTACCAAAATTAGACTTCACTTTTCCACAGAAATTGGGATGTAGGGGTTCCCTTTACCTCTTTCTGGATGACTATATTTCAAAAGATTGATTTGTAGGCCCTTGAGAAAGACAGTCGTAATTTATAAAACTGGTAAGATTTTAAATGATTGACATATAAAGTACAAAAGAAACACAAAATTTTTAAAATAAGTGTTCTAAAAAATGGGAGGGCAGAGCCTAGGGCCAGGAAGAAGCCTACTGAACATTCAGCCACACTAAGATAAATGTTTAAGTCCTCTTGGCCATGTATTTGCACAGCAAAGTGTGAATTCTTTCAGGGCAGTAAGAACTGTGTGTACATAAGGTCAAAGGTCAGACCATTATTAAAAATAGGATTGTGACCCACAACCTCTGCATCAACTGGGTAAGAATTTGTCCAACAACTGCTACTTTTTAAATGTTTGCCCTCACTTACAACTTTTAAAGTAACTAGAGAAAACCAAATGCAGTATGTTCCTCCAACCAGTCACACAGAATTCCAGTAACTGAAAGCTATACACTTTTCGTACTCAGGGCCATTCTAACATTGAAAGCTCTGGCAACCTGTGTCCCAGTTACTAGCGACCTTGCTAGCCTGACATCATGGGGCGCAGTGTCTCTGCCCAGGGTGGTTCCCTAAGCATGTTATGACAGTACTCCAGGGAGGGCCGTCAGGACCACTCCAGTAATCACTCCCCTCTACCCACTTGAGTCTGGTCAATGTCCCAGGTCCAATCCTACTTCCAGTGTTACATGTAGCTTAATCAGAGTGAAGGCTGAACAAATGTACGTGTTGAAAGCTGCCACCTGAGGATGACTCGGCATTCTGTTAATCACTGCTGTCAGACTCCCCTAGAGACCCAGTGAGAGGCACCTGTTGGGTTGCCCTTCCCTAGTGGTCTGAAAGCCTGATTTGAGCAGTGTGCCTTTTGCTGTTCTTGTAGCTCCAGCATCACTTTTCTATTTGTGACACGTTTTTGTTTTCTACTGGCACAAATCTGCCCCAAAACATTCTTCCTGTTGTCTTCAATGAACGCAATTGCTTTTCTTTCACCATTTGGGTGTATGTTTGCAATTCTTTGCTCATCATATGCAAGAGCCTGGAATCAATTGGTTAGATCTATCCTACAATATGAGATGATCTTCATTTATTTACACATCTAAAACTCAGTATCAAGGACTGTGAGTGACTTGTAATACCAACTTAACCCATGATAAAGAGAATTAGTTTCTGTGGCAGTGACATGTTGTACCAGAAAAACAACACAGGGAAGATTAATGTACTTTAGCTAATCACTCAGCATAATCACTTAATTTTTTGTGACCTTAGACAACTTAGCATTGAGAGTAGGATCCAGACAAACAATAGGCAGCAAAGATGGGTCCTTGAGTAAACCAAAACAGGCCTCGGGAAGATTAAAACACAAAGGAAGGGAGACTTACTGGCTTTGCCCCTGTGAGGGCAGAGAAAGTCTGTTCTCCTAACGTAGAGACCTATCCGAAATTGTCAACCGCATTGTTTCAAAGATCAAGTGCCTGAGAAAACAGAGATAAGCCCGGGGAAGTTGGGACGTACAGGAAGTCAGCTCCTCCTGAGGAGAAGTGGCAATCAGATTGTTTCATTTTTGTGTGTCTACCAAAATGTTCCAACAAGATGCACATAAACTCTGGAATGTGGGCTCCTCCTCAGTGGCCTCCCTTGGAGTCCCTCTTGTATACCACGAATTTTTCTTTGTTCTTTCTAATACACTATACCCAGTTTGTTTCCCACTGCTATGTCTTTTGACTACACACTTCAGTGTCTTCAGGACAGGGGTCAGAAAAAAAGAAAGAGTTACGGCATGTTTGACACTGTATTCTGGTCTGGATGTTTGTGTCTCCAAAAGTTTATGGAAATATGTTGAAACATATTCACCAGTGTGGTAATATTTAGAAGTTGGGACTTTGGGATATAGTTAGGGCTAGTGTGAAGCCTTCTTTCCTTCAAAAGAAGAGGCCCCCTTGTTCTCCTTTGCCTCTTCTTGCCGTGTGAGCATACAAACAATGAAAACCCTTCTTTTGTGAACTAGAATAGGATAGGAGCCTTCATCAGACACTAAATTCTCTAGAACCTTGATTTTGGACCTTCTAGCATTCAAACCTTTGAATACATCTTTCCTATTATTTATATTGTGATAGCAGCTAGATTGAGGCACCCTCTAAACTATTTTGAGAGTAATAATTCAGTTCATGAGGTGAGTAATATGTTATTGTCTATGAATATTATTATTTTTTCTTTGTGTCAGATGCTTGGCTATTTCAGGCATTCACTTTCTTGTGGATTTAATGTCAAAGGGATAAAAATCAAGCTAAAAAGTTTACTAAAAATAATTAGTAGGAAATTCTCCTTTTTTCTATATATAGTAACTGTGCCTCAAGGAGTTTAAATTCATGCACATCAGATGAGAAAATGCTTCAGGGAGAAATGGTCAAGAAAGAGGAACAGATAAAAACCACCCTCTGGACAGAATTGCTATGCAAATGGACCCAAAGTAGTGCAGAGAAGAATCCTGTGCAAGCACAGAAGCCTTTAGGCATTCTGCAACTAATTATCTTCAGCCAGGAATCCACTATGCACTTTTGTTTTGTTCAGTTTTTCTACCCTTTAAATTGTACTTTCCCTGATCTTGTAATCCATGATTGAGAAAACATACTGGTGAAAAGTTCAGAGTTTTGCTTCTATGTACCTGTTTTAACTTGCCCCAATTCTTCCTCACATCCCTTTCCCCAAATCTTGGATACCCTACTATAGAAAAGTATTTGTATTCTTTTTTCACCTTTAACCTTCTGGAATATTTTTGAAATAACAAAAGCACAATGCCAGCTTTTATGGGATATCTGAGGAGGGCCGAACACTTGTCAATCATTATCTCAGTTCTTGCTTCATAGCGTAGAGGCACCCTTAAGACTTGAGGGACAATGTGGCTCCCATGAGATGATTGTTCCTGCTGGGAAGCGGGGACTTCCTCTCTTCTGTGATGAGTAAACCCACCTGCTTGGAAGGAGGAGATATTACCATGAGGTGGTCTGTGAGTCTCTGCTGTTTTCTGGAATCTGAGGTGACTGGAAGTTTGGAGACATGCAGGCATCGGTCCATACATTCTGGAACTGGATATTGTACAGCCTGGAAATTGGATGTCTCTGTAAACCACGAAAATTAATTTAGTTACTCTTATCTTATTATCTTCAGTACTGAAGGGGAATGAGATAAAGTAGGTTAAATTAAGGGCTAAGAAACCTTGCAATATTGATCCTCCTTCAGTGATTCTATACTTAAATGGAAGCTAAGCAGAGGTTTGACTCACAGTGTTAACATACGGGAGGCAAAAATTGAGTTTCCTTTCCACCTATCATTATTTCTTCTATACTTTCTCACAAAAATGTATTTAACATGTTTCTAGTGGTAGGCAGTTAAGTTTTTTCCAGGATTCAGTTATTGTGAAAACAAATGTGATGAGAAAATTTTACACTTTTTTTTTTTTTTTGCATTTTTGTTACTTTGTTTTGTTTTGTTTCTTGGTGTTATGTATTGAGCTCAGGTTCTTTTCACTGAGCTACATCCCAGCTTGTTTGTTGGTTTATTTGTTTGTTTGTACAGACATAGGGTCTTGATAAATTGCTAAATTGCCCAGGATTGCCTGGAATTTGCAATCTTCTTGCCTCAACTTCCCAAGAGTGCTGGGCTTACAGGTGTGCACTACCACACTAGTTAAATATGTATTTTTAATCCTGTCCATTTCTATCCATACCTGCTGTGATGAGGGTCTAATATCTGCAGAGTACTTATCATGTCCATCTACTCTCTTTATCTATCCATCTACCTATCTATCTATCACATATATCCACATATATATGAATATATGTGGCTGGTTTCCAGTTTACACTCTCCTACTCCCATTTGTCCTTACCATCACAAACATGAGGTATTATTGAATATTTGCTCTTACAAAATTGACAAATGAAATCAATGTCCCTTTTTTATTTGTTTGTTTCTTGAACAGTGTCTCACTATGTAGTTGTCTAGGACTTGACCTCACTATATATCCTGGGCTGGCCTCACACTCAAAGCAATCCTCTCGCCTCAGCCTCCTGAGTTCTAAAATAACTGACATGCACTGTCTTAATTTCTCCATGCACTTCTAAATTGTGTTCATCTTACTTTGAGGAACTTAAATACTTTCCTCTATATTTCATGGATATGTCTATATTTGGAGCTTAATTCTTAATATTATATTCTTTTTTATGTGTTTTAAATTAGTTCATAAAGTTCTTTCTATACTAGAGATGCAAGTCCTTTAGCTAGAGTAACATTTTATTTTGATATCTACATTTACATCCGAATATATCTAACAGGTAACACTAATCTAGAAGTAATTAATATTAGTCTATCTTTGCAGATTGCATAGACTATGAGTAAGTATTTCAACATATATTATAGATTTAAACTTGATTTTGACTCTGTAAAAGGAAACAGTTTTCCATGTTAAGAGTAATTAAAGTACCTAGCTTGGTAATATAGCTCAATGTTCTAACCGTTTTTTCCTGTCCTTTGAATTTTCCCCACACTAAACATATAAAGTATCTCTCATTTTCATGTAGTCTTTTATGTTTATTCATTTATTTATTTTTGCAGTACCAGGGATCAAACTTAGGACCTTATGCTTACAAGGCAGGTGCAATGCCACTGAGCTAAATCCCCAGCCCCTATGTTTATTAAAGTAGATTAAACATAAAAGAGATAAAAATTTAAGTATATGATAAATTGATAAATATACATAGATTTAAAACTTTCTCTACCATTATTCTGTCTACTTATGTGCTAGTAAATCAGAGTTTAAGTCTTTATTGTATGTAGTTTGTTGTATTATATTCTAAGATTTTTACTTTTTTTACTTTGTGATAACAATTGAGTATTAATCACTTTTTATTTTTATTTTTGAGCCAGTAACTCTCTGTATTTCAAGCTTGACTTGAACTCACTACATAGCCCATGCTAGCCTCAAACTTGAAGGAATCCTCCTGACTCAGCCTCTTGAGTGTTGGAATTTTAGGCATGCACCATCAAACCCAGTTCTAGTTATACAATGATATTTTAGAGATCCATATACTTTTATCTTATAGAATCAAATTATCATTTGATGAGTATAAGTGGCCAATTAAAAGGAATATTTGCCAAATTTAATTTTGGTTTTTTTCTGATTTTGATACAAGAAAGTATCTTTGTTCTTGTTGCTTGTGGTCATAATAGTTGATTTTCAGCAGTGGACAAAAATACTAATTTTAGTAATTTCAGGAACAAATTTCATTTCAAGTTGCAGAAATATTTGAAATCTAAGGTTGTTGATTCTAGTAATTATATTAATCAAGTTTCATTTAAAAATCTCAATTTAATGAACCTAAATATCACTGCACTTTTGAATTCAAAAATAAGACACAATCTCTACTAATATTAATTATTACTAATATTTGAAAAGGAATTATATTGAATATCAGTCAATATCACTTAATATTTATTTACTGATATTAAGAGATTATGAAAAACAAGTTCAAATACTTTCTGAGATTATACAGTCTTGGTTTCTGATTGCATATTAATTGTACAGTGCAGTGTGACTTATGTTTTTAAAAAGCCATTTTGAAAAGTTGTATGTAGATATGGAGCCAGGGTTAACTAATATTAGTGTAGAGGTGTTGGCCACAGATATGTATGAGATGGATACCCAGAGGAAAGGGACATTTGGAGCCACACACCCAAAACCTTCCAGAGATTAAAAGATAACAGCCAGGGATTTAGCTAAGTGGTTCTGCTGCCTGCCTCGCAAGTGCAAGGTCCCGAGTTCCATCCCTGGTACCAAAAAAAAAAAAAAAAAAAGATATCCTACTGGGCCACAAGTCCAAGGGGGACCAAGTTACTGACTTGAGGAATGAACGATCTGGCCTTGTTCTCCTTATACTCCTATTTATCATTTAAATTGGTCCCAAGACCAGTCATGTAACAGACCACCCTGACTTTCCTGTTCTTCTCAGTCCCCTACATGAGTTCCTGGACAGGGAGGAACTTTTCTTTCATGTTTGTTTTCTGGTGCTATCCAAAAAAGACCACAGAGGCTTCACTTCGGGGCTATATTTGTGGCTTTCTCATGCTAAGGGGTCTTGGTTAATGGGAGCCCCTCTGGCCTTCCTGGTGTATGAATTAGACATTGACTTAGAGTAATCTTTGAATAATCTTTCATTCTTTTCCACTTTCCCACAGTCGTGAACTGGGACATATTAGTTTATATTTATACATTGCATAGCACAGTGATAAGCTTTTCAAAATCTCTTAAACATTCTAATTTGACTGTGACCCTGTGAAAACAGGACTTATGTCCATGGGTGGGGAATATTGAAAATAAAACTAGTAAGTAAAACAGCACCTCTCTACATGAGGAGTTAAGATTTTAATCACTGTTTTATACATTTCAATCTTGTACTCTCTCCAGTGCACACCTCCTGAAAGTATATATTCTTTTTTAAATTTCTTTTTAACCTAGATGATTTAAAACTTACCCAGGTTCATTTGTGTATTCATAAATTGAACTTCGCAGTTTTTGACACAAAGTTAGATTAATAATTTCTAGTATACTTAGTCTGCCTCACAAAGGGGAGTGAATTCTGTACCACTTTAAAAAGTATCTTAGCAAATGAAGGTTTTTATAGGAATATAGTGTGGTAGCATAGAAGAAATAAACTAGAATGGAGACAAAGGAACTCATAACTAAAACAATTATACTTTTAAGAAAACTACAATTTCCATGACTAAGCAAAGTTCCTCAATATAATCCACACCAATACTCCCTTGATTTAATTTATTAAGCTCCTTTCCTCCCAGACTCATCACACTCAAAATTTCCTCAGGAGTACTGAAGTCCATGTATGAACTTATTTGAGAAAGTAAGGAGAAATTACCTTATCGTAAGATAAAGGAAAGGATTAAAGGATTAAGAGAATTCAGACTGCTGAAATTATCCATTAAAAAAAAAAAAGAACAAAACCTGGGTTTATACCTGTCACATGGGCCAGTAGCCTTGTGAGAGGTGAGCCTCATTTTCCTGGAGGCTCCACCCTTTTAAGAGAAGAATACGTATTAATAGTTCCAGGAAATAAGGTGTTGCTCTCTTCTGAGGGTCTATACTTTGTTTCTTTGAGTGTGTACCTTTTAATTTCTGCCTAACGACAATCTTCCTGCCTCTTACTAGTCTTAAAACTTCCTTTTCTGCAATGAGAATCAGTGAACCTGAGATCCTGTTCTAGATTAAGGTGAGTTAAATTTCTTATCTAAGCTTTAGGAACATCCTCAGACCTTTGACTGGTGACATTTTGAGCTAGGTTTTGATTGTATTTTTATTTTAGGTACCTATTTAATAAATAGTAATATGTAAAATTTCCAGAATGTGTAAACTTTTAACTGCTCTGCTCAGAGAATAATACCTATAAACATCTAGATGTCTTTCCATTTATATTTAAGCTATAGTCTTCAGCACAGATGTGAATAAATAGTTCATTTTAGATGTTGATAAATTGTATATATATATTGAATATAAAATTTTTATTAATTTAGTGTACAAGTAGGTTATATATAAAATTTAATGAATATAAAAAGATACTCTGAAAAGTAGTATCTGCCTCCTAATCTTGTTCTAGTAATCACTAATCAGTTATGTATGTTTCTTAAAAATTTTTAATAAGTAGATATGTATTATTTTCTTAAAAAGAAAAATAATAATATTCCATGCACATAGGTTTCACTTTTAATGCTACATTTAAAAATAAGTAAGGAAAAAAGGAACCATATCATTACAGGGAATCAAGTATATGTTTTAAAGATTATTATATGTCATTGTATTGAAGTACCATAAATAGCTAAACACATGCTTATTGCTAAAAATTTCTAATAAATAAATAAGTAATAACATGTAGTATATACAACATTTTGCACATATTTATATATTTGTGGAATAAATTCTTGGAAGTATAAATGATAGATATTCCCAATTGCCTCAACAGGGTTTTGTGTCAGGTTATTTTATATTGTTTTATTTTTTTTGGTAATGGGAATCGAACTCAGGGCCTCATGCTTGCCAAGCATGTGCTGTACCACTGAACTACATCCCTGACTGTGTTTCAGGTCATTTTTATTCAATGATACATTTAAGTTTTCATTTGTCCACAGCCTAGACTTAAAGGATATAATAAAGCTTTTAGCATTTTTCAAAGAATATATATATAGTATGAATATAATATATAATACAGGAATATGAAACTGAAAGTGTAAATAAAGGTTAAAATGATTAAAATGAATAATTGATAATTTGAAATAGGAAGAAAAGTCCAAAGGGGTAGGGGTGATGGAAGGGAAAGAGGAAAGGAAAGAAGGGAAAGGAAAAATTATGAGAAAAGAAAAAAAAAGTGGAAATGAAAACTATGTTAATAGGGAAGGGTGGAGGGGGTGAAGGGCGCACAGGTAATGGGGAAAAAATAAGAACCAAGATACATCATGTACAGGTACAAGCACCCAATGACAAATGTAAACGTATTGTATACCTAAAATGTACCAATAAAAGAACTTAAGAATTAAAAAAAAAGAGATGGGGGGGTGTTTGTTTGTTACTAATGTGAGATATTCTAAAATTTCTTTTATTTTCTTTATTTCTTGGCCATGGCCCCCAGAAAATGTCCCATAGAAACATCGACAGTACACATCCTTGTCTTGATTCCAGTCTTAGAGGAAATGCCTTCAGCTTTTCACCATTAAATATAAGGTTTAGAAAAGATAATATAACTAATTAATGCCAAATCATTTGATTAAAACATAGAAACACGAAACTATTCTATTAGTAATAAAATGAAAAGCATAATATATAATGCACCATCATCAAAAGAACATAAAAATCTTATCTAAAACTTTATGCCTATCAAACAGCAACCTCAGTAGAGTGGCTAATGTCCTCAATAAACACAAACTATTGATACTGATAGAGCAGGAAATAGCAAAAATCTACTTGAATGCTCCTTTTGCAGAAAAATGTCAATACCTAAATAGTCTTGGCCATATCTTTAAGTGCTTAAAGAACAAACCTCTCAACTCAAATTCTATATTAAGTAGAAATGTCTTTCACTAATGACATTGAAATTAAAAGGCTTTTACATAAAAGAAAATTAGGTGAAATATTCCCCCTACACCCATAAGATAGAAGTTCTTCAGGCTGAAAGGAAATGATATTAAATGGATACTAAGAAATTCAGAGAGAGGGAAGAGCATCCAAAATGCTAAAATTATGGTTCACTATAAACGAGCGTATTTTCTTTACAATTTCTTTGAAGTATCTCACTAGTTACAAAGTAAAAATGATAATAATATTGGCATCTGGTATTTATTTAATACAGATAACAAATATAGTACAAGAAATGTGGAGATGCATGGGCTTAGGCTGTTGTAAGATTTCTCCATTCAATGTGAAATGTTATAATTCAAATTCTAAATAGTTTTTGAAAAGTAAAGGATAACACATCAAAACATAATGCAAAAGAGGTTAATGAAAGCAAATAGTTGGGTATATGGTCTTAAAGATATTCAAATATTTGAAAATAAAATACTGGGAAGTAGAAAATCTAAATAGATCAATATCAATTGAAGAAATTGCATATACAAATTAAAAATCTTCCAGAGAAAACTTTGAGTTTGGATGGCTTCATTTGTGAATTCCATCAAATATTTAGACAAAATTTTTGTTAATTTTTACATCCATACCTTAAGGAAAATAAAATCATCAGAATTTTAAAAATCTACTCTTCAAAGATACAAATAAAATGAATAGCAGCTGGTTATTTTAAAATATTCATATATAGATTATATAAAATAAGTGGTATGACTACATGAGGTATAAAAATATAGTGAATATTTAAATTTTAAAAGAATTATTACAGTAAAAGATACATTGGCATTAATCCTCCTCAAAATATTCCTCCTTTCTTCAAACACTCTTGCCATCATTCTTGCCATTTTCTGAAGCACTTCTGGAAGTCTTCTTGCCTGAGTGTCTAGTTGTGCTATTCTGGCTGCCTTCATAATCTGGATCAATTAACAATGTTCATCTTTCATGTTTATTTTGACTTTTCGGAAGAGCCAGAAGTTGTAGGGTGCCAAATCTGATGAATAAGGTGGAGGAGGGCACACTGTAGTGTTTCTATAAGCTGCCTTTCTGTTGCATGGGACTAGGCAGCAGCATTCTCTATATTTTTTATCAGGGCTCATGAAGATGCTCAGCCTATGGCCGCCTGGAAGAAGAGCAACAGAGGGGTGGAGCCAGAGAAAGAATACACCCAGCTTTCATGTCACACCCCCAGTGACCCGCCCCTCCATTGGGGTCAACCTTCCAATAGCACATGACTGCATCAATGATTCAATCCACAAATGAGTATAGCAGCTCTATAATCCAAGCATCTTTCACATGAGACATTGGAGAGACATTTTAGGTCCAAAACATAACCAATGATATGTATTCTTTCCTTGACAATTTACCTCCTCTCATTCTACAATAAAATCGTATAATAAAATCATATCAACTAACAGATTCTATTAGTGGGACTCGATGTAAACAATTTTAGGGCCACAGAATTGCCATACTTTTTATCTGTAGGACTCCAGTAGGTTTTGAGGATTTAGGGACTATGCTCTCTTCACACAAGGAGATGTTCAATACTAGTAGCCCTGAGTAAGCAGCCACCTGCAAAGCCTGCCTCTGAGCTGTCTATTGGATAAATCCCAATGGGTTGTTTTTGTCGCTCTTTGAAATGACACATCAAAAACCACCACCAGAGTACCATGGGAGTATCACATGGCAGGTTCTGTCCTGGATCGTAGACTCTTGCTAGAACATGTGTGTGAGGTGGCCAGTCTAGGTTCTGGAAAGTTGGCATGCATAAGGCCCTGATTTTGGAAGCATGGGAAGAAAAGAAAAGTATTGTACTGCAAACATTAGGAGAAAACTGTGGTATTTCTTATCTATTTCATTTCCTTTCTGTCTTTCCTTGATATTTCCACTTGAAATGTTATCCCGAGACCTCAAGGTGGAGCTACTACCACATAGTTTCTTACTGTCTTTGCAAACAAAAATACCTTGTCCTCAGAGAGAGAGATTCTTCTTTTAT
Source organism: Heterocephalus glaber (assembly GCF_000247695.1). The sequence continues at coordinate 2,623,518 of NW_004624843.1, read as the reverse complement.
AGTTACTTTTTCAAAGACTCTGTGGGGTAGTGGTCAGTAATTCCCACAGAACACCTTTTCTTCCGTGCTTAGTTAGTCTTTTTATTTCTTCTCTTTGAAAATTTTATGAAATGACAGTTACTGGTGGTCTTTAGGTGAGAAACTTTGCTATTATTTATACTATTTTAATCCTTTTTAAAGACATGCTGACATGAGACATGAAATTATTCTTAAGAGTCCATTAATGTCTTTCAACCCACAGTTTAAAAACAAGCTCTAAAGTCATGCTACTCAATATTGTAACTAGTAATCAGATGTGGCTACTTAAATTTAAACAATTTTAAATTAATTAAAAATCTATTTACATATTTGCACTGTGTACACTGAAGTATCCAGTAATGTACTTTAATTCCTCACAGGTTGGAGTTTTCCATGTTTGATAGTCCAAGTATAATACATTCTACCCTCACAATAACTTCTATTAGAGAGTACTTCTCTGAGCTAACTACAATTCTCCTCACTTTTGAAGAATAAGAAAGATTGCATTGATTTTAATGATACTTCAAGCAGAATCATTCTTAATCATTCTTAATTTGTTTCCTTTCTTCAGTACTGTAACACTGAAATTTTTGTTGTTGATGAGTTTTAAGGTTTCCCTCTTATTTTTGATGTTGATGTATACATACAACTGCGAATAGAGGAACATTTTGAACAGTAGATGCCAGAGCCCCTGTCTGAGGACTTCTCTTTAATTCCACAGGGCAGGATTATGGGCTCAGTGAATACTATGTAGGGTAAAATGTTGCCTGAAATGCTCAAATGTATCAAGTCTCAATGGTAAAACTTCAACACATACATTTTTAAAGTAGTGTGGGCTGAAAATTATTTTTTACAAGTTCTAAGTAATTTTTATTGGCTCTATTTTTGCCACCCGAGATAAGTTTTATTTACATAACAGTATATGAAAGTAATCTTATTCATTTATAAAAAATTATTTTTATTAGTACATACATGTTTGCATGATTCATATTCATTGTGAAGAATTGGTACATTTACATAACACATCTCAATTTTTTTCTCTTTACAATCTACCCTCTTCTTAAAATTTATTTTGCAGCATTGCATTTGTTTATTTTATAAAATATTATCAAGTTATTATCACAAATACAGATTAACAGGCAGACTAACAAACCAAAAATATTTAAAGCACATAATCCAATTATATTAAATCAAGATGCACTTTTAGATATATTGGCCATGAGATTATTACAATAACTTTTTTCTCTTATTTTCTACTATCTGTCTTTTATTTTGCACTTCATTTATATATTGAGTATCTCATATAAGAGAAAGCATGAGATTCTTAAACTTGTATGAATTATTTACTTTACTTAATATTATGATCTCAAGGTGCACCCATTTTCTACAAATGATTCAAGTTAATCCTTCTTTATACCAAAGAAATACTCCATTAAAATAAATACCACATTTTCTTTTTCCATTTATCTGTTGGTGGACAGGTAGGCTGCTTCCAAGATTTAACTGTTATGAATTGTGCTGCTATAAACCTGAGTATGCATATATAACAGTAATATGATGTCTTTAAGTCTTTTTGAAAGACACCTAGAAGGGGAATAGCTAGGTTAAGTGGAATTTCTAGTTTTAGTTTTTTGAGGAACTGTCATATTGATTTCTATAGTTGTACCAATTTACATTTCTCCTTTTTCCCTGTACCCTCTCCAGAACTTGTTACTGTTTGATTTCTTGATGATGGTCATTCTTTCTAGAGTGAGATGGAATCTCAATGTTGTTTTAATTTGTATTTCTTGAATGGCCAATGATGTTGAACATTTTTTCATGTATTTATTGGCTATTTTACTTCATCTGCAAGGTGTCTATCATTTTTTGCCCATTTTTTGATTGGGGCTTAAATTTGGGGGTCTAATTTGAGTTGTTTATGTATTCCAGATATTAGTCCTTTGAGGAGTAGCTGGTAAAAATATTTTTTCTCATTCTGTAGGTTGTCTCTTCACTTTGTTGGTGGTTTCCTTTGCTGTGCAGAGCTTTTTAATTTGATGTGATCCCAGTTGCTGATTCTTGGTATTATTTCTTGTGCAGCTGGGTTTCTGTTCAGAAAGTGGTTGACTATGTCTGTGTCTTCAACTGTTTCACCTATTTTGTCTTCCAGAAGATTTAGTGTTTCTGTTTTAATATTTAGATCTTTGACACATTTTGATTTTAGTTTTGTAAATGGTAAAAGATATAAGTCTAGTTTCAATCTTTGGTGTGTGGATAGCCAGTTTTCCCAGCACCATTTTTTTAAAGAGACTATATTTTCTCCAGTGAAGCGATTTGGCCCCTTTGTTAAAGATGAGGTAGCTGAGTGTTCCTAGAATTGTTTCTGGATCCTCTATTCTGTTCCATTGATCCACAAATCTGGCTTTTTTGCTAATATCATGCTAAATATGAATTTTAGAATTGCTTTCTTTAGTTCTGTGAGTAATGCAGTTGGCATTTTGATTGGGATTGCATTAAGCCTGTATAACAGTTTTTGAAGTATGGCCGTTCTCACTGCATTTGTTCTGCTATCCAGGAGCAGGAGACATCTTTTGATTTTCTGATATTCTGTTCAATCTCCTTTTTCACAGTACTGTAATGTTCATTGTAGAGGTCATTCACTTCTTTGGTTACGTTAACGCCTATGTATTTCATTTTTCTTGATGCTACTGCGAAAGACATTGTTTCCCCAATTTCTTTCTCAGTGAGTTTATTATTGGTGTCCAGGAACATTACTGAGTTTTGAGTGTTGACTTTGTATCCTTCTATACTACTGAATTTGGTTATTAATTCTAGGAGTCTTTTGGTGGTGTTTTTGAAGTTTTCTATGTAGAGGATCATGTCATAATGATAACTTATATTTTTAACTTCTTTCTTTTCTATCTATATCCCTTTTATTTCTGAAGGTAATTTTAAAACCTTAAAGTTTTGTGCAACTATTCCTATAAGGAGACAAGTCTCATTCCTTCCTTAAAGGGATGAAACTTCTGTTTTCCTAGAGGGTAATGAATGGGGGAAAGAATATTGGTTTCTTTCACTTTACTTCTTTTCCATTTCTCTCTGTAGGAGGGGGAATGACTTTTTTGTCTGGTGACACTGAGAAAAATCAGCTTTTATGTCTCGGCCACTTGGAGATCTTCTCTCACTTTGTGGGAGGCTGGACTCTCAGGGCACAGCTTTTCCTTGCTGACCATGCCATCCTATCAGCCATAGCAGGGCACCTAACTGTGACTATTGTCACTCCACATTCTCCAATCCAGCCTTATCCGCAATTGGAGTGAGAGTTTGCTTCTCACCCAGTTCAAAAGTCAGGAATTTGACCTTCTCAAGTCCTGACTTACTAGTGTAATAGCCAGGAAACTAAGCCAGGTAACTTTCTTGGAAGCCAGCATGATCAGCACCACACTGTCTACTTTACATCTATCTGGCCCTATGTACATGTGCATGTACACACACACACACACACGCAGCACTTTGACAAACCACTGCTTTCTAGAATCAATGTCCCTCCTTTCCTTTTTCTACTCGAAGTGGAAAAATGAAGATGTTTGCCACTTGTCAGGCCTTCAGAGACTTGGTGGTTTGCCGTCTTGCTCTGTAGCATTTTCCCCTGTTATTTGTTGAAGATACAGTAGCAATAAAAAACAACACAAAACAAACAAAAGCGGACAAAGGCTGCTCAGTAGCTAAAACTGCCACCTGTCGGCCTAGAATCCTTTATATTGAAATGGCCTCCAAAGGCTCTGTAGTCACGGTTTTTTGTTTATATGGAAGTTGATCTGTGAGATTGGTGTACTGATTACTGTGAGTAGGGTGAGGTAGACACAGAGAAGTGAGAGCACTGGAAACAGCAAGTGCAGGATCAACGAGCCCGTTAGTCACACAAAACAACAGTGTAGAGCAGCACTGGGTTTAAGATGAAAGAGGCACCCACAGTCTCAAGCTGCTGGCCAACTGTCCAGCCCGCACTTCTGCCGATGAAATGTCTAGAGGTTCTTACCAGTCATAAAGTGGTGATAATGGGTGGTAATAGAGGCACATGACAGAGTAAGGAGGGGCATCCTGTAACTAGGGTGTGATGAACAAGGGAGGGCTGGGAGAAGGCAGCAAGGGGAAGATTGGAACAGAGGGTATGGTTCACCTGTCTGCTGTGTACTAAACAGCCAGCACAATATCACTCATTTGAAGGGCATTCCTGTAGGAAATGCTGGGACAGATCTATTTCATAACTATATGCCCCTAGTGGAGCCCAGTCTTGTTCCGATTGTACTGTGGCTACATGGAGAGAAAAGACTGAGAAGCTAACCCTCCTTCTCTCTGGTGGCCTAAATAAATGTAACTTCAGCAGAGTCATGGACACAAAGCAGGTTTGGAACACTCTCAGAGGCCCATTGTCATGAGCAGCACCCAATTTCATCCCTCTGTGTGCCCACTTTCAGAAATGGGCTTCAGTTTCTTCACATGTGAGAGGCATGAGGCCTCTAGGACACAGAAACACCTCTGAAGTAGAAGAAGAAGACCAAACCAGCGACATTAAACCTTTCTGTGAAACTCACATTTGAAGAAATTTACACATACAGCCAAGTTTCTCCAAAAGAGTATGTCTATGGTGTGGAAATAATTCAGAATCAGTCTCTGAACCTGTTGTTTTAAAGATGTTGGTGATTTTGCTTACAGAGAAGACTCATGAGGGATGAAAGTATTGGCTCTGAATATCTGCAAAACTGACATTTGAAAAGGGAGCCTAGATTCGTCCTTTGTGGTCATGGCAGGTGAATTAATACTTGTGGAGGAAATTATAAAGAATTAACCCACAGGTTAGTGTTGGGAAGGATTTTTTTCCTGCTCCCTTTTGGCCACAATCTTTTTTAAAAAATTAATTAAGTTTATCAGTACATTTCAGGTATGCATAATGATAACATTCATGGTAGGGAATTTGTATCTGTACATGATACATCTCGCTTCTTTTTTCTCCCATTCCCCTACCCTCTCTTCAACCCCTCTTCCCTTCCTTATTTACAAAAAGTGTTATTTCCATTTATTCCTTCTTTTCTCATTTTTTCTTTTCCCTTCCTTCCTTTGCCTCACCACCTTCCCTAGATCCCCCTCCCATTTTAACATTTTATTCCTATTTCACAATATCTATTATACATTTTGGTCCATATTTATACTTTTGATAACTCATACCAGGGAAACAATGCAGTATTTACATATGTGTGTCTGATCATTTCTCTTAGGAGTATGGTCTCAAGGTGCATCCATTTACCTAGAAATGTCTCAAGTTTACCTTCTTTATGGAAGAGTAGTTCTCCATTGCACAAAAAACCACATCTTCTTTATCTATTCATTGGTTGATGGGCATTTGGGCTGTTTCCAAGATTCAGCTATTACAAACTGTGCCACTATAAACATGGGTGTGCATATATCACTGTGGTGTGATGCTTTTAATTCTTTCAGGAAGACACCAAGAAGGGGAATAGCTGGGTTGAATGGAACCTCTAGTTTTAGCTTTTTGAGGAATCTCCACACTGATTTCCACAGGATTGCACCAGTCTACACTCCCACCAACAGTGGAGAAGTGTTCCTTTTTCCCCCCACCCCCCCACCAATATTTATTGTTGGTTGATTTCTTGATAACAGCCATTCTGTCTGGAGTGAGGTGGAATCTCAGGGTTGTTTTAATTTGCATCTCTTGAATGACCAGTGATGTTGAACATTTTTATATATTTATTTGCCATCTCTACATCTTCATCTGAGAAATGTCTACAGAAAATTGGAATAGATGGTCTTTATCTTAATCTGATAAAAGCCATCTATGTCAAACCAACAGCCAACATCATACTAAACAGACAAAAACTGCAAGTTTTCACTCTAAAATGAAGAACAAGACAAAGATATTCACTGTCACCACTCTTATTCAATTTAGTTCTGGAAACATTAGCCAGAGCAATTAGACAAGAGAAAGAAAAAAAGGAATAGGGATAGGAAAGGAAAAAGTTAAATTATCATTATTTGCAGATGACATGATACTCTGCATAGAAGATTCCAAGAACTCCATCAAAAGACTTCCAGGTTTAATAACTACATTCAGTAGCATAGCTGGATACAAAGTAAACACTCAAATATCAATAGCCATCCTGTAAATGACTCACTGAGAGAGAAATTAGGGAAACTACACCTTTCACAATAGCATCCAAAAAAATGAAATACCTAGGAATCAGTCTAGCAAAGGAAGAAAAAGACCTCTACACTGAAAACTACAGTACTCTGAAAAAGGAGATCAAAGAGAATATCAGAAAATGAAAAGACATCCATTGTTCTTGGGTAGGAAGAACCAATACAGTGAAAATGGCCATACGTCCAAAACTGCTATATAGATTCAGTGCAATCCCGATCAAAATTCCAACAGCATATCTCATATAATTGGGGAGGATTTTTTAATAGCTAATTCTAGTCGCTTTGGAGCAGCTTTTAGCATTGGCAAACATCATTACAACCTTGACACTCAGTCTTTAGATTTTCACTTTTTAGCTCTTTCTACAAATTGTTTAGGTCATTGATCACAATGACCTATGCACAGAACAGTCTGATTTTTATAACTTCGCATGAAACATCATACAATTAAAAGCTATAATTCACTCAAGTTGATCAAGCGGAAAACTGACATCAAGTATTATTTTTTTAACACTAAGTTCAGATTCGGGTACCAGACTGGTGGTCTTCTAGTGTACAACAGAAAAAAATCAGAGTACTTAGAAGGCCTGAAGTTCTTTTTATTTAGCCCATCTTCCTGGAGTGATAGTTCTTTTACCTGAGACCTGAAACAACCTTTCCATTGAAAGACCGAATCTAGGACACCATTTAATAAAAGGTGAACATTGAGTAATTGTTAAAACCATGTTTATTAAGGTTCTCCCTGAGAGTGAATATGTATTTTCAAATGTTAATGAATTCAACATCTTATGAATCCTGACAGGAAAAATAGTCAGTACCCGACCAGAGATTTTACTATAAGAAATGCTGGAAAGAATTCATTTTATAATTATCAGTTTTGGGGGTAGAATTCTGTGCATCCCTCACATTGTGAACATTTTTAATACCAACCCCATGTGAGGGTGTCCAGATGCTTTCCAAAATAGCACTGGTAATTCTGCAGCCCAGAAGGTGGCCAGTATTCCTCTTCTTGTGCCCTTAGGGTTACCAAACCTTATCAGATGCCAGCTGAAGATCTTGAAGAAAACTGCTGGGCTCTTTATCTTTACAGCAAGAAACATCACAATCTACAGTAGCAGAGATTTTTAACAAGTGTCTGATTTCTTGTTCAGATATCCAGTACAACAGCCCCCTCTTTTCTGTGGTTTTGCTTTCTGTGCCTTCACTTATCAACTGTGATCTAGAATTATTACACGGAAAATTCCAGAAATAAATAATTTATAAATGTTATTTTCTTAGTTTTACTTTTAATTGATACATTTGAGATCTCACATGCTTCTGAGTCATGTGATAAAACTGTTGTCCTGCTTCATCCCGTTTAGGACATGGATTTTCTCTTTAGGACATATTTTTCTCTATACTGTATTCAGTGGTCCCCAACCACTGGGCCACTACTAAGTACTAAGCCACATAGCACGAGGGGAGGGGAAGACAAGCCAGCAGAGCCTTGTCTACATATACAGCTGCGCCCCATCACTCAAGTTACCACCTCAGCTTTGTCTCCTCTCCTGTCAGATCAGCAGTGGCATAGATTTTCATAGGAGCACAAACCCTCCTGTAAGCTGTGCATGGGAAGGATTGGGGTTGCAGCTCCTTATGAGGGTCTAATGTAATACTAATAATAGAAATAAAATTTACAATGCAGTGATAATAAAAATACAATGCACAATAAATGTAATGTGCTTGAATCATCCTGAAACCATCCCCTTCCCCTACAGGAGAAAAATTGTCTTCCACGAAACCAGTCTTTGAGGGCCCTGATGCATATGCTAGCTTCCCATAAGACACTTAGCAGCCATCTCGGTGTTCAGATGACTGTCTTGGTGCCGCAGTGCCATGTTCAGGTGACTCTTGGGTAGTTGGCCTCACCCAACGATCAGGATGTCACTACCATGCCTTCATCTCACCGGAGCAAGCCCCAGTTCCTCTCAAGTCATCACAAGAAAGGAAAGACCAGTACAAGAAAAGATTTGGAAAGAAAGAACGTATTCCCATAACTTTTACTATATCATATCACTGCAATTGTTCCATTTTATTATTAGTTATGGTTGTTCATCGCTTACTGCTCCTAGTTTAGAAATTAAACATTAACACAGGTGTGTATTTAGAGGGGAAAACGTAATAGCGTGTTCCTTCTGACTTGTGGGAGACATAATCCAAGACCTCCAGCAGAAGCCAGAAATCCTGAAATCATGGATAGTACTTAACCCTATATACTTTGTTTTTGCCTATGCCTACACACACACACATATCTATATAATAGTTTAATTTATAAATGAGGTATAAGAGATTAACAGCAATCTATAATAATGAAGTTGAAAATTTGCAATAGTATACTGCTACTAAAATTGTTTGAAATCATGAATTATTTCTGGGGTTTTTCACTTAATGTTTTTGGGCCATAAATGACTAGATAAGTGAACCACAGGAAGCAAAACCACAAATGAGTAAAGAATACCGTGTAAAAAGAAACAAAGAGGACACCATTCCATTTTAAATAAGGTTGATATAGAATACTGACAAGATGGGAATGCTGGATGCAGAGACTAAGCAAAAGCCATTGTTAGGCAATTATAAAACATGAGCATGCATATGCATAGAATATGTATGTAGTTTAAGCATAGACCATTTTATGTAATATCTGCATGACACATAGGCTGGGGGTACATTTTTCATGCCTATTTTATTCAGAAATCTAATAAACTTAATAATTTTGAACCCATTTTTTTAAAAATGCCAATCGAAACAGATTTTTTTCTTTTTTTCACTTTTCAATCTCAGTGGATTCAACACTCCGCCACTCCAATCTATCTGACCTATATTCAAAATTTCAAATAATACCTACCTGGAGGAAATTTTATAAGGATAATATAAGGCAAAATTGTAAAATTCCTATTTAGTTTGACTAATGCTTACAACTTTGGCTCCATACTATAATTGCATATTGTTTTAAACATAAATCTGTATTAGGCCATCAAGATGAAAAATAATATTTTCTTTTTAAAAATGTCTGTGTAGTTTGGTTTCTGAAAATCTGTCTCTTAAAAGGTTTTTGTTTCCTCTGTATAAACCCAAAGACTGCTGTAGTTGTATGATTTATGATAATAATTTGCTCTGTGATTATATAATGCCTCATTGTACTAATGACCTCATAACTCAAAAGTAGCATATCAATTATTTTTTAAATCTTTGATTGAAAGGCTATGAGCTTAAAATTTAGAAATGTTTCAGATTTGATGAATGTAAGTGGGCACAGATTTTAGTCACCTCTAATACATTTTGTTCTAAAGCCTATTGGAATTTTCTGTGCAGTTAATTTCTTTCCATTTCCACTAACATTACAGGTTTTAAAATTTTACCTAGGAGTTGAAAATTACCTTTTCTGATTTTATAACATCAATAAAATTCATGAATATCTGATGAAGCCATAGTTCTAAGAATATCTAATGAATATAAGTAAGGATATTCTGAAAAGTGGCCTGCTATTTCAACCACTGAAATAAACTGATATTAGATTGTGATTCAGCAGTGACACAAATTAGGGTTGTTCTGGGGCAAACGGTGGGGTACAGAGAGGTCTATTTATTACCTGCAAGGTCTGTGTCCTTGTCCAATACAGAGAACTCTTCCCATTCCAGCCCTCATTAACTGTACTTATACTTCTTTCTTCCCACTACCAAGTCTACTCTCAGTGAGGAACCTACAATAAATTCCTTTCTACTGAGATTCACATATGGTAATAGATAATTGCTCAGAATTTAAAGTATTTAGCTTCAAATTCTGGAATTTTGACTCACAAGATTTTTCACTTGTATCTTTTCTGATTATGGAAAGAACTCAGAAGAGTCCTCAAAACATATTCATGAAAAAGTAAAATACAGCAAAAGATACAACACAACAAAGGTGATCCATATCTAATGACAGGTATAGTCTTTTACCACACACTTATGTAATTTGTGCATGGCATTCATCCAATCTTCTGCCAGCCCCACAACATGGCAAGCAGGTACTATGAGGTAGATGAGAAGTTCACCTCTATGAGGATTTGAGCCACAAAACATCACATGCATCACATGCATCTTCAGGCAAATGGACTTTTTAATCAGATTATATCTAAACAAGAGGCTCAAAGTGAATAATTCTTTCTACTTTAATTTTTATTAAACATCTGCTACTATTGTTGGGAATGCAAATCTAAATTGAGAACATCTATTCCAGAGAAAACCCATCAGCACCCTTATGGGGTCATAGGCAATGAGCCACTGTAATTTGTATGGGTGGGCCTGGCTCCTCTGGCTGTCACCCATAGTGCCCTTCAGTCTTTGGTGTCCCTCTATGACCATTTCCAAAGATTGGGTGATGTATCCACTTATTGGCTCTCATTCCCCTTCAAGTTTGTATGAGGACTTTTCTGGTGAGTATAAATATTTTTCACTCCACCTCTCCTTTTCCATGTCCATAATATTTTCCATAACAGTATTGTAACATGGAATGCTTGCTTGCTAATTACATCAAATAGTTTTTTCTAGAATATACTCCTTTGGCTATGCACGCTTTGGCTTTAGCATGCTTTAAAACACCTCCTACTCTTCTCCCTATTTAGTTCCTCCATTAATCTTAGAATTCCTAATACTTTTCATGTCTTTTACTTTTTCAGCCAGTATGTTGTTACCAGTAAACCAATGTACTGGCTCTAGATCAAGCCTTGAACTACTAGCAGAAAAAACACACTGACTCACCTGACTCAGTTTTCATCCTCTGCTCATTGGCCAAAGAAAGGTTTCCATCCCTATAGGATCAGATGAATCAGATTTAAGACAGGACTTAAAAAACGTAGATACTGATTATTTGTGTAATCAATGTCTCATATGGTTGTGCCTGTTACATGTTCCCTTATATATAAGTCCCGTTTAATGAAAAAAGCTTTTTCTGTATTTCCTTTTTGGGGAGTATTGTTCCCCATGACCAGACAAGCATTTCAAATCTAAAAAATGTTTATGGCTTTAGGTACAAAATGCAGTTTCAATCAAGCCCCAATAAACACCAAAACTATGTCTGAAGAGTTTAACTGTCAATTACCTTTGACAACTTTGTAGTTCAAAGTGCTACCGGTTATTGCTAGGTGGCAGTGAAGGACAAGGATGTCCAGTATGGATGTGCGGAAGTTACTGACCCTTTTATCATGTAAGCATGATCAGTTCACGTCTCAATGCATTTGATGGAGCAGTGGTTCCCCAGAGCTCCTTAAATGACCACTACTATTCAGACTCCACATGACAAGGTTTTCTTCTGTGACTTTATGAATGAAGGGTAACTCAATCCCTAAATGTGAGGAGTGATACTATAGCACCAAATTCTTTTAGTTTTGGACCTAGGAAGTAAGACACGTTGACTGGATGAAACGTTGCTTTGGCTTTAGTTAATTGATTGTTAGCAATTTCGTTATTTATCTTGGTACCATTTATAGCAGGATTAATTGTTCACACTGAAGTGGTGGTCGTGTAACTAAACAGAATTATTGTTCAGGTTTAGCTTGATTTTTATATTCAGATATTGTATCTCACACACATTAAAGCAATATAATGATGAACAATGTTTTCCAATTGCATCGAATCTAAGTCCCTTCTCTCTAAGTTATGAAGTAAACAGGAAATTTTAAGTATCCATGTAGAATAACAGTAAACATGGTGTTCAGCCCACTTAATGGAAATGGATGTTGACTTTTGTCTAAAATAGGAAGTGTAAAGAAAGAATTTGCTAAATTTATCACCTAATAGTATTTTCTTTCAGCTCGGTGCATGGCTTGAATTGCTTACTTCCTCTGGTATAGCTGATGTTATTGAAGACACCACTTTATAGCGTGCTTTGTAATTCAGTGCTAACATCCATGACCCACCAAGTATCTTCCAAGTCAGATGTGAATATTAAATGCAGAATTTGCAAGCACTAGTTCCGTTGCATCAAATATATCTACCTTTAGGACTGAAAGCTCCTTGATATCCACAGATAGTCTAGGTTTCTAATTAACTACTTGAATTGTTCTAGGTAGTTCCCATCTAGCACATTCAATTAGAACTGGATGAAAATAAATTTTCACATATCCCTTTTCCTAACAACTTGGGTAAAGAAAGGTATCTCGCTCAATCATTACATTCTTATCAATGATCTCTTCAAGGAGTAGTGATGCAACCATATCATGGAGCTTCATTTCACAAATTTTCATTCAGAGTCATCATTTTGCTTTTCACATTTCCAGACTCATGCCACTGTATTTCCATAACTTCATCATATTGGTTTTAATTTTTACTGTGAAGTTCAGTGCTGATAGTGCATTATGCACCAGCATTTAACAAACATCATAAAATTCTTTTACTGACCCTGGACAAGTTAACCCATCAAAACGTGAAGGCCCATGGGCAACTGTGGGGGCTTCTGCCAGGAGACACTGGCTACTACCTTTCAGAACTGAAGTTCTCTATTCACTTCCCATTGTCTGCTTTTAAGGGGATTATTAATTTGCTTTGGATGGTTCCTTCAGATTTTGTTAATGCACTAAGGCTAAGAGAAATGAAGTTGAGCTGTCACAGCTTCCTCCGTGCTGGAGGAGTCCGCCTAGTCTTCCAGAGTGGCCCATCCATACCTCGGGAAGCGTCCTGTCCAAATCCACCTTTGTCATCTCATCTTTATGAACAGTCTAATGCCTTCCCTTTAATTTGCCGTAACTAATATACTTCTCTTTACAACTATGTTATTCTTACACTTCTAAATAACTTGGGTCTTTTACACACCAGATAGCACTATTTTTGTACCTTCACAAACAAGACCTTGGCACATATTTTCATATACTCTTTCCCTCTCCTACCAATGCCACATTTGGAGTTTATACCATACTGGAGCAGCTCCTGTCATCGCATGTTATTTGTGTTTGTTATTATTAAGGTATCTTACACATCATAACCACCTTCATCTTGGGGACTAGGGACATACACGTATCACATCTTTCTCTTCTCCCTCCCCTCATCCTCCCCTCTCTCCACTTTCCTACACCCCTGCCATCTTCACAAAGTCTACCGCAGTAACATCTCTCTTTTCTTTGCTCTCTAATTATTTCTATTTTGGGTTTCTTATAGAAGAGAAGCTATGAAATATTTAACCTTCTGTGTGTGTTTTATCCTTTTTGTGATATATATGTGTGTATACATATATATTATATGTATACACACATATATATATACACATGTTTCTTGAGCTCCTCTTACTAAAACATCATTAGCCAATTTACTGTGGCTTATAGCCTCAACATAGTAACATTCTAATTGTGATATTCCACTTTTTATCAATATGAGGGATGAGAGGAAATTTTCTTTTCGTGCATAAAGTAGCTTGAATTTTCTTTTTAATCCAGGTTAACAAACTGGAGGTAACTCTGGGGAAATTTGCATCCACATGCATGTCAGCAAAGGTAGATACTCACTGAAGATCTCACAAACCTATGCTGTTATTATTTTTTTCAAGTTTCTTGAATTCATTAAAGCTAAGAGGATTTGTAACCAAACATCACCTCTGTTTATTGTGTTTGGAGACAATAAAATAGAAAGTATCATTAATATGTAAAACTAGTGCCATTACATTTCCTTTTAGTGATGCCTATATTTGTTCAAAGCTTGGTTAATTTCTTGATAATATGTTTCCTAATTTTTATGGACTTTTACTTGAGAGTTTCAACTTTTAAAATTATTTCCAGTCCTACTTTCCAGTCCCCATTCTTAACCAGTGTAACTCTAAGCTGCAACTTGATTCTGAGCTTGAAATTTCTCTGTAACTGGCATTTCTCTTTACCAACTATTTTGTTCCTTATCCATTTAGTTACCCCCAGATCTAGATCCCATCGGAAGCTTCTCCAGTTAAGGATTTAGAACTTAAATAACTCCACACTTGGATCAGTTCAGCAGCCAGCTTTATACTGAAAGATTTTTAGCTTTGCTATCTCATCTTTTTTCCTCTTGAATAAAGTGGCAATCATTTCACTTGAATCTGGGGCTATTTCAATAATTTTGATATTTCAACTGTAACAATTATGACATCTTGGACTATTGAAATGACTCATAAACTCCACAAAGGACATGGACATAAGGTCTAAATCAAGGCACAGGCTATGACCAGAAAAAGAGCAATCACACTCAATTCTCAAATTCCAAATTTCATTCTTAAATCACACAGGAGGATATACTTTGCTGCTGGATGATAAACTGCCAGAAAACCACACAAAATGTTTCAGACTCAAGAAAGCTAAATTTTCATCCAAGAAGAGGTGTTTTGTTTCTTTAGACGTGCAGCCCAAACCAGGGTAGATAACCACATCCAATAACAGGAGACATAAGAGAAAGCAGGTGTAAACCATCAGTGCTTACATTTCTATAAAAAATGGCTGAGCAGCTCATGCATGCTGCTTCCCTGGTGTAGCTCAGAACTCTAGTAAGGAAACATATCAGTCTTTAGATAGTTCACCTCCTTCTAGCATGGCCAAGGGTTACCACTATGGTTCCAGGCATCTGTTGGAGATAAACACCAGTTGGAAATAGACTGGCTGAGATTAACAATGTACTTACACTCCGGCCTTGTGACCTATGACAAATTTCTGAGATTCATTGTGACTGCCTATTTCCATATATAAACTAATAAAATTATGCCTGAAATTATATGATGTTATGTTTAAAGGCAACAAAACATATGAATGGCTGAATTTACTTCTGTCAAGTGGTAAATGAGTTTTAAAAATAGAAAGAGTGCTTTAGTACATATTCTGTATTTGCAAAGATCAATGGAGAAGCTGAGAAGTCCTGCTGAAAGCTGAACTTGGCACAATACCTCATCACAGATCCTAATGGAAATCAGTATGTGAGTGAAATCAGAAATTGAGAGTAGCAAGTCCAAAGAGAGATTTCTTTCCATTCTCTCCAACTTATTCATTTACTTTTCCTCATTCCTCTTAAAGGTGATTTTATTCATTTGTTGAATTTAATTCTCTGTGTGCACAGAACTTTGATTACCATAGAAGTCGGTGGAGAAAAAAGATATGTGAGTACATGGGTATTTTTCTTAAAAAAATAGTCTTTTTCTTACTAGGAAATAAGGGACACTATTCAAGCCTGCATTCAAAAGGAAGCCAAATTTGACTTTATAAGAGGTACATGTGCAGTGATGGTGTCTAGCATTCACTCCATTAAGGTGTTTGTTAGTTACGATTCATGTTAAATCATATGCATGGCCAACTAGTACTGACCAAAAAACAAAGCTTATCTAATCTGTGTCCTCCTCATACATCTCCCATTTGTCAGACAGGGCTGTCATTCTTCCTGACGCATCCATACTTACATTTAGGGGGAGACCACATGAATGTAGTGGCTTGGTTGACCTTGTGGTTCAGCCCCGCCAGGGGAAATAGTACCAATGTTCCTGCCACACCCAATACTGTCATGTGCCAAGGATAGAAGATCAGATGCAGGTAACAATGCCATAGAGTAAAAACTGGACCGCACCCAAACACTGAGAGAACTTGTTTTCAAAAGCCACTGCTATGAATCCCTTTTCTCAAATGAAAGCTAACACGGAGCCCCAGCATGTAAAACATAGAAATGGCAATGCTCTCATTAACTCAGGGGGAGGAGGCCTTGACCGTTGACTGCTCTAAGCCCAGTTCCTTAGGGATCCAGTTTAGGAAAGACTGGAACTAAAGTTGCTTGGCTATTCTGCAGAGTCAGATTCTCACAGGAAGGGAATGATAATAATTAGCAAAAGCATATTTCCTTAGGCACTGACCTATAAAAGAAAGGTCATAGCATTCAGAGGGATTTTAGCAGTCACAGTCTGGAGGCCATGGTGGGAAGTTTTGGGGTCATGTGACCCTATAAACACAACCCTCTGACATGGTAGGAAGAGGAGGAACATGAGTCTTGCTGGTGAGCACATCTTGAAATGATAACCATCCCAATTCATGTCTGTTAACACACAAATAGAATATCTGTGACTCTAATTGCCAGTTTAAACACTTTGAACCTTATTTCTTCATTGTGTAGACCAGGGAATAGAAATCTAGAAAAAAAAAGTTATATTTAAAACTCTCTTTTTCAAGCCCACATCCAACTATTTCATTTCACAACTAGAGATAGAAATCTCAAACTATTTGCGTGGAGTCATTTGAAAATACTCTTCAGGATTTTTAAAATATCCAACTCTCTAGTTGTGCTTTCCTGGCTGCCTTGATGTCCTCAATCAATACAAAATATTTAGCTTTCTTGGTTATTTTGACTTTGGAGAAGAGCCAGAAGTTGCATGGTGACAGACCCAGTGAATAAGGTGGATGAGAACACATGTAATGATTTTACAAGCCTACCTTTTCATTGGGTGGTGCTTAGCAGCACCAGTCACAGTATTTTTGGTCCATTTTCAAAAGACACTCATGAATGAAGACTTCCAGAACTACTTCAGAAAGAGGCAAGCATGATGAGATAAATGTTTGGAGGAGATGGGAAGCATCTTGAGGGGAATTTGGAGCCGTATGTCTTTTATTGTAATAGATTTTTTAAAAATTTAAACATTCACTGTATTTTTTTTTTGGTACCAGAAATAGAACTTGGGTCCTTGTGCTTGCAGAACAGGCGACAGAACCACTGAACTAAATCCCTGGCCTTCACTGCATATTTTAATCACTGCTTATATCTATTTTCAATCTGTTACAGACTCAGAATTGGTAAAATAATTGACAAATGAAGGAAAAACTATGAGAAAAGAAAAAAACATGGAAATGAAATCTATGTAAATAGGGAAGGGCGGAGGGGGTGAAGGGCGCACAGGTAATGGGGAAAAAAATAAGAACCAAGATATATCATGTACAGGTACAAACACCCAATGATAAATGTAAACAAATTGTATACCTAAAATGCACCAATAAAAGAACTAAAAGAAATAAATAAATAAATAACTATAATGAAATAATAAAATATTTGCCATGTGGAAGCCCTATGATTTTTAATAGGTAGCACCAAAAACGCCTTGGCCAATGTACAAAATACCATTCTGTTAGATTGTTTTGAAAGTTCTTAAATGTATACTCTTATTATTGCATTTTTCACCCTCGTATACTGTAAGGGATGTGTGAAGATAGGCAATGGCCCATGGCCACACATTAAGTAATCCTGTTATACAGCATCTGAGCATAACTATGTGGCTCACTTAGAATTCCTGTGCAAATCCTTCCCCATGCTTGTCTAGGAGAATGCA
This sequence comes from Heterocephalus glaber, assembly GCF_000247695.1. The sequence goes on along the minus strand of NW_004624843.1, from coordinate 2,605,989 downwards.
CAATGTACCGTGTCCTTTAGACAATGACTAGTTCTTCATTTATATCTGGAAGAGCCCATCGTGGCATCATGATTGCCTCATGAAGGTATTTTATAAGAACATGAGCCACAGAATTCTACTTTTGAAACAGTTATTAATGGCCAACAGGTGTAAGGAAGACTGTGTGATATATACATACTGCCCCTGACAAAAAAGTTACTGAAAAAAGAATGTGAAAATGTCTAATTAAGGTTTTGTTCTTCTATTCTCTCTCCTTTATAAATAGAAGCAATTTCAACAAGGCTAAAGGTTCTTGCTTAATTAGTTAGTACACAGACAGAGTGGGATAATAACTCAGTGAGAATTTTTAAAGCACCAGGTAACAAAATATTAGTTAAACTACTAATTGCAAGCATACATTAGGATCTGTTCTTGCATTTAAAATTGATTTGGGAACATTTTTTATGGTTAACCAACAATGGCTACGTGAAACAAACCTGCCTAATATCCTCCAGATCTCTTGACTTAAAATTAGTCATGCTAAACTTAAATTTTTGTATCTAATGAAATTGTTGACTTGTGGATCTGGTTCTCACTCTTCAGGAATTAGTAAACATTTTCTATTTCTCCAGGAGGGATTAGTTACATCATCAAGCCACCATACTTCTTGATGTTTGTTTCAATTCTATAGATTTTTATTTAAGGAACATATAAAAGCAAACAAGTCTTGTCAAATTTGTATTCATCCTTTCTAAATTCATCCATTTCCCCCACCAGGTCAGTAACCAAATGCCCTCAGACCTTAATGGGACAAACATGGCAGGATACATTTCTGTTTAACAGGCCTAAGTAACAGAGATGTACAGTCTCAGAGATTTCCATGAGAGGAAGCAATTAGCTTTATCATGGACCAGCACAATGAATTGTGGAATAGAGTAGTAACCACAAATCTTTATCTAAACCCACCTGTACAATATTCCCTACAATCAACTTTCAGACTACCAGAATGTCCTCAGGCATGACAGTCTTACATTCCAAAGTAATTCTTGATTGTGGCTTTAAATTTCCATTAACCTTTTTGTTTTTCCCTTTGAGGAGTTAAAAAGATGAAATCGTTATTCTGAAATATTAGTTAAATTCATGTGGTCTTATTGTTATTTGGTCACTAGCATAGGTGCTTTATGACTGAATAAAGTAACTTTAGGAGGAAAACATGGTGAAGCATAAAAAGCATAAAATAAAACCTAAACCCTAACTTTAGTCTCTTTTTATTGTGTCCTTAAATCTTCTAAGTAGGCTATTTAGGATACTTCTCTGGAAGACCTGTTGGATACTCGTACAGAATATAGAATCTGACAGTAAATTTTAGCCCCAAGAATATTCTCAATTTAGTAATTAAAATGATTGCACCTGTTTTAGCAATCGAGATACCATATTTCACCAGTGTTAACCTTCCCTTCTGTTGGTTTCAGTCTGGTAAGTGGACCCTACTGCATCTGGTAGGCCCAACCCTTCATTCTTCCCCAACATTGCCCCTTCCTTTCTTACCGCCACTCTTTACTCCAGCTTTTTATCTGTATTGTTGACTTTCTCTTTCTCTTGCAGCGGAGTAAGTTTGAGATGTAGAGTGGAGGACAGTTACAGGGTAGGATATTTCTCACTCATATGGCACTACCTCGAGCTGTCATTGATACTCTCTGGACATGGCCTCCTTTGAATTCATCTTCCAGCTAGTCCTCTATCATGCACACATCTGCCCATAAAAAATATTAACCTTTGCATTCCATTTTTGCTTTGATGCTGTTGGAATAAATGTCTTGTTCTCTAGCTTTCTTAGGGATGGGTATTTGGTAGTATGGTAGTTAATCTTGACTGTCAACTCTTTGGGCTTGAGAGATGCCCAGGAGATTAGTAAAGCATACCTCTGCATGTGTCCGGGTGGACACTGGGGTATGATCTTAGGTGGTTCTGACCACTTCCTCTCTGGCTCTCTTTCCCTTTCACTATGCTTCCTTCTACTATTTCCTGTCATCTTGATATTTGTGCCTTGGAGCCAGGTGAGCGTGGAGTGAAACCTCTGAAACTTTGAGGTAAAAGAAAACTCTTCTCCTTTAGATTATTCATGTCAGGCATTTTGTCCCAGTAATAGAAAGCAGACTAACACAGGTAATGTACCCATGGGAACTGCTAGATACCATGACATTGAAAGATTTCCTAGAAGTTCTTCTCATTCCTTTCTCTACACTCTTGCAGGTGCAGTGGACTAGCATGTTATCCTTCTGTCTCTATAGTAACAAGGCTCCACCTGACCTACCTGAAATCTCAACAAAGAGTTGTAGTTAAAAGCCCCATGTTTAAAATGAGACACTGTGTTAGAGTCTGTTCCATTACTTAAGAGCTATGTGTCCTTTGGCAAGTTATTTAACTGTTTGAGCTTACTGATCTTCACTCCCTAGTGGTAAACTATAAATAAGCATAAGATGTATTGCATAGCATTGGTGAGAAGAATAAATACTATAATTCAGGTAAAAATGTTAATATAGGACCTAACAAATATCACTAAACCAGTTTTAGCTGTCAATAAAAAGTCATCAATCAGGTCCCTCCTCTCAGACATGCAGGCTATAACTCTGAGTGTTTAGCATCATATTAAGGGAGTTATTATATTTTTAATTAGGTGGCAGTTTGGGGCAGCTGGCCACAGCTGCTGGAATGAAATGCAGGCAATGAATGTGCTGATAGGAATCTGGCTCCCATATGTTCTACTATTTACCTCCCATCAAATATTCACAACCTTATGATTTTTTTCTCGACTGAAAAGGACGTGAAGATGACTTCCTTTCCTTAAGTCTTGGTTTCAAGATCATTCAAAGAGAGACAGAACTTGGCATCATCAAGGGTTAAAGTAGACAGTTCTACTCTATGTTTCTCATTTTGTTGCCTGAGCCTCAACCTGTCACAGCACAATTTAGAAGTCTGGATTCCCAGACAGTACAGCAAAATAATTGCATTTTTCTTGTTCTTGGGCATTTTTTTTCCTCAAAAAGTTTATCTAAGTCTAGAAGGAAAGTGCTACTTCATGATAAATTTCTTTAATCCATTATTACAGAGCATTGAGAAATTTAGCTGACTGTAGTGATTTCTTTCTACCTTTTCTAGATAAAGCCTGAGATTTGACTTTGTACTAAATTTGTCTCTTTTCTTATGTGACTTTTGAGCTAAGAGCATGGTGTGACTGACTGCAGAGGCCGAGAACTCTGTTCAGCACTATCACTCATTTATTATTCTGAATCTCTTCAAAGCTGGAAGCCTGCCTTGCCATCTAAGCAGTGAAGACTATGAAGAATAAATCTCCTGATAAGAGTTAAGTTCTTCATGGAGTTGATATATTTGTTTAATTCTCCAGTTACTCTAACTCCACCTTTGGAATCCCTACTTTGAGATATTGGCTGCTGAAATCCCAGGGGCATTAAAGGGACACATGATTTCACCTCAAAGTCCATGCCGTAGAGTTGCTGGATCAAAATCTTCAAACAGTGTGTGTTAAACCTGAGTTTATCTCCAATTTTGTATACAGTGAAAACATTCCATTTCCTTTCCAGTGCCTGGCCTTAAGAAATGATTGCGTCTCACTGTGCTTTGTGTAAGACAAAAGAGAAAGAAAGAAAGAAAGAAAGAAAGAAAGAAAGAAAGAAAGAAAGAAAGAAAGAAAGAAAGAAAGAAAGAAAGAAAGAAAGGAAGG